>JAEAOA010001611.1:600000-890623 GCA_016746295.1 Potamilus streckersoni
TAAAAAATTAACTGTCCTAGGCATGATCTTTATATCCCCAAGTTGAGATAAAACAAAACCCTTAAAAGACACAACTAAGTCCATGATAAGGTGTTTATAATCAACTGCATCTAAATATATTGAATAGTTTTTGAATTGTGATAGTTAGAAGCAACATCTCATGTGAAGATATGAAGGTAATAGTAAAGGTCTATAACTATCCAAATTCAGCCAACGAGACAAAACCCATAATAAGGCAGATCTAGGTCATACCAAACTGTATCCTGTATCAGAATAAGTTTTATAGTTTTTAAGATTTGTCAGTTATAAGCAATGTCCCATGTGAAAATACAAAATTTTCAATGTTATAACTATCCAAAATGAAGTCCACAAAACAAACCTTTGGGAGGCACATTTAGGTCTATGTGTACACACATAACTGCATTAGATTATATTGCAGAATATGCTGGTTACAAGGATCTGCTATAGTGGAGATTTAAAACTGATTAATAAAGGGCAAAAAACTCTGATGAACAAAACCTGAAATTCAGTAATCTTTAAAAATGGCACATCTAACAAGCAGTTCATCACCAAATGATATCCAATTATGTCTACAGATTTCTAAACTTTTGATGGGTAAAACAAGTGTTAATGGTTGAGAGACTGATGGATGTAATTACTAAAAAGATCATGCAGCTCATGCAGGACACAAATTACATAAATGTCTTCATTTTACATGTGGAATATACTGAACTCCCCTTATAATAAAGTTATATAAAATAATTTATTTTGTTGTATGCTGCATTCTGCTTTACTGTCTCTGATAAGAGTATTAATCACCCTGTATGATTTTTTTTATGCAAGAATAAATTGGGATGGGGGGGCACCATGCTATCAGTATCTCCAGCAATTATTGTCACCTTGTATTTTCCATTACATCTGTACCTAGCCAAAGTAATCATGTATCTGTATGTGCATGCATCCAACAGTTTTTCTCTCACAATAAGACCAGGTGACCAGCCTAAAAATTTGGTCCAAATATAGGTTGTAGACTTCTTAAAAAAAATATCTACCACAAATTGTTGAAAATTGTTGCTTATGATTAAGTTGAGCCTATCAATGGATAAATATGGTATTGAAGAAATTGTGTGTGTGTGTGTGTGTGTGTGCGTGTTTTGCTATACTTGCAAAGACCTGACATTGAATGCACACGTCTCGAGGACTTGACTATATTATGAGGACTTACACACCAGTCCTTGAAATGATTTGTCAGCAAATGGTAGAGAATGAACATATTAAACAAACTACGTGATCTTGTGAAAGTCCTCACAAAGTCAGAAATGTGTGATATTGTTACACTCTGTGTGTAGTTCACACAATTGTGGTATAGTCCTACACTCCACACCTTCACACAAGTCTATTACTCCCTATGCCACCGAGGTAATATATGCTCCTGTATAAAACAGTGTTTTAGAGTAACAACAGTAGTACACAGAAAACTCAGATGTACAGGGAAATTGAGACAAATAAACTCACTTTAGCATTCCTAGAGGTTTTCTTATTTTTACCATGATTCTGATAGAGAGAGAGATTTCATCTTGAAAGCAAAAATAATAAAATTTGGGGAAAATAATGGTACTATAATAAATTTGCTTACTTTTTAGTAAAAAATAAATAGCTTATCAGATTTATCTTGTGACCTGCTTTTAATAAATTAATGACCAATGTGCCAATGCATTCATCTTCACTCATTTCTTGAAAAGTGCAGATAATCATTGACAAAAGACAATGTTACAGCAGAAGATTTTAATTGCAATTTATTATCATTCTTACTTATATTTTCAAATGAACTAAATTTTTATAGATCAGATTAAGTTAAATATCAAGATTCTCTTAATGAATTATTATTGAAAATTTGCTTTCAAAGTAGAATTGCTTTTATCATCATTTAAGATAATAGCAAATGTTGTTATAGGTTTTATTGCTATTTTTCAGCACAAGAAAGGCTATACAAAGCGACTATTATGACTGGTGAAGGAAGAACCATGGAAAACCCCAGGAAGAACCACCAACGCAGGAGAAGCTACTGGCAAGCTTTAGCATGTATCCACATTATCCATGCTTAAAACTCAAACCAACACATACAGAGGTGAGATAGCAGTGATCCAGAACGGTGAGTGCTTTATACTACTCAGCCACTCAGACCCCTAAATCAAATGCAAAGGATTCTGATACGGCTATGAAATGTATCATAAAAGTATTTGTTTCTTGTAAATATGCACATATTACAGAAACAAAGAACCACCTAAAAAATCAGTTACAAAAGCTCCTCATGGAACTTGAGAATTTATTACATTATTTTTAACAGTGTTACTAATGTAGGTGTCTACTGTCTGTCACATTACTAACACATGTTGGGGTTGGTTTGTCTCACTGAAATAGTTACTAAGGGCTTGGATGAGAACTTTACTGATTCTAAACAGGATAAATAGTGAAATGGATTTTTTTATGGCAAGTAATTGTTTTGTCATTGAAAGATTCATTCTCTTGAGAACTGGGAGTTTATGACATTTATTCAAAACAGTGCATCATCAAAATGGAGTAGGATGATACTGTTATAGTATTTGCTGTTTTTTTTGGACATGATTTTTCATGTATGAAAGCACATTAATATAGCTGCAATATTGAAACATATACAACATAGTGTTTGGAATGATTTAAATTACAGCCTTTGAGAAGACATTTAATATAAAATGTCCTTGAGATTTTGTAATTAACTGTCAAATGACTCTTTACTTTGGAAATCTATAGAGAACCCTGCCTCTGTGTGCAAGGGGGGCATACCCTGTCAAAACACCAACATGGGTGTTTTTAAATTTTGAGATTCCATATCCATATTTTCTGTAGAATCAAATGAACAGTGCATACTTTTATTACTTGGGCAGTATTTAATGTATTATTATGACTAGCTTTATTTAAGTCTTTAAAAGATGTCCATGAATTAAGTAGCTGTCCATTGAAGGCCACATTAAGTGGTCAGTAAAGACTTGAATTTTAGAGGCACTGGATGCACTGCTGTTTTAGAACTTAGAAATACTTGAATGATGGACTGCTATAGTATTATTGTTGCTAACTGAGCAACATAACAATATAATGTGATTGCAGGTTTGGCCTTAGGCTGGTTGGACTGATTTTTAAATTCAATATTTATAGGTTCCTGCCTATATATGGGAAAGTATGAATGAGTTTTTCAGATGGCTATACTGTACGACCTTGTGAGTGCAGTATATCCATCTGAAAAAACAAGTTCTTATTTTTTTCATTCAAATGCAGAAACATTTTTATTACAATTCCTGTTTAAAATGGTACTAACTAGATTAACATCATCTAAGGAGGACAAGGCTGCTGTAGAAAGATAACTGAAACAATTTATAACTGCTTTATGACCAGGAAAAGTAGCATGTGACAAGGTAAAGAGAAAGGACCTTATTATGGCAAGATGTCGTTGGTGAAAGACTAAAGTCTATTATAAATACAAAATCGGAAGCTATGTTAAAGCTAAAAAATTTAGAACCTTTACCTGCAAAACTCAAATAGATGATAAATATTTGCTGACCTATAAGTTGCTGCTTTTGAATTAGCATGACTGGGCTTCATATAAGATGACACTAGTGATCATACTCCTGTACATTGGCAATGCTACATTCCAGTATCAATTGATACCACTGTGCCAATAATTCCTTCTATTTTTAATTATGATATCCATTGTATAAAGAACAAAACAGCTTTGCAGTGTTATTTACATGCTAATTAAATACACTAATGCTTGAGTCATATACAGTGACACATTTTGTACTCGATGACAGAAAGGTCATTCAGTCTAACAACAAGCAAATGCAAAGGTGAAAACTACATACTACCAAACTAAGGGAAGTATACATGAACTATTTCTTATTTGTTAGGAAAGGAGAGGTAATTGTGCATACAAAGAAAATTACACAGTATGATTCAATAGTCATATTTGGGATTTGATCTGAATGGATATAGTAAAAGTTTGAAAAATGTTTATTATTCCCTAAAAGTCTAAGAGCCAAAACGACATCTATTACTTTGTGTACATTTATGTAATGCAGATTATATCCCTGATATTTGAGTCTATACAGGATATTTTATTCTTATAGTATTAATTTAATTATTACTATAAAAATAAAATATCCATTATAGAATCAAATATCGCAACAAGTCTATACAGGCTGGTTGAGACAATGCATCTATAGGTTTAACTCATGTGGAGACAGCCATGTAGAGTTTTACAAACACAACATTTTTGTGTTTATTTGTTTTGTATTTGCCTTTGAAAAGGACTCATTAAGAATCGAAAGCACTCATGCTAGTTAGTTACTAGTTTCGCACTGTTCGTTGTCAGTTAATTGCATATATATATATATATATATATATATATATATATATATATATATATATATATATATATATATATATATACACACACACTCACACACACACACACATATATATTATGTGACTTTTAAAGTGTTGTGTAAAGCAATTTGATAAACCAATACTGTTGGTATACTAAATTGTGATCTGCCCATGATGCAATAATTCTCGAATGTAAACATTCTTTGCGTCTTTGCAGCTCTATGCTGTCCACTCATTACAGTCGAACCCGGTTATGTCGCCGGCCTAGGTGTTTGCCAAAAAGCATCGAGATAACCAATGATCGAGATAAACGAAAACCAATATGGTGTCAATATAATAACATGTGCTTGAAATTTCATTATGTACATGATGTGCGTTAATAAATGAGAATGTACATGCACATGTTTTTGGATGTTGTTTTATTACACAACAGCGTTGCCGCGATTTGTTTGATGAAGCGATCTGAATGCCATAAAAATATACACACGTTTGTTAACAGCAAAAGGCATATGTGCACAAACTAACAGCAGAGATTTACCAGAATACACTACAAACCACCACTGATTCTCGATACAAACCTTTTTTATATTCTCCAACATTGCAAACGCAAAGATTGCTTACAAAATCAAAAAAAAAAAAAAAAAAAACGTGCAGGGTGTAGTTCGTTTTTACAAAAAGCAAACGAGTGTCAAAATGAAATTCGAGAGTCATTTTGCTTTGACAGCTCTGAAAAGTATCTTAAACAAAATAGAAACAACATGTTATCCTTCAAACAAGATCAACAAGTGTGAGTGAACTGTCATTGAAGTGAACGACCATACCATACAGACTGCGATCACATGCTACGTGAACGAAAGTACAATCATTTCATTGGCGAGTCCTACGCTAGTAACCAGTCGCAAAAAGTACAATTAAATTAAAAAATTGAGAGACCGTATTCTTCTTTTTCATTCCCACGAATGAAACTTACATGTATCAACACCTGGCAATATTGAACTGTATATATTACTGTATTTAACACCCAATAGAAGGATTCTTTCACTCCTGTATTTCAAGAAATAAATAAATAATAAATAAATAATTATTTTTAATTATGCAAAAGTTATTTATTTGTTGTTTGCTATTTCTTCTTGCTGAGTTTAAGTGTCTGTAACAACCAACAAACAGAAGGATTTGCCATTCCATTAATTTTATCTGTTCTATTCGAGTCTTCAGAAGATGGTCAGTTGTAGGTATAGTATGGTAGCAAAATTGACTGTCAAAACATACAGTACTCTGCCATACATCAGCATAAGCAGATTATGATGTAACAATGCACTACTAAGAAGGGGTTGTGATACAAACAAAGGATCATTTGTGTACTGATTGATTCCAATGCATTACTTAGTTAAGTTTGTAGCTTCCTTTTTATTTATCCAGTCGAAAGCCACCACGATTGTTTGAACATTTGTTTGTCATTAATAAGGGGATAAAAATCGACGGCCATTGATCATGGGGATCGATATAACCAGATAACCGATGTTAATTGGCAAATTTGGCCCTTTTTTGTGCTTGATATATTAGGGTTCAGTGACATAAAAGAATCGACATAACCGATGAGAAAATGCTAAGACAAAAAGAGAATTTGGCGGTTCCACTTCAAAACCATCAACTTAATAGGGTTGGCAAGGTAACTGAGGTCGAGATAAGTGGTTTCCACTGTAATCACTAGCGACCTATGAAAATAATGATAAAAAGTGTTAAGCCCCATTTTCTAAATAAATATAAAATGGAACACAATTTCATCACAATCCTCACTGCTTTCTGTGCCCCCTCCCCTCTTATGCATAAGGGTAAAAAATACTCAAAAACCTGGAGTGAGAGAGAAAAAAAATTTTGGCTGGAAGAAAACATTGAAATCAAACTTAGACCAAGTAACCTACAAAAATATGGCTCATTCTAACAGTATATGTGCACTTGCCTTGGGATTTATATAATCAAAGACATACCATGTCGACATCATGTGACATATACTGTTGTACTGTGATATGTAATGTAATGTGTGTAACGCAGCTGATGCAGCCATGGAAAGATTTTGGGCTGCATTATTATGCAGAGCTTCCAGACTCTAAAGAATCAGCTTCTCAAAGATTATTTTGATGTATGGTGCATATTTGAAGATAATTGTGTAATACATTTAATATTAATACAGTAACTCATGTGAGATTCATTTTACAGGATACTCAATAAAGCACTTATCCATAATGAGTATAGCCATTTATATTTCTTTAAATGTCTAATCCATCAACCTAAAAACTAGCAACCCAATCTATTGTCTGTTTGTTTACATGAAAATTACTGAAGGCAGATAACTTTTTATTGTTTGGAAAAGAAGTAAACAAATAAAAATAAGTGTTTAGTGAATAATTATTGTTAAGCAAATGTCAGTGTTCTCAAATCATTTAGTTTAAGAAGCAAATATTATTCCATAAGGTCTAACTGTCATTAATGTACATATTTATCTGGTAGCATATCCAGGCATAGAAAAGTTAACTTAACATTTCTAAAAGTAAATCAAATGAATCATTTCGAAGAAAAAAAGTTAATGTTTCAGTTCAATGTATTTTACCTACCTCTCCCCTTTTCTCTATACTCTCTTTTTTAGTTCTAGCTATTTCAAAGCTATAATATATTTATCTATATATATATATATATATATATATATATATATATATATATATATATATATATATATATATATATATATACAGACATGCATATAGCTACATTCTAACCCTTCCTTCTCTCGTGTACATATTTATCTTTATTTACTATTTACAAATGTTTTGATAACTTCAATTATTAGCATATGGTTTTAAGGCATAAACAAAGAAAATGAAAGAAAAAAACTGTAAAGCGAATGTAACGCAATGTCCTTAACTTCCCAATTAATTTGCCTAATTTATAAACTTTAGGTTTGCTATATTGTCATATAATGGGTCAAGCACAGATTTCCCAAAGGCAACTTCAGTGTCAGTGAATTTGCCATGGGCAGTCGGACTTACAACATTTGTGTTGCTCTGGTGTCAAACTAAATTTTTAAAAATCATACTTTTAATTTTATTATATGAATTGACAATTTAGATATGTTTGATATTCTAAATTTTTAATTGTGCACTGTCTAGATTTGATGCATATTTTTGTTGTAATGATATTTCTCATTTGACAACTTGTTGGCAATTTTTGATTGTCTCAATAAAAGAAGTCATGGAGTTGCAAATTAGTGCCTGTGGTGTAGTTTTCGATAAATTAACTTTTATTTTTAAGAAATCTGAACATTTAAGCTCATGTGCCTGTATGTCTATGGCTTTAATTGCAGATAAATTAGTTCCTGAGCTTTTAAATAAATATCTTCTCATGTTTTTGCAGGACAGGTGGAATAAGAGAAAAAAAATATTCAGGTTGATAGTAGTATTTGATTGTATGCAGTTAGTCCTCACAATGACGTACTCACAAAGATGGTAAAGTATGCGTAGTTCTCATAATGTTTAAAGAACTATACAGCAAAAAGTGATACAGATGTGGCCCGGGTTACAGTTAAGCTAACTTTCAAATTTCTAACCTATACATTCATTCTTTCTTATGGTCCTCGCAATGTAGTCATATGTCAAGGTCCTCACAAGTACATTAATATAAGAATGTGTGTGTGATTTAGATTTTTAATGTAACTTTAACAATTTTTCAGCTATATCGCTATGATGCCTGCAAGAAAGTTTGTTTTGTAGGTGCAACACACATCATTGCAAAACAAAGAAATAACAGAAATCAGGCTTTTAAAGAAAGCTGACCTTCTAAGGCTATTGACAGGACTTTGTTCTTAACCATCCAATCCAGAATCTTCTCTGAAACAATGGCCGTCTTTACACGAGGAAACTTTGAACTTGTTGCATCTTCGATTAGCTTAGTGACCTATAATAAATGAAATTTGTAAATTAGAGAACTGTACAGTATAAATCAAAATAAAACAAACTTACTATAATTATGCAAATGAGAACAAAGAGACAATTGACAACAAGTTCTAATTTGTATTTATTAACATTAGCAGGAGAAGCACCTGCTTTAGAATATCTAACTCATTATTTAAGGATTCAGTGCACTCTTATGCCAACCTGGTCTGTGTCTCGATATGTCCTTGGGAAAGGCACTTTGCTCCCAATTCCTCTGCAGGATAATGTTTTAAAAAAGCCACACAAAAATATTAAAAACTTGCTATAATAAATTCGGACAGGTCACCCTTTCTTATGTATTTGTCATCACAACTAGCACAATGTACAATATTGTGACATTTCTATAAATAGATATGACTGAGATCTTGTTAATCTCTTATATTTCACTTATCCATTGCAAAACTGCACATATCAGCCTTAATGTACTGCCATTTTTTGTATATCTGTATTTTTCAGGTAAATTACAAAAATATTTCTTGTCAATAATGTTCTCTACTCCAAATACTCTTGGGTATAGTAAATATCTTTGGATTCTGCAATAGATCTGAGTGGAAAAGGACAATGAAGTCTTAAGATATATCATGGATAAACTATGCTTTATGCACATGCATTACAAATTATACCAGGACTCTCCTGATAATACAATTTTATCTCCTAATATATCTTTGCTCTGATGTAAAAACAAAAAGTTCCTTCAAACAATTTGATATCAATGTTGACAAATGAAGTCATATGAAGGATTTTTCAGCATCAAAACATTGCTAATGTATTTTGAACTGCTATATCTCTGTTAATATTCATATTTGCAATAAATAATCTGCATTAAAACTGATAGTTATTTTCAAAATCTAAATTTTTATAGTTAAAGTAAGTCTTTTGGGAGAGAGAAATTGGATATCTAAAGCTGCATGTTGTTATGTATATTTAATCTGTATTTGTGTGACTGACCTTTGTCCATAATTGAGGGTAGGAGTTTGGGGCTACCTGACTAATGTTGTTTGTGTGTGTATGTGTGTGTGTAAACAATATTTTTATAGCTACTTTTTGTCTATGATTGTAGATTATAAATTAATATTTCTATTTTAGATTATTATTATTGGTGGGTAAACATCTCAACTTGAATTTGAGTTTCTAGTGTACCTCATGTTTGTCATGTTTGTTTCTGAAGTTTTAGTAATAGTACTGACCTTGTTTGTAACATGACATGTTCTGTAAACAAGCTTTCAATCCTTATCCCAATCCTGTTATTGCGTCTTAGATTTTTAAAATGTAAGGTTGTTTTCATCAGAATTATTAATCCCTATCTTAACATCAGAATTGGAATCAGTCTTATAGTCTCTCCAGTTAATTTTTACAATGACTTTATTTCAATTATTCACTGGAATTACAAAATGCTCATTAATGCTTTTGAACTAAATTATAATTTTTGGGATTATTGTTAACTGAGTTAGAGATACCTGGGATGTTATCATTTTGGCACAGCAAGAATGTTTGCACATCATCACTGTTCCAGGCTACTGGTACAACAGTATATTCAAGATTAGAATTTATTCGAAAGACTGCTTAATTCATTTTTAATAATCTGTACTTTCGGACTTGTGATAGAACTTTATGACTATTTGGAATTTAATTCACAGTACTGTATGCTCTTTTTAATTTATTTTCACTTTATATTCAAGGGAAATAAATTATTTGTAGAATATTTTCTAAGCTTGTTTGTTTTCCTCTTTTATGTTACTTAGTTTAAGACTATAGAGTTATAACACTACATTAAACACAAGGCAG
Source organism: Potamilus streckersoni (assembly GCA_016746295.1). Lineage (NCBI taxonomy): Eukaryota > Metazoa > Mollusca > Bivalvia > Unionida > Unionidae > Potamilus > Potamilus streckersoni. Next base: position 610,191 of record JAEAOA010001611.1, read on the forward strand.
ATCTGTGCCTGATATCACTCATCTGGCATACATTATTCTAAAATGCAAATGTAGTAATAAGGCTGATGACTTTGCCTGAAAAACACACATTTCAGGATAATATGCAGTTGCATTTTATAAAATGGTGGTGACTGACAGGTCATTTAACTGTGTTTCTACTTTTAATAATTCAGCTGGACCACATAGTGCAATGGCATCTACTACATTTATATGCATGTTAGTGCCCGACCTATTACTTTTGGTTTGATTTATTAAATGTAATTTTGGGGAGAAATTATTGTTCTTATATTAGTGACAACAGTCATATTTGATAGATTTGATAGCAAGTAAAAATCTATTATAGATTTACCATTCAATTGCTATGGAAGCAACATAATGGCTAGGGAGCCATTCAAGATAGAACTTTAGTACAAAATATCATAAGAAACATTCAAACCAAGTTTGATCAAACTGACTAGGCAATTTTGAGGAAGAATTTAAAAATAGGTTTTCCATATGTTTGCTTTGGAAGCCACTCTTGTGCCAGGTGATCCAGTAATGTCAGACACATTAAAACTTTACTCTGCATAAATGCTGCTGGATGCCTATACCATAGTTCAATGGAAACAGGTTTCAGTGCTTTAACTTGATTTGCAATTATGCACATTAGGACACCACAAATAAGCTTATTTCAATATCTATAACCAAACATTGGTCATTTTCAGCTGGTTTTCATAATGCACCTTTGTGGCATACAGGATTTTAGAAACAATTGGCATTGAGAAAAATGATCATAACATCACATCACATGGTTGCTATCAAAACAAAGTCATAATCTATCTAATAATAGTAACTGGGTTGGATTCTCCCTTATTCAAACTGGAGGTGATGGACTTCATTCACAACTTTCTGGAGTTTGGATGATTGGAATTGACGATTAAGGCTTCTGTAATTCAGATATAGGCTCCAGTATCAATATAGGAAACACTGATTCTCATATATTATCAAAGATGATTCTGTATTATATAGACAATAAACCAATAGATTAAAAGATTGAGAAAGGTTATCTCTGGTTGGTAATACATCTTCAGTGATAGTGAATAAATTCAGGATTTTAAAGTATATAAAATTTCTTCAATAAAACTTATTTATACAGCAATTATGATTTTACTCAAAAGCCTATATTTCTAGAAAACAAATATGCACAAAAAAGTAAAATGTTAAAAAATTTATGTTGAACATATAAATTGAACATAACATATCCTACACTGCTTTAAATGTTCCAGGCAGCCCAATTCACATGGAATCATCCAGGCAATGGTTGGCTTCCGTTAGTCTCGAGACACGATGAAAATGCGCCCATGAAAGGTGTCCTAGTTTGTAGCTGTGCAGCGTCTTCTGTGACTATAAAGTCCCACATGGGAGTGGCAATCCTTGCTGCAGTTGCTACACTTGAAGTATGACTCGGGTCTTGGTTGGAACTGCATCCTCTTCCTCTGAGATCTTTTCTCATCAGTGAGCTGTCGTAACTTTTCATCGCTGGCTTTCAGACCTGTGTACAGAGCATGTCGCCAGCTGGACTTGTCGAGGGCAAGCTCTTCCCAGGTGTTGACCTCTATTCCAAGAGCTTTCATATCCTGCTTGCAGACATCCTTGAAGCAAAGATGTGGCCGTCCTATTGATCTTCTGCCTGAGGCAAGCTTAGAGTAGAGAAGGTCTTTGGGGATCCGTCCATCATTCATTCGATGCACATGGCCCAGCCATCTGATGCGACGTTGGCGGAGGAGTGTGACCATGCTGGGAATTTTGGCCTGTTGAAGCACCTCGTTGTTTGTCACACGATCGCTCCAGGTGATCCCAAGTATGCGACGGAAACAACACATGTGAAAGGCACTTAGTTGTTTCTCCTGAGAGGTGTACAGGGTCCAAGTTTCGCTGGCATACAGAAGAGTGCTAAGCACGCAGGCACGGTACACAGTGATCTTAGTGTTTAATGTCAGCTTGTTATTGTTCCACACTCTCTTTGACAATCTAGAGAGAGTTGTTGACACCTTTCCAATCCGCTTGTTGAGCTCAGCATCGAGTGAGAGATTGTTGGTGATGGTAGAGTTAAGGTAAGTGAACTCACTGACTACTTCTAGTTTGTAGTTGTTAATGGTTATGCTGAGAGGGTCTGCGTCCTGAGCCATCACGTTGGTTTTCTTTAGGCTGATGGTCAGCCCGAATTCATCACATGCTTTTGTAAAGCGGTCCATCAGGCGTTGTAGTTCAGCTTCTGTGTGAGTGACTATAGCAGCATCATCTGCAAAGAGCATGTCCCTAATGGTTGCTTTCCTTACTTTGCTCATTGCCTTCAGTCATGCCAGGTTGAACAGTCAACCGTCTGAACGCGTGTGCAGATAGATCCCTTCTGTGGACGTCCCAAAGGCGTACTTAAGCAGGACAGCGAAGAAGATGCCAAAGAGCGTGGGGGCAAGGACACAGCCTTGTTTCACTCTGCTGTGGATATTGAATGGTTCGGACGATGAGCCATCATACTGCACTGTGCCTTTCATGTCCAGGCAACATACTCTCTTTATAGCACACAATGGTTCTGGCACATGTACAGCAAAAACATCACAGCAACAGACATAAATAAAGCCTCTCCTAAGAAATACTCCTTCCAAGCATGATCAAATTTCAATCATTGCCAAGATCAAGACATATTACTGGAATATAAAAAACTTGATGGGGTACTTCACCATGGGAACCATGAGAATGTCTACCCAAGTTCCCAGTAATTTTTTATTGACAGTGAAACTTGACTCTCAAGCAGGCTGGGCCAAACTTAATCATTGTAAAATTAATTCCTTCTTGTAAAATTAATTTACAGGATAGAGAAGCTATCCTGAGTTTGGCAAAGGACTTTTGAAATGGAGTCTGCATTTTAACAGATCTGCCACCCTTGATGAAGCAAATGAGCGAGCTCAGAAATCCAGAAAGTGAGACTAAACTTAATATTCACAAATAATGAGTGATGAATGGAAGTGAAGATTAGTAATTTAATTTGACTAAATTTAGTCTATCACAGGTAATAAACATATTACAATCTTCATGATATAATAATTCTCCTTTCTCAGATAGCTTGTTTGGGTACAAGTCTATATGGGAACAGTCTAAATGTGTACAGTCTAAAGCACAATCTAAATTGTGCAGAGATCAGCAAAATTAAAAGCTAGTCAGCAGTACCTAGTATAGTAAAACCTGATTTTAATAAATTATTATTCAGCGTTTCGTTTTCTTTCTGAATGATATGGATCCTGTAAAGGACAAAGAAAATTAGTAGATTAGGAACTAGTTAATTTTTTGCTTAACAATTGTTCTGCAAGCAATAATTCTATACATACAAATGGTGTTTTTTATGTCTTTCATTTGTTCTTGCACTTGCAACTTAATTATTAGTTAATTTTTGTATCTATTCTTGCAGGTGACCACAATGTTAAATGTAACAAGATTTTAATGCAAGACTCAAATCAGTGTAATGATGACTGAAAAATGTATATGAATTGATATAAAATTTTTAATGGCTTGCTTTAAAGTTACATATGTGTGTGTGATTTATATTTTTAATATAACTTAAACATTTTTCAGTCATATCTCTACAATGTCTGCAGTGGAGAAGTTTATAGTGATGTCTAGCACTGGGGTATCATGCTGCAGACATGTAGCATCATGTCCATTTATCCTGACACCAGGCCGACCAGTCTTAACACTAACATCTTAATACTGAGCCTCTATCGAGGCAGCTGATTAAACATTTTTATAAATCTTTGGCATGACTCAGCCAGGGTTTGAATCCATGACCTCACTCAAGTATTCAAGGCAGACACTCTAAACATTAGGCTATTGGAGCAGCCTTTTAAAATTACATAGCGATTTACTTCCTTTTGCCTCCCTGGAGTGTGTGTGTGTGTGTGTGTGTGTGTGTTGAAATACTCACTATATATGTAGGATATATGTTTACTCCTCTATAAATGCAATGGATCTCAACACATATGGTAAATCTGAAATTCTAACATTTCTTTTTTGAGCAGTAAAAGTCTTTATATTTTAATCATAACTGTACCTTCATATTTTAAGATTATTCATTTAAATTCCTAATATCTTTCATACTAATTATTCATTTAGTATATTTAGTATTACCACTTGAGCTAACAACTACATAGATGACAGATGCTGTACAATAGCTATTTTGGTCTATAATCAATATAGCCAAAAACTAAAACAGATTTATATTATTACCTTGAATATATTAAAAAGATATTGAGAAATTGACAACATACATTTTGTTCATCATTATGTAATAAAATCCATATAAATTCATACTCGTTGACATTTTAAATTCATTTTTATTTGAAATACCATATAATTTTCTTCAATTGTGTCACTACCCTCACTAATCAAATCAAATAGTTTTCTCTAATAATGGCAAATTCATGTTCAGTAGTACAGTTATTGTTTATCTGCAAAGTCCAACTTTCAAATTGAATATGCCATTTTAAGCACTGTTTGATTTTCCCCATATATGTAAACATATTAATACAGTATGATTGACCAATGACAGTACACTGATGGCAACATTTATTTGGATAGTAAACTATGGATTCCACAAGTGACACTTTCATTATCCAGTCTGTGGAATCTGGCCATAAGTAAACGGTGTCAAGAGTGTGATGTGATCACATCAAATTGAACAAAACAGCAAAATACAATTAAAAGAATATGGGACTCTATTGGGGCAATGAACATGTGACAAATCAAAACTCAATCAAAGAGCTGTCAACTGTGGATAAAAACTAGGCCAGGGTCTGAAAAATACAGTGGTCCAGTGTCTGGAATGATCCATTTTAAGCCACAGACCTGTCATATATTACCAGCTGCAGCCCACTGGACCTTTAGTATTTCTTAAATCTTCCTGTAAAATGAATACAATGTGCTACTTAATCTTTATTTCATGAAAATCAAGAGCTAAACTCTGCAAAGATGCAAGCATTCAATATTGTGATTGTGATGTGATAATATCATCTGCATCATTCAAATAATTTCTACCAGTTATCTGTTTTGTCTAATGAGTAGATGATGCTTCCCGTTTTACCTATGGCACGCAACAGTTCACAGATCCACCAAGTTTTCTATTAAAAATGGACTCTTCAAAACCCTCAGGACCAACATGGCAGATTCCATGAACACAGATCACCCTTTATCAGCATGTATTGAGTGGTATTGCTCTGATGTTGATACTAATCATGCTGAAATTGTTCATGTGTGAAACATTTTGATAATCCAACCTAATTTCAATCTCTCTCTCTCTCTCTCTCTCTCTCTCTCTCTCTCTCTCTCTCTCAATCAATCAATCAATCAATCAATCAATCAATCAATCAATCAAAGCTTACCTCCTTAAGGGAATTCATCTTGGCATTAAAGTGTGGGGATTTCAGCATCCTGAGGGCTATATCCAGTCGTAAGTCATCCAGGGCTTTAATGTCTGTTGACCACATGTGAATACAGAGGAGCTTCATAGAAGCCAAGAGATCTGACACACTACCAACCTTCTGTCAATAAAGAGAGCAGGAATCCATGAGAACAATGTGTTATTAAAAAGGCTAAAATGACTTAGGCAAGTATGAGATGTCATGGTGAATTTAAATTCATGATCAAGATTACTCATAAAAATTGGTACCCAACAAATCACAGCATTTAAGTGACCTTAAAGGAGACCAAAAACCAGTGAAAATATACAATAATAATAAATACACTGCAGAAGAAAACCTGATACTAAAGCAGCACCTGTGACCATAATGCCAATATTGTAAATATTGGCACATCTTAAAGGCGCTGGATTTCCGTGACCTGATATGCATAATTTCTGTGCCTATTCAGTTACTTTGGTGATGTGATGTCATTGTAGCAACTCGGCATCCAGGCTGCCAGTTGCTGAAAAGGATAATGCCATTTTATGTTGCTTACAGGTGTAATAACACACTAAGAAAAAGCTGTGGACTACATTTTTTTTATTTCCAAAAGATAAAAGCATAAAGAAAGCATGATACATTGTTACAAGTGAGTCGATTTCAAAGTAACACCACATTGCACTCTGTGTTCCTTACATTTCTTAAATGAATGTTACGAGAGGGATCCTGAAAAAATGGCTTCTCTTGGATCTGCAAATGCAAGGCCAAGACTAAAAATTGGCACTGTTCCAGACATACCTTTAGATATTTTGAATCCTGAGAAAAGCATTAAGCATGTGGGTTACAAAAAAAGACAGAAAGCTGAGATAAGTGACCACAAAATGCAACAATCACTTAATAGATATTTTATCTATGCTAGTACCAGACATCAGATTTGTCCATACGCTAATTGTACTGTAGCATACATATAAAATACACTGTAATTGAATTGTAATATTTAAATTAATTATGTTTTGAGTTCTGCTTTGCAGATTTTTGTTGTTGGTTTTCTTCTTTGTTTGAAAAATCAATGCTAAGTTACACCTTTTACACCTCCCTGGTAAAGGATATCATTTCACAGACAAGTCCATCCCCATTCTAGCCTCTTCGTCCAGAGTTCAACATTTCAATATTATCTCTCAGTGTTTCAGTGTTGGATGTACATTTTCAAGATATTATCCTTAGGTGGTTTTGGTGCTGTCTGTGTGTGTGTGTGTGTGTGTGTGTGTGTGTGTGTGTGTGTGTGTTTGGGTGGGTGGGGTAATGAATATGTCATTTAAATAAATATGATTAAACCTCAGGCTTTTTAAATGAATTTATTACATAGTGGTAAATTTTGAATTTTTACATTGACACAATCACATAATCATTATCACATTTTTTTCACTGCACAGTGTTTAAGTATTTATTTTAAAAGTACATTGCTTTTTAAATTCCAAAATATGACATATGAGCAACTTTTTAACATTGTACTTTCTACTTTCAGGTACTGAAGACATTGTTAACAAACAATAGTGGGGAAGATGAACACACTTTAATGCACAATTCTACAGATAGTCATGAGCGTATCTCAGAAGCAGATTCAATTTTTGAATTGGCAACTCAAATCTGGTATTCTCCACCAAAAAAACAAAAAAGGTTTCATGTACAATATCAAATAAATTTTAAAACAATATCAAAATGTAGGCACACAAACAGTGACATTTGTATCAGATGTTGGAATACAGTGGCAGCCTAGTAAAACTACCCCTACTGCATATTTTGAGCAAGGATAAAACTAAAAATGAAGATCCAGAGAGTTGCTCAAATTTAGATGAACTGGGAAATAAATATTCAATATTCAGACAGGCCTTCAAACACAGATCAGGATGCTGACTATGTACCTGAGAGTGATGTACATGATGTAGAAGACAAGGAAAGTGATCCTAATGAGCTTTACAACCATTAGGCAGCATTAAAAAAACCAGTAGATGAAAGGTATTTCCTTGTATCTGAATCCAGGCTGTTTGAACATCTAAAAATATGTCAGCATTGTAAATGCATCTGTATTGTACAAGTCAAAAGTGTCCTTGGAACTATGACAACTTAAAATTTCATCTATAGTCAAGGTCACACTTCCATATGGCATAGTCAGAACAATTGCCACAAAATGCCATTGGGCAAGTTATTACTAGCAAATGCAATTTTAGTTTCAGGTAACAGTACCTACAGGATCATCAGCTTGTTTCATATACCTACACATACCTACATTACCTATGAATGCAGATGCACATATGTAGATACCTGCATACCACATATTATATAACTGGACCAAGATCAGTGCCAGATTTAGACTGAATGTTCAGGGATCAATGATCAGATCAGTTTTTACACTTGAAACTTTAAAGTTGTGCACATTTTAATGTCTCATTTGCAAGTCTGAAATAATAGCATTTAAAAGTGACAATTGCATACTTGAACTTAAGATTTAATATGCAGCAACACCAGTGCATATTTACAATCAGTTTTTGTTTTCTTCTTCAGTCTAATGAAGAAAACTGTTCATTCCACATGGAATTAGAAGGGTTGAAGAGATGTCTCCATAACTTGGAGGAATTTGGGTTTACTGTGGACACCTTAGACATTGATTGCCATGTCCAGGTTAAATAATGCATGAAAGAAGAGCACAAGGATAAAAATAATTATTTTGATGTATGGCATCTTGCAAAAAGTAGTCAATATCAAACACTTAAATTTTCTGTTTCTTTCAAGGAGTAATATTAGATATTTACATATAGGCCTCAAAATAATTTATTTGTAAATTTGAATTGTTGGCTTCTGTATACAGATCCATATAAAATGTATTCATAATAATTTCCCATCTCATCATTTCCATTTATTTGTCAACTTTTTTTTCCTTTTATGTCTCATCTGCTCTACCAGCGCAATTTGAAAACAGTATGACTTGCAAGTACATGAATGTAGCAGCAAATCAAAACTCTTCAGCAAATAAACAATTTTGCACTTATTTATTTTTGATAGCAAGTAGGTTAGGTAAAAAGATGCTAGAATTCTTCAGACTCTTTATCTACTTTAGCATAGTTCTCAGTTAGGTTTTCTAGGGCATCTCCTAAGATTTTCTGTGCCTCCTTGAAAGCATGTTCATACTTGGGTAAGGAGGCCCTTCTTGTTAGGACTGCTTTTTTCAACTCTTAAATGTAATCTATATAAAAAAAAAAACATGGCATCTTGTTTAAATGCAGGAACAAAATTGTTTAATCAGTCTTGTAGTTGCAACGTTGATAATTATAACCGGACGTAACTGTCAAGATCACAAGGTCAGCATTGGCTAAAAATAGAACAAAGCAGGGAACCAGACAAAGACCGAAAAATCACATGACAACACACTTGTTGCTTCCTTTACAAAGGCATTTCGTCCGCTTTACAAATGTTTCATTTGCATAATTAAATCACATACAGTTAACAACATCCAAATAAATCATTACAAAACATTAACATGTCATCACATAAACTGAGATGATTATTTCAGAAAAAGTCAGTTATAATAGTCTATGACATCGGGTAAGGGGGGGGCTGTTGAACAATTTAAGGTAGAAAAGAATCAAATAAAACAATTTTATGTTCAAAAGACTAGAATAAACAACATCATAACTTATAAGGAATTTATTCAGCAGCAGTGGGAATATGGAGCAAATGGAAAGAGAAATGTATGTATCAAGATTTAAATGATGATTTTGAATAGATTTGCAATGCGCTTGACAACAACACCCACTTGCATATCACGCTTATGCCAAGAATAAGAACTATTAATGCATACTCAGTTGAAATAAGTCCACTATTAGCATACTCAGTTGAAATAAGTCCACTATTATAACATAAACAAAAGCCATTCAATGAATAATTTTGATTTTAAATGAAGATATTAAATGCTTAAAAAAAATGAAGCTTTTTTTACTACATACATTACATATAATTCCCCCAAAAATTGAGTCCTGCTCTGGAAAGGCCACCCATCTTATAAGGCCACTTTCCTGGTGCAGAAGGGGTGGCCGTATAAGAGGGGGACTAATATATATATATATATATATATATATATACATACACACACACACACACACACAGCCTAATGTCTGATTTACAGTTTTAGTTGTAATTAATTATTAAATAGTCATGTATTTGAATCAAACATAATTAGACAAAGGACCAGGATGTGTCCCATATCTTACAGACCACACAAGATGAAATTATTCTTCTATTTCCCTTTCCAAGATGATGCCAGATCCAACTCACAAATTGGTGATAAGCTACATATCTTTATGTCCTGGGAAAGAAGAAAAAGGTGTTACTTTGTTATTCAAAACATTATTTTCATCAATCATAATGATTAATAAAGAGCTTTACCATTGAAATTTGGATACATTTTTTTGTGTACATTTTTGTTATTTTCCAAGTTTTTTTTAAAATAGAAACACAAGAAAATAGGCATAGATGTGTGAATTCTCAACTCGGCCTTACAAGTTCTCTTTGATTGTATATTTGTCTGTTTCCCATTTTACTATTTTCCCATATCAGTGTTATACTATTTCTTCCTTATTTGTCTCCTATCTTTACAAATATCTCCCTTTAACTTCAAAAATGAACAGGAGGGAGGAGGTACTTCTGGAGTTTTGGTTCTGAGTACCTATGAAAGAGATCATTATCTACAGCTCTAATTTTAATATGATGCCAGATACCTAGAAGCTTGAACCTCAAAGCTAGTTTTGATACAAATAGCCTATAAGGGCATGGACATACTGACTCGTGGCTTCATTGTTATCCAAAGGATTACCTTGATCAATCAATGTAATGATTCCAAACTCAACACAGTATCTGTTCAAGCATGTAGCTTGGAATGCATCATGCTCCATGAGGCATGCAATGCCTGCTTCAACCATCTTGGTACTTACAATCATGCCTGCAAAATGAGACAAACATCCATGCATGAGATTTGTACAAAATTATAATTTAGCCTAACTAAAACTGAACAGCAAACTCATTATCTTAGGGTTCTATTCTCTCTCTCTTCTCCCTCTCTCTCTGATATACATACATAATAGGTGTACAAATATACACATTTTTTAAAATAAAATTGGGTCACACTGCTTATGCATATACATATGCACCTACCTACATTACCTATGAATGCAGATGCACATATGTAGATACCTGCATACCATATATAGTACATCTGGACCAAGATCAGTGCCGGATTTAGACTGAATGAGGCCCTGAGCTATGGGAAGCTGTAGAGGCAATATTTGGTATGAAATAAATTTGAGGGGCCTCTTCAGACTGTGAGTTCAGTCTGTGAGGTCCCAAACTGTAGCTTTTTTAGCTTGATGCCTGAATCTGATACCAACACAATGTCAGCATTAATAACATGTATACTTGTAAATTAATATACTGATAAATGTATATTATACAATAGGCAGCAGATATCTGATGTTATTCACAAAATTTTTTCTTGATTTAAACCATTATATGTTGATGTATTAACCAAAGACACATGCATATGTATACATTGCCTAAGCAAATGGTTAGTGTTATTAATGACCCATATTAAACCAATGTACAAGTCTCTCCTTGACAAGTAAATGTTGTGGTTATGATGCAGTGATGTCAGGATCAGGATATATTATGCAATTTGTTTGGTTTGTACTAAAGAGAGGTGGGTTAAAAATCATTGGTGGCACAGTTGAGCTGATGCACTGTCTTTCAGTAGACAGATCCCAAGTAACATCATCAGTGGCAACATGTGTGGTTTGCTGTTGATTGCTGTGTAGAAGTTCAATGTAATTCCTTGTTCAAAATGGTCAGTTTTCGAGGTCACATATAGGAGAAACTGCCAGGTGTGCTCATCTTTCAGGTAAAATTGGCAGAAGATTGTCTACCTGATCAGAAAGCATCCACACTAAAAAAAATGGTATCTATTTTTGAGGACTTTGCATTTATAATTGTCTTAAGAGAACAGGTTTTTGATGAACACATATGTCACACTGAGATCTCTTTCTGCATCACATGCAGTGGTTAAATCTACTATAATTATATATCTATTATCTGTTGTCCCCTTCCAGCTGAAATCTTAAATTTGTTATTATTTTACTAACTCTGCACAATAGTTATCATTATGCTGATGTGCCAGTAGACCACATATACATATATACATTTATTCAATAAAAAAAAATGTTAAATCTGCACTTTTCCTTGAAACAAAAATAATTTTACAGAATGATAAGTGAAAAATTAACCAAGATTTTGGTACAAATTTTTTTATTTACTGGATAGTGCAGTTGGTTAGTGCTGCCATATTTAACTGACATGTAACTGTACAATCTTTTATCCACTGTTACTTTAAGACGACATTAATGCTTTTTTCAACATAGCTATTAGCCTTGAAATAAATATGTTAGTCCCAAACCAGAAAAAAAATATAATTCAATTCGCTACCATGATCATGTTTTAAATTATTTGCAATTGTCTAAATATGGTATTGTTCTCTGTGGATCTTGCTGCAGTGGACATACTTGAAATAAAATTATTACAAGGTTGCATATCAGTATTATTATTATACAATTAGATGGCTCTTTCAGATATATAAAATAATGATGTAGATACAAGATACAAACCAGTTGGTGTGTGCCATTCTTCCTCCAGTTTTGTCCATGTTATCTTGATCATCACTTGAAGACTGAGACTGCATTGAACTCTTATCATCATCAATGTTAACAATAGCAGAGTCACCTCTATGTGGTTCAAATTGGTATGGCTTGATGTCTGTCACATTAGCCATGTTTCTGTTTGTATTCAAGGAATCACTAGTATGGCATAACAGGACCACGTGAACTGTTGTCTCATAAAAACTTGAAAATACTCGGCAATTATGGAATTGTGATATCTTTTTCACAATAAAATCACTATCTGCTCACGATAATTTTTTATGAACATAGATGAATTAGAATTTGTAAAGAATTACATACGTAAAAGAAATTTTTTTATTTCTGGTCTCCTTTAACCATGCCTCCAAAAATTTAATGTAGCCACTTGCCAAGCATATCAAATGACTTGGAACTTTTACCTGTCCTAAATAAATTTCTACTCGTGCTACATCTATGTATAATTCTGAAGACTGAAAACTTTTAAACTTAATCTATGACTCCTTTATCAATCATTGCAAGTACTCTATATTAAGACTTTTAATGTCTTTTCTTTTTCTACACAATTAATGTGTCTCTGACATATGTCATAAAATATGAACAAATGTTTCTAAATCCTCCCTTTTAACTCACAAATAAGCATGATACTGACAGATATTTCTGAAAAGCTTAACTATTATGCAATCATGCAAAGCTCTGACAAATATTCTCCATATATAAGACTCTTCAAGTTACATAATGATCCTCCCATTTTATTTTCCATTACCTCTTGTAAACAAGGGTTAAGAGAATATAATGAGAAGAAAAACCTCATGTGAATGAGTGTGGAATAGGTGAATCAAACTATTTCAAAGGTCCCATCAACAAGACATTTCACATGGACTGACACTGCAAATTGTACAGCATTGATATTAAATTTCAAGTTGGAAAAGCCACTGTTGTCACTGGTATTCTTTATCATTCATATTCTCACTATTATTTAAAAATTCTAGGTCAAAGCTGACTCATGGACTATTATTTTGTTTGTCTGCTTTGAATGGATGGGCATTTTGACATGGAGTTTTGTGGATAGGTTTCGACTAGTCTATATTTTTAAAAAACATTTTACATTTGTATTATTGTGTAAATTCTGTGCAGGACACAACCTAGATCTTAGCAGTCTATACCACTGTTCTTTCAATGCTGATTTGTGTCTGTGTGTGTGATTTGGATTTTTTATGTAACTCTAAACAATTTCAGCCATACTGCTACAATTTCAGATGTGGTACTTTATAGTGATGTCTAGCAATGGGCATCATGCTGTAGACATGTAGCATCATCTCCCACCCAAGTACATTATCATGACAACAGGCCATCCAGTGCTAACACTAATCTCTTAATGCTGAGCATATTTTGAAGGCAGGTGTTAATGCCATTTTTAAAAGTCTTTGGTATGAATCAGCAGGTTTTGAACAGGTAATTTCTCACATCCAAAGTGGACGATCCAGCCACTATGCTACCCAAGTGGTCCTGAATTGTATTTAACTATCACTTCAAGTTTACACTGACATTTTTTTAGTGTCTACCCAATGTCTTTATATGACGGCAAGGAAATTTTCAATGCAGCTGTCACAGTTGCAAACAAGTATGCATCAAAAGGGCTGATGGGGTAGAAAAAGATCCTGGAATTCAGGATAATTCCTTTTAACTGCCCTGCAATAACAAGATTTTCAAAGTAGCTGCTGTGGTAGATATTTTGGATGTCTGAAGAAATAAATATTATTAGAAGTCCTTTAGTGAAAACTCCATGTCAATATGCCCATCCATACAAAATAAGCATAGTGACAGCATGATCTTCAACTTAAGACATCCAAAATGGCAACACCTTTTTATTTAAAACAAAGAAATCTATTGCTGAAAATTCCATGCCGATATACCCATCCATTTGAGAAGAGTTAAGTTAACAATATTTTTAAAATGACCACTATGGTGGCCATATTGAGGGTTAATTTGCAGCATTTTCATTTTTGCTCAACTAGACACCATTTGCAATACATCTAGATCCAATGACATGCTGTAGATGAAGTTAATACCCCAATACTGATGAAAACTCTAAAAGCAAAATGAAATCTGTTTAAAAGAATATCAATAGAATGATCTTCAAGACAATGGATGTCATACAAGAATCATTTTAATTTCAGACTGATCACATTGTAAAAAATCTCTTGTGAAAATTCTGTTAACAGAATAGATTGTCAATATGGATTACATGATGACTATATTGAATATCTGACTGGCACCATTTCCATTTAGGACCAAATTAGACATTACAAGATGTCTTCTAGCAAAAGCAAAATGCTGAAATGAATATCTAGAAGAAGCAATGTTAATAAGATTTTACAGATGGCCACATGCAGCCTTAATGAAGGTAAGATGTAAGATAGGCACATTGTCATTTACAATAAACAAAACATAAGAACTTTCTTAAAAAAAAAACACCCAAAACCTCAGGCTGATAAGGCCATTATTCAGGAAAACAAATGATAAGATATTAAAATGTCTGCCCTGGTGGCCATACTCAATGTCCAAGCAGCACCATTTTCATTTGGGCAAATTACAGCCAAGGATGAATGTGTGCGTGCAGTATTTCGCATCGCTTCTCTTATTAGTTTAGAAGGAGTAGCAATAACAAACTTATGCAAACAAATGATCAATTTAGAGACCTCAACTAAATTGGCACATTCTAATCATACCAGTAGCACGAAACATGGATGACCTGCAAACTTTGACATGCTCAGAAAAATAGCAACTCACAAATGATTTACAAAGGTTATAAAATTCTTTCAACTGTGAATAAATCAAGCTGATAAAGTTTAACACATTCTAAAACAACTTTAAAATTTTATCACAAAAGAGAATCAAACAGATAAACTACATGTCAGAGAAAAAAACCCAAGCCAGACTGAGGATATATTATAATTTATAACTTTAGTTTTTATTTGGTACCCAGGTACATCTTATTGAAGCAACTTGTCAGTGTAATAATAATAATACCAAATGTTTCTTTTATTCTAAGGGGCCCCCAGTGGCTGAATGGTCTAAAGCGCTGTCCATTACGGATCACTGCCATTTCACCTCACCTCTGCGTGGAATTGAGTCTAAGATTCTGTAAATGTGGATATGTGAGAAAGCTTGCCAGTAGCTTCTCATGGGTCTATGGTTCTTTCCGGTGATTTCTGGTTTCTTCCTCCACCAATAAAACTGGCTGCCATGTATCGTGTGCTGAAAAATGGCTTTAAGCCCCATTAACAACAACAACAACAAAATCTTTTATTCTAAATTAACTGCTAATCTAGATTTAAAATTGATTAATCTCATTTAAATGCTGACATGTGTATACATCACATATGGCTAAGTACATTCAATGTTGACATGTATATACATACTATATGATTCAAGTACATTCAATGTTGACATGAACATACACCACTCCCTCGATAACTCGCACCCGGATAACTTGCGAACCCGCTTATAATATGGTGTCTGGCATGGCTCCCGATTTTTTTCAAAGGAAATATATTTTAAAGTCTGTTAAACGGGAAAAAAATTCGCGATAAGAATTAGTATACTGAACCTTGTTACATACGGTATATTATGTAAATTTTCGAACACAAAAAATAATTATAAATCATTAATTTTTGTAAAATCAAAATGGGAATACAGCATTTTCGATCTTTTTTGCAAACAAATCTTCTTAGTGGAAATTTTATGTTCGATAACTTAACCAATTTTTCAAATACAAAGACATCTATACAAATCATTATGAGACATTTAAATATTTATTATTTTGTTAACTGGATTGTTTACGAAAAATTAAAAGGTATGAAAAAATACATGAAATATGGTAGCTCATTATATCATCAGAAATGATGATTATTGCCATAAAGATAAAATCTATATCATGAAATTTCCAAGTTCTAATTAAATGTATCAAATTATTTTGGGGGATTTTTGAGAGAAAAAGTTGTTAATACTCTGTAAATAATCAGTCTGGCAAAACAGGATCAACAAAATATTATGCTAAGAGGTGGCAACAGATAAAATAAACACCACTTAAATGTCTTGCTAGGTGAAATTCACGTTTTAATCCTTAATTTTGATTCAGTGTAAACAGTAGAATTGCAACATATTCTCTTCTATGAAAACATGAAAATAGTCAATCGTCCACAACATCAAAACCCGTGAGGACTTCTGTGAGAATCTAATAAATGCCGGCTTTGTTTTGATCAACAACTCTGGGAAGTGTTTGTTGCATTAAACAAAAATCAATTAAAAGACATCTGTGTTGTTTTATCAATTTGAATATGTCTTTTGTATCAAATCAAGCAAGGGAAGTAAAAAAAAAAAAAATCAAAGGCAGCATGCAGATAGCAGCATAAGTTCTTGAGGTCATTACCGTTTTCAAAATTCATTTTATTTGACCAGTTGAAAATGGTTTGACATTTTTATGTGATATATTTAAAATACTTTTATCACTTTTGGAGACCCCAGCGCCGACATAGAATTAAACAAAATTCATTGTCGGGAGAAATACTCTTAGCGAATCAGGAAGCCGCATGTAATTATCCAAACCAGCTTAGAAAGAAAATCACCCGTGAACAAATATACAAAGGCGGCAGAGAAATCAAAGAGTAAAAAAAAATGAACAGATGTTTTGAAAATGTGAAGTGATATTTATCAAACGTGTCACAAACTGCAAGTATTATCGTGTTCTAATTTACGTAATTTAAATTTGTAGACCCATTAAATTGATGTTGGTAATAGCTAACCCTTGTACAAAAAAAATCATTTTACTTCTACCGCAATCAAATCAACCTGTCGTTAGATCGACATTGTTTTTTTTAAATGGGTGTCGATCTTGTCTATAAAAAATCTACTTTGGATCAAACAAGAATTTATCCAATTTAACACAATCATTTGTGATGTAGTACACAATGTGCGAAATCATACATGTGTTAAGCCAATGGAAAACGTGTGGATTATTGTTTTGATGATCTCCTCAATATCCTGTAAGTTATCCTGAAATTAATGTTACTCTGTGATGACAAAAGTAAACAAAGTACACGGCTATGAAGAAATATTTAATCATAGTTAATCAGAGCACGATTATTGAGTATTCAACACTAACATGCCAAACCAACCCACCCACACCTTTTGCCTGTGTACGTCGATCTGTTTGTTTTGTTGTTTGTTATAGGTCCCTCGATAACTCGCGCCCTCGATTATAATGTGGACCCCATTGTGCACAAGTTATCGAGTGAGTGGTGTACTGTCTTGTATATCTATATTTTTGAAATTTTTCGTATACAGTTTTATTTACTTTTCGTAAGTTTTATTAATGGTTGTAAACTGTAGAAAATCTCTTTTGTAATAAACTGTTTTGGAGAATGCCACCTTGACAATGTCATGTTCTTGGAGGAGAAGAATGTTATTAAAGAGATTTTCATTAATTTAGAACTTTCATAGACTTTTATAAGGACTAGACTAAGTTTGTATTCAATTCATAATACAATAAGTTCCTCTCATATTTCATATATAAATCAGACAATTAAATTATTTGTTAAGTTTCATGAAACTTGTTGGTTTTGCTTCTTTTCTGTTAAATCTGTAAATAAAGATACAGGGAAAGAAATTATGTTTATGTCAATTTATTCTGCTAGTAATTACTTTTACAGAGGTCTTGTTAAGATTTTAAAACTAGGAGTCCAGGACACCTAATGTGGTAAAAAAAAGGAGTCCCACCAGCAAAAGTTGCAGTCCCACCAAGCAAAAGTTGCAGTCCAACCAGCAAAAGTTGCAGTCATAAAGCCATAAATCAAGTATGTTCTTACACTTGGCTATGGTCGCATCATTTTTCCATTTAACTGCAAAACTCTTGTCTAAATTTGCAAACAGCATTTTGTCCAAGTAATATTGATACAGCAACAACAGGAAATGAAAACAATAAGAGTGATTGTGCTTGGCTTAGCCGATGTCACAAATTGCAATTGTGTTTTATATATTGGTGACAAAATATACCTTCTGGCCATATTTTTGGCTATAACATTTTTGGCTGATAAAAATGGTATATACAGTCTTGAGTTTTGAGTGGAGAAACTCAAAGGCACCATGACAGGAAACTGCAAACTTGAATATAAAAAGTCACTGGAATCAATTGTTACATAAACAAATCCTTATTTCATATTGACAAACCACCCTAACAGTTAATTGCTATTATCATAATCCACTTATGCTGATATCTGGCCTTGATACTTGTATGCTGTAATATAATCAAAATAGCCATGCAAATGACTAGCTACAATCCAATGACTACAGTCAACCACATGACAGCAATTTTAAAAAACAACAAAAAAACTAGAAAAAAATAGTTTTGGTGCAACTTCAATGAAAACTGATTATCTTTTAAACACCAATAAATACAAGGGAAATTTTTTAAAAATTGTGTCAATGTTCTACAATTCATTTGATGTTGCAGCAAATGGGTGTTTGTTTTGTCCGTCAAAGGGAACCTTTAGCAGTGCCTTTAATAACACATGCACCTTCATCAAAGCATGCCAGCGACCTATGATCAAAGAAGTCAGCAACAAACTAAAATAAAAGCATTGCTTCAGTGTTCATAGTGATTAGAACATATTTATTAAAACGCAAAAGTTTCCTCCTTGCAAACAAAAATGTGTGTACAGAGGACTTCTGTGTGGGTGATTTTCTGCATCCCAAATCAAAAATTTGTGTCCAAATATGTGTAATTAAGCGCTTCCGAGATCTCTGATTTAACATAGCATCACATTCAGTGAAATGTGTGGCAAAAAATGTTACTAAATCTGTGTTCTCATTCAAATTTGGAGGAAAATTCATATTTCAGTAAAATTCATATTTTATTATGTTCCTGTAGTATTTGATGATCAAACGAGACAACTGAGTCAAACATAAAACTTGGTAAATATTGCAGTTGTCGTACTTATAATAATGGAACCCACATAAGCAATAAAAGTACACATCATATTCTCTGATTTGTCCAAACTTCGACTGTAAAAACATTCCATGAATTTAGTTATGTATCAACAATATTGCAAATAAAAATTATCTTTAGAATGCAAGTATTTGTATCAATTTTTGATTTTTGACCAAAAATCTTGTTTTTTATGGGAGAAATGATCAAAATTCATTTCTTTGTATAAAAAAAATGGCTTAAAAGTCAATGAAAACCAGTCAGATTTGAAGAGCTGAGACAGTCAAAACCCCAGGGGTTCTTTAATTGAATTTCATGATTTTTAGACAATTTGGTTAAAATGTGAAACATTTTTGTCAACATGTTCATATTTTTACTGATTTTGATCAAAATTTCATATTTATTTATCAGTTTTTAGTAGGTCTTCGTCAAATTTATCAACAAAAAAAATATGGAAAAACAATTAGAAAATCCTTAAGGTTTTAACCCTACAAACGCTGCAAGTTTTCAATAATTTGTTGTATAAATAATGATGCTGTATATACATGTTCCACATTCTTATAAAATGCCTTGTAGCATAGCAGTAATACATGAAGTTATGTTTAGACATTAGGCCTGGTATGTGTTATTAAATATAACGGATCGATTATATTCTTGGTATTGGCTGATCTAAGCAGTGTGCTATACAGACTCTGTATTTAGGATTTTTAGGTGGTTTTATATACAGATTTATATAAAATCAAAAAAATCATGTATTTGTCGGTTTATAAATCTTTCAGAATTAGAAAATATAAACATAAAATTACATGTTGTTTCTAAACTGCTCATATATTACTGTGATCAAGTTATACGCGAGCAGTTCATATCATTATGCATACAAGGTCACAAATATGGCACATGAATCATAGACTTATTGATAATTTTAAGTAGCTCCTGGTAGCAGATATATTTATAACTCTGCAGAATGTGGGTTTTATATATTTTTATAATGTGCTTGGAAACTGAAAAATAAATTCACATTTACACAGTAATTGTGATTCTGTATACTTAACTATGTAATAAATATTTTATCATATACATCTAGTGAGGTCCAATAGCTCATTGTAACACGTTGAAACTCTGGTGCCAAAGGTCCATGGTTCAAATCATGTGACTAACACATTGCCGGTGAAGGTAATGTTACACCAAAATTTTTAATTTATTGGGGATCTGGCCATTTCCAGTCTACATGCCAATAGAAATTTTCACACCTTCTCACTATGTCACCATGTAGAGGGTGCACTTTTACACTCATCCAGGTTAGATAATGGGGTGGGGTGTGCTAGGACATATTTCATTGTATCATCTTCATTGTATATAACTCATCTGCACTGTATATAATCATACCTTAATTAAGTTTATATGTCACCTCTGAACTTGCTCAGATGTCATAAGGCAACCTGGAAGTTCACATAGGTCAAAATGTGCTGTCCTTAAGTTTATATGTTAACTCTTAGTCCAGCTAGGATATTATAAGACAACCTGGGGGATCATATGAAGTCAAAATGTGCTGTCTTTAATCAATGTATATAACTCATCTTCATTCATTATAATTATAATCATATGAAAGAGGCCTTACTGTATATTTTTATATTAAACAAACTATTATATATGAATTCTGAAAATATTGTTATTATTTCTATGATTAAAAAATTACAACAAATTATAAATATATCTGATAATCTTTTCCTGAAAAATTCCATGTTATTTTGAATATAAGATGGAGAACAGGTACACACTGCCATCTGATTTTCCATACCACGAATGAGGGTTCCCTGGAAGTCTTAGACCTTTTCCCTTTTTTTGGAGGTTTTTATTCCTTGACCCGTTGCTTTCTTTAACGCCATTCCAGCAGCAGTTCTAACAGCGCCTAACACAGCTGCTTTTGCAACAGCTGGAGCTACAGAAGCTACAGAGTGATCGCACTATAACAAGGTAGTTGGGAGCTATAGAACCATCTGAACAGAACAGTGTTATAAGCAACCATGTATGTTACCAACAAATTTGCAGGGTTATGGGGGGAGGGGGTAATAAAATCATGTGCAAAAACATGTGTTTCATTGGCACAATTACAATTATAAATCAGTGTATATTAAATGAGAAAAACACCTGTAGTGATAACAGACTGCATATATATTACTTTAATCAGAGAACCATGCATAGGTGCACACATGTGTATAGTTTATATATACATGTCTAATCTATAGCATGAATAGAGTATCAACACCATGTACTCACATGTGAATCTCATCATATACATTAAATCCACAGTACAAATATTTTCATTGAAAAAATCTGAATACAAATTTAAAATATTCAGTAATTTTGTCATAGATCGGTATATGACTGAAAACAATGAGAAAAAAAATAAATAGCAAACAGTATGTAATGAATGATGAAACAGTATACCCGAAGGTTAAATAATGGTGTCTGTATAAATTTCACTCTGTAAATTTTCTCATCCGTTTGTTTGATGTTTTATAAATCAATAACTCATATTTATGAACAAGTTTAGCCTGGCAATTGACTTTGATGATGAGCAACGTATTTAAATTAATTGATTTATCTTTTATCAACCGCCACATTGTTTATTCCTTAGTTGTGAATGCAGCTTGTAGAACATACGTCAGATATTGTTTGAGCAATGATTGTATAGGGAATGCATTGTAGACAAACACAAAGTAGATTTCATGTCTTCACTGCTCAAGAACCAGTGATAAGAACATTAACACTTATGAGTTGTCATCTTTCAACAATAAACAAAGACCAAAGTTCTCAAAAAGCCCAGACATGGGTTCAGATACTCATATTTCCAATGTCTATTTTGGCATAAAACTGTAAGAAATTTGTTAAATTTAAAACTTTTAGGAGCTATGTCACAATCGTTTTATATTAGAATCCATATGTGATTTCCTCTGCAAAACTATAACAAACTTTCTACATGTTATTTTTTGCACTTTTAAGAAGAAATGTTTTCTGTGTACAAGAATAAAACATGTATGTGATAATTCGGGAGCAACACCACAAACGTCTTATATTCAAATTTATAAGCAATATCTTTTCCAAAATAATAACAAAATGTTATGTAATTTACTTCTTGTAAATAATGTTTTTTATAACAAAAGTACAGGTAATAAAGTAAATGAAATTTTGGGAGTCTTGCCACGATCGTTTCATATTAGAATCCATACGTGATTTCCTCCCCAAAATGATAATAAACTTTCTACACGTTAGTTTTTACACATTTAAGAAGAAATGTTTTCCTTACTCAAGAATAATACATGTACATGATATTTTGGGAGCCACACCACAAACGTCTTATATTCAAATTTAT
Organism: Potamilus streckersoni; assembly: GCA_016746295.1. Classification (NCBI taxonomy): domain Eukaryota; kingdom Metazoa; phylum Mollusca; class Bivalvia; order Unionida; family Unionidae; genus Potamilus; species Potamilus streckersoni. The sequence goes on from JAEAOA010001611.1 coordinate 632,712, forward strand.
AAGCAATCTCTTTTCCAACATGATAATAAAACTTTACACAATTTACTTAATTTTTTTTTGTTTAAAAGAAAAATATTGGTAATAAGGTGACTGAAATTTTGGGATCCATGTCTCAACTGCGTTATATTTGCGTTATAACAAAATGCATTATAGTGGGGCCACACTGTATTAATAGAAATAGAAATATACCACCCTATTTATCGATGTCTTCAATGGCACTCACAGAAAGATTAAGTTATATCCCAGTCTTTGATTGCTTGGCTTCATTAAAGTGGTTATACTGACGCTCTGATAAAGATAGCTTATTCATACCCCCTGCAATTTTGTTCTCACTTTAGTGATATTTTTAACACACAATTATTTTTTGATGATGATTGTAATCTTTATAATCTGATCAGGAGTAAGACTGACATTAACATTATGATATGACATTATAATATTATGAGCGATCTAATTACATGTTCTCTACTGGAGCATCAGCGACTCTCATTCATGCACCAGCACCTAAAGGTAACATCAATTTATCAATGAGTATAACTGATTGCTCTGTAATTAGCAAACGCTCCTCGCATCACATGAGGTTGAAAATGTATATCTACAACAGATTGTCTGGTTAAATCTAAATGTTCTAGTGAAAAATAATTGATTGTATTGTATCAAATCTGATATTTGAAAACCAGTATGAACATTTTGACCATATCCCATGAGGCAATGATATACATGTGCTACACAATTTTGATCAAAATTCTGTAACATATCCTCGAATGGTTCTCGATGTCCATTTATCCTTAATGAAACCTCACTAACACCTGAGTTTATCAAATATCATAATTCTATGCATCTGATTATTTACTCATGCAACATCTTGTAATGCAATAAGTAAGTGCCTTGGTGCAGAGACACCTTGCTGAGAAGCTATTTGTCATGTAAATAAACCATTAATGTTACTCTGAAAAGCATCTGTGGTCATAGTCAACCATGATGGCGTTGATTTACCAGCTTGACTCATAAAAGATAGCAACCAGTCTTCTTTAGATATTGAGAAAGTCTTCACTGGCATCCACAATGAAAGTTTTGTCAGTATATTTTTCCATGAAGTGCCCTAGTTGCAGCATCCTTCAGCATGCCATATTGTATCATCATTGGCACCTATTTCAGAATAGTACAACTACATGTTTAGCTCAAAAAATAACCTAACATTTCTGCATGACAGTGGAATTGTATGTGAATATGCTCTTCTATTACCTTTTAAAATTGCTTGACATGCTGTAAATCCTAAGTTGAATTCTGGATTAAACTGTGCAATAACAGAAATGAACCAGCAGGCTGAGCTACCATTCTAGCTGGTTGTGAATTAGATGCAGTATTATGTGGCATATGTATTAAATTATACTGTCTATTATCAGGAGAATCAGTTATATCCTTTGCAAACATCACTGATGGGCCAGCTGATCTTTAATAATCATCTCTATACCTTGCACAACCCAATATTGTTTTGGCAACATCGATGTCACTATGACAACTCTCAATCTCTCATCCATCAATTATATATGTGGCCCTTTTGAATAACGCCATACTACCATTATTAACAAAACCAACTCTTAACATCTACTCCATATTCAGTGTTATCTTTTTACAAAATTTCACTTTCTACTTCAATAAACGCCTCAGTGGGTAGGAATATCTACTTGTATCCTGAATTTGTAATTCATTTCTTCCAGGATCGTTAGGTACACATGGGTTATAAGAATAATACTTATAATCCAATCTTTGAGAACTGGTGCGTCCATGTCAAACACAAGATCAGATAAAAGCTTTACATCTCTAATATTATCGTCTTCATCTAACACGAAGACCACTTCCTGCTAACAGACTAGCAGTTATATTTTTTTCTTTTTTCCGACATTGGTATAACAGCCAACTCTGCTAAATTTTTATTAGCAATTTGATTTTTTTTTTACTTAAATTTTTCTTAAATTTGTGGGCATCACTTCAGTGCTGACCAGTTTCACTGGAGGTTTTCGTCGTATTATTCTTGCTATGTATCCTTCATTGCTGAGAATGCTTTGCTAGCAACATCACCAATAGTGCCTATACCTTTTTTACATACAACATCAATAGCTTTCATTCCCAGTTGCTTTGCAATCGGTAATGCTTTTAGGGCTATCCTTCTAAACAAACCCAATATCACCCAGTCCATCTCTATAGGTTGTTTTGTATACTGGTAATCAAGAGTTTATTCCCTGAACATGGTCCACGCTGATTTACTATGTATGATCATTTAATATTAAGTGATTTTATCACTAATTGTATCTAATTACATAGTCACTGTGATAATCGTCAGCAATTTCATCAATAAGGGATCGATATAAATTAATATCCATACCACCACCTGAAAATAATCATTTGCAACAGCTGCTTCATTATTGATTTCGAATGAATTATCAGCTCATTTTCCTCCAATGAGAATTTCTAGTCAATCAACATCAGCAAGGACATTACTGGGACAAGTAATAAGGCAACTTCCTTGTGTAAAAAAACCATTTCAAGCAGAAAAATCTGAATCTTTCTGATTTTTCTTCTTTTTCTTTCTCTTCATGTTTTCACCATATGTCTGTAATGCAAAAGTGTCTTGTCATTCTTCCCCTCCCTACCCCTTGCTTGGTTTCTGTTGATTTTGTGGTTTTGGAGATTGCAGCAATGGTATTTGTGATTTTGGAGATTGTTGTTTTTTTACATTTTCTTTCTTCCTTTTTTGCTTGTTTTTTCTATTCTTCACTGGGTTTTTTCCTCTCTTCTTGATTAGATTAAATCATCAATAACCTTAACTTAATTCTGATATAATGGATCATCAGATTTAACTTTTTCAACATTCATACATATGAGATATAATCATTTTTACCATTGTTCAGGGTTTAATATTTTAATAACTTTAGCATATTCTGGTTTCATTAATTTATCTCTTTGACAAAACCCATCCACAGCAAATATAGCTAATTTTTGAAGGTTTCTAATGTCATTACTAATTGTTTTAACAGTATATTCATTAAATTTATTCATCAATTCAGCATTACTTATTGTAAGACTTTTGTTTAGTGGCTGTTGCTTCAGCACCTTCATGTATTTGTTGTATTGGTTGAGCAGTAGCTATATCAGCTGAAATCCACGCAAAATTCTTTATATCTGTTTTGTTCTTTCTGCTATTTTTCCAGTTGCTTCAGTGGTTTTTCTTAAACAGGAAGAAGACCCTAAGTTGTTTAAGTGATAGGTTTAAATAATTGTTTTGTAGCCTCTTCAAATTCAATCTGAGATTCCTGATGTGATTGTAGTTGTTATTTAACTAAATCATGAACAGGTAAATATTTTCTAATTGGCTCTAGTCAATCTCAAGCTAATTTAGCTTAATGTGGTTCTTCAATATTCATTATTGATAACACTTATAATGGCTGTTTAATTTATAGCAGCAGAGAGGGTGAACAACCAATACTGATTGATCAGCGCATAAAAAAAACATACCTAAAAACAAAGAGTCAGATAAAAGTAATAAGATGACCTAACCCAATTAGAGAAATCTCAAGTTTGAGGTTTTGGTTTAACGTTATCGACTTTGAGAATTCTTTTTCATAGGAAGGTTTATTTTTCATAAACGAGGTCTCCAGCATAGTGGTCTGTTCACCCTCTCTGCTGTTCTTATCTACTTTGGATCAAACAGAATTACCCAGCACAGTACAAAATCTAAAATAATTCTCTCTGGTTGGCAAGAAAAAGTATCAACCCCATCTGTTTTAGTGGGGATAAGAAAATTTAACCTTTGGAGTTTACATTTTTGTCAAGAACTTTACAAGCCTGAACCTTGACAATAATTTTATCCATTGGATTTTAACAGTAATCAAAATAAAGACACCTAATTGTAGTATACATGCTTATTTTATGGATTTATTATTTATTTTATCAATTAATATTACCTTTTCCTTGAAATCCTTCTCCTCCAAATTTTGCACAAACTTAATAGATTTCTCCATTCCTTGACTCAGCATTACACGAACCAGTTCAGGATTCAAAAATTCTGCACACATTCCAAATGGTCTGAGCAAAGCAGCTATAGACTGAAATAACGAAAAGTTAATAAACAAGCAACCCAAATCCTTAATTCTGAGACATCTCTAAATGGATCACTGTAAAGTACAAAAGTAAACATTTAAATGGATCACTGTAAAGGGTAGAAATCTAGATTATATAAGTATCTAAATGGACCACTGTAAAGTATAGAAATAAATGGACCACTGTAAAGTGTAGAAATCTGGCTCATAAACTTATTTAAATAGACCACTATAAAGTGCTGAAATCAACAATATAAATTCATCAGAATGGACCACTGTAAAGTGTAGAAATCTGGCTCATAAACTTATCTAAATAGACCACTATAAAGTGCAGAAATCAACAATATAAATTCATCAGAATGGACCACTGTAAAGTGTAGAAATCAACACTATAAACTTATCTGCTTGGACTAATGTGAAGTAAAGAAAGATTATAGATCATGACAAGGTCAAAACATAAACATATTTTACAAGTTGCCAGTAATACATACTAATAAAACTTGGTATTGTAAATTCCTTACTAAGTGTAATGATAGGGATAGTTTGTGTGCTAATCTCAACATTCTATCAGTAACTAATATGAAATGAAAGTGCTATGGTCAAATGGCAGGCTTCATTACATTGATATGAAAAGGCAGGTTTTCCTATTTATTTACTTCAATTTTGAAAGCTATCCTTGTCAGGAGTTTGACCTTAATGACATACTTCAACCAAAACCTTAACCATTGCTGAAACAGCAACAATAATGGAATACCTTTACATCACCTTTGCTAATGCAGGTGAGACAATAATATATAACAATCCAGTTGTTCTAACTTTTCCACATTTGACAAATTTTAGAGAAAAATATAATTAAGTACACATTCAAAATTTCGGATATGGTTTGTACATAAAATTTTGATAAAATCTTTATCTCTGCTTTAAAAGAAAATGACGATATTCCAGAGCAGAAGAGGCAAATATGACAATACTTACAGGTGCATCAAGGTCATCATCCTCTAAAGTTTTCTTCAAATGAATAAATCCACCTTTGATGGCAAACTGTTCAAAATAAGAACCTATTATTAATTTACAGTATGGGAATAATGATGAATATGAAGTTTTACACAAGATGGTATGAATGAATAAATTTCCTCACTTACTGTAATATGAGAAGGTCATCATCAGCCTGCTTAGCTCAAGCTCATAGTGCTGCTGCAAACATTATAACTCTGACCAAAAATAAATGGTTTTCGCAAGGGTGTCAAGGAATCAAGTGCACTTGCTCCATAAAGAAATGTTTAAATATGGACAATATATGAGAAGGTTAAGCAAAAATCCCAAGCAAAACTTTAACACTATACCCACTATCAAAACAGTACAGTTTTACTCTACAGAATGCATTCCAAGTTAAAGGTATATGATCATATGGCCATGTTGGTAATACTACAGAATTTCTGATGTCATAAAAATGTTATCTACTTTGAAAACCTCTCCTCTTCTTGTTTACCCTTCCATGTCCATGTAAAGATAAGGCCACAAGTCTGTTGATGGAAATTAAAGGTATAAAAGGAACAAAAAACTACAGATAAATGTGTACTCACACACACACACACACACACACACACACACACACACACACACACACACACACACACACACACACACATATATATATATTCATTCTACATACCCTATTTATCAAGTGGGTAAGCCATCCATATGGATGCTGTGGAAATAAAAAGAGTATAAAATTAAAACCAGCTGTGATAATTTGAAAAAAATGGCAATAAAATATAAGTTATAACAAAAATATGATTAAACAGAGAATATTTAAGTGTATGCAACATATTAAAATATTTACTACATTGTTTTCTGAAACTAAAAGCAAGAATTTGGTTACAAGTTTAAGACAGTCTGAAATGTGATGGAAATTCTATGTCCAGTTCCTCTGCCAATGACAGCGTCCCTAATCTGCCATCACTTAAAGCATTAAAAGTTTGGAGTCTGTTGCTTCTTGTACTGAATATTACTAACAAACTGCATAGACCCAAATCTGCTGGCAAATCATGTGATAGCAGTTGTTTATGTACTTTTTCATTTGGACTTGACTTTCAAGCATGTACATATGGTATTACTGCATTTCATTTAATATTCTTCTTACAACACTTTTCCATTCCTCAATTACAAATAGCTTTCACCGATTTGAACAAAAACTGTAAACCCTAGACAAGAATCATCCTACATTATCACCATCTGCTGAAAACAAAAAAATTATTACAGTAATCAAATGACATACTTTTACTGTCCAGATTTCATTTGAAATTCTTATCCTTCAAGTTTAAATTAAAGTTAAACAAGTCATAATAAAGTACTCCCAAAGAATCAATAGTTGGAAAATATTTTAAAAATAGTAGTTTAATTGGTTGATTTGCATTTCTTCAGTTTTAAATATAACTATATATAACTATATAACTATATATATATATATATATATATATATATATATATATATATATATATATATATATATATATAAAACTACGTAATAGTTTTTGAAGTATCAATATAAGTGTATCACTATGCAATATAATTTTAAGTACCAATAGGAGTCTATCACTATTTAACATAATTTTAAGTGCCAATATCAGTGTATTACTAAGCAAATACTAATATGAGTTTATCATAAAGTAAATACCATTGAGTTACAAGTTTAATACAGTCTGAAATGTGAAGGAAATTATATGTCTAGTCCCAAGGGTTGTTATTGCTAGTGACAGATGTGGGAGATATGCACCCACTTCCCCTAGAAATCCCCCAATGGCTTGCGTCTGTGATAGCCTCTGACAACCAAATCCAGCTCCAGGCCTTCACGGGTGGCTTAACTACTAAGCCCGGGGGAACCTGTTTAAACTAATTGGAGAAGGGATGGCAGTCGAGTTTCTGGCACCTCAAAACCAGTTTCTTCGGGTAAATGGAGCCTGTTAACCTTGGGTGGTAGCCCGTCTAGGAGAAGGTAAACTCTGACTTCAAACCTTCGCTGCCTTGCAACTATACCCATACATGAAAAAAGCTAAGGGAGTAAACCCCAACAGAAAATCCGGAGATGGAGTCCCTAAGGCAACTTGTCACTGCTTTTAGTGACATCTTGGCAACTCCTGCGACGTCACTGGTGCCATAACATATCGGCTTGTCTTTTCCCTTGGATCCATCAGCTGTGTAGAGAGGTGAGGTCAGCTGCATGGGCAACAGCTGATTCTCCATATAACCCTGCCCTGGCTTGCGCCCTGGAGAGGACTCCAGCTTCACTTCACGGTGTTGATACAACACGTGAAGCAACAATTACCGGTTATAAGTCATCACTCGATTGGTGTAGAGTTAGATGCCAGGGGTTGCTTCCAATGGTGGGAGAGACCAGAAGGTCTCATTGGACAGCTATCACCCGCCTCAAGCTGGGAAGCCTCCAGCCAATAAGGTGCCATCCTGCCACAGCTTGCCTGCCTTGCTGGGTGCACTGGGCTTAAGATATGTGAGTACATGACAAGCGGGCTGCAACAACAGCACAAAGAAAAACCAAAAGAAAAGCAACAAGGAAATCAACAATCCTCAAGCTAGGTACATGGAACATCCGGACTATGCTGACTGTGCTCTCAGATAATCTCCAGGCAATCAGTGATGTTCAAAAGACTTTAATCATCAACGACGAACTCGCAAGACTATGTTGATATCGCCTCACTTCAAGAGACACGGCTACCAGATTCTGAGTCCCTCAGAGAAAAGAACTACATGTTCTTCTGGCAAGGAAAGAGCACAGATGAAGTTAGGGAGTATGGTGTTGGTTTTGCTGTCAGAAACTCTCTGCTGGCTATGATAGAACCCTGCCAACAAGAAAACGAAAGACTGCTATCTCTTCACCTCCACACCACAACCAGGCTAGTTAATCTAATCAGTGTTTATGCTCCCACACTCAGTGTCACCACAGATACCAAGGATGCGTTTTACAATGAGCTCAACTTGTTCATCGACAAAATTCCAAAGGAAGAGAACTTGATATTACTGGGCGACTTCACCACTAGGGTGGGTGCCAATCACGACGCCTAGCCTTTGTGTCTCAGCAAGTTTGGCATTGGGAAGATGAATGAAAATGGGCAACGTCTACTAGAAATGTGCTCGTACCACAACCTCAGCATCACCAATTCATTTTTTCAGACAAAACCACAGCACAAAGTGTCTTGGAGGAATCCCCGATCCAAACACTAGCATCAGCTGGACTTGATCATCACAAGACGTTCAGCCATGAAGGGTGTGCAGCTTACTCGTACATTCCACAGTGCTGACTGCGACACTGATCACTCACTAGTTTGCTGTAAATTTAAGCTTCAACCAAAGATGATCCACCACTCTAGGCAAGTGGGTAAACCACACATTGATGTGAGCAAGACTTCATATCCAGACAAGGCTGAAGAATTCACTTAGGCCCTCTCCAAGGTGTTCAGTTCAGAACCTCCCTATGGCATTGCCAAAGAGAAATGGGACAACATCAGAGATACTGTGGACATCACAGCCACAAGAATCTTTGGTAAGAAGCACACAAAGAACAATAACTGGTTTGATGCCAATTCTGCCACACTCATGTCAACAATAGAAGAGCGTCCCAGTGCCCACCTAAAATACAAGCATTCACCCTGCCAGAGGACACTACATGCATATAGGTCTTCCAGAAGCAAAGTGCAGAGGTTAGCACGGCAGTGCGCCAATGAATACTGTCTTCTGCTCTGTCAGAGCATCCAGTCAGCAGTAGACAACGGAAACATCAGAGACATGTACAATGGCATAAAGAAAGCAATGGGTCCAACGATATCATTCACGACAAGGGCAAACAGATGGAGCGCTGGGTGTAGTACTACTCGGAACTGTATTCCAGAGAAAATGTGACCAACGATGCCCTCAACGCCATTGAAACCTCCCTTGTTTGACCAAACTGGATGAGAAACCTACTGCGGCAGAACTAAAGTTGGCCTTAGAGAAAATGACCACAGGTAAAGCCCCAGGGAAGGATGGCATCCCAGCAGAAGTCATCAAGTGTGGCGGCAGTGTGGTGTTCACACACCTTTATGATCTTCTCTGCAGGGCTGGGATGAAGGTGCAGTGCCTCTAGACATGAGAGATGCCAACATCATAATTCTCTATAAGTACAAGGGCAACAGAAGTGACTGCAACAACTATAGGGGCATATCACTTCTCAGCATCGTTGGTAAAGTCTTTGCTAGAGTTATCCTGAACAGACTGCAGACACTTGCTGACAGAGTGTATCCAGAGTCTCAGTGTGGGTTCCGCGCAAAGAGGTCCACAATCGACATGATCTTCTCCATCAGGCAACTGCAAGAGAAGTGCAGGAAACAACACAGACCCCTCTTCCTGGCTTTTATAGACCTCACCAAAGCATTCGATCTGGTCAGCAGAGATGGACTCTTCAAAATCCTGACGAAGATTGGATGCCCTCCAAAATTGTTAAGCATGATCCAGTCCTACCATGAAGACATGAAAGGCACAGTGCAGTACGATGGCTCATCTTCCGAACCATTCAACATCAACAGCGGAGTAAAACAAGGCCGTGTCCTTGCCCCCATGTTCTTTGGCATCTTCTTCGCTGTCCTGCTTAAGTACGCCTTTGGGACATCCACAGAAGGGATCAACATGCACACGCGTTCAGACGGCAGGCTGTTCAACCTGGCTCAACTGAAGGCAATGAGCAAAGTAAGGAAAGCAACCATTAGGGACATGCTCTTTGCAGATAATGCTGCTATAGTCATTCACACAGAAGCTGAACTACAACGGCCTGATGGTCTGCTTTGCTAAAGCATGTGATGAATTCGGGTTGACCATCAGCCTAAAGAAAACCAACGTGATGGTTCAGGACGCGGACCCTCCCAGCATAATCATCAACAACTACAAACTAGAAGTAGTCAGTGAGTTCACTTACCTTGGCTCTACCATCACCAACAACCTCTCACTTGATGCCGAGCTCAACAAGCGGATTGGAAAAGCATCAACTACTCTCTCTAGATTGTTGCAAAGAGTGTGGAACAACAGCAAGCTGACATTGAATACTAAGATTTCTGTGTACCATGCCTGTGTGCATAACATTCTCCTGTACACCAGCGAAACTTGGATCCTGTATGCATCTCAGGAGAAAAGACTGAGTGCCTTTCACATGCGTTGTCTCCGTCATATACTCGGGATCACCTGGAGCGATCGTGAGACAAATAATGAGGTGCCTCAACATGCCAAAAGTCCCAGCATGGTCATACTCCTCCACCAACGTCACATCAGATGGTTGGTCAATGTGCGTCAAATGGATGATGGACAGATCCTCAAAGACCTTCTCTACTCTAAGCTTTCCTCAGGCAGAAGATCAATAGGAGGGCCACATCTTTGCTTCAAGGATGTCTGCAAGCACGACATGAAAGCTCTTGGGATTGAGGTCAATACCTGGGAAGAGTTTGCCCTCGACAAGTCTAGCTGGCGACATGCTCTGTTCACAGGTCTAAAAGCCAGCGAGGAAAAGTTATGACAGCTCACTGATGAGAAAAGATCTCAGAGGAAGAGGATGCAGTTCCAACCAAGACCTGACTGGTTAACAACAAACTACATTGTCAATAAAATATCTGTTAGGCATAGTTCAATTTTGAAACAAGCCATCTGATTTCTTCAAAATGGGTCATGCACAGTTGCTATAAACAGCAAGTAAGGAAAATACTCTTACCCTATTCTTAAACAGCAGCCACCTTTTTAAAAACATTCTCAGATTAAAATGAGTGGAATTAAAGAGATGATAATAAAATGACAAAAACAATTTTTAATGCCTTATTATTTATTTTATATTTAATGTAGCCAAAAATATAATCCATATGCAGTCTCATGGAAAATGAAATTTAGTGAAAAAAGTGTACTGAGTATGTCAAAGGCTTAATGTTTACACTGTATGCTTTTGATAGTGTCGGCCAGTCTGCCAGGGATGTGACTGATTTGTTCATTGTAAAGGTGGTTATCTCAACAATGTTGAAACTGCCAAATCACAACACACATGACCAGTGATTTGGTCCCCACCCCCCACCAAGTTTCAGGAGATAGGACACTATAAATGAGTCATCAGACAAAATGAGAACCGATTTTCTGGAGAGTCGATCTTCCCAGAAGTGAAAGGCTTTAATGACAGCCTTCATTTCAAGGATGCTGATGTGCAGAGGCCATTCCCCCAACTCCATGCTGCTAATTGGTAGTGAAGACTGACAACAGGTGGGCACCCCAACCATACGCACTAGCAATTTCTTTGTAATCCTGGTTGTAGTAGGGGTTGAAGGACAATCCGAACATGGCCAAAAACCAACTGATTTCCTCCACAATGGCAGCATGAAAGCTGAATTCAGTCCATTCCATAGTCAAAACTGAATAAGTTGGATTTGCCAGCATATCATGCACTGGGCCTTTGTCTGGGCTGCCTTGTAGCACTGCATAAGACATAAACAACTCCAGCCCTTTATAAACAGTGAGTCATTGAAAGTTTGGCATAGTCTAGTAGCTGGAATTATGCGAGTAATCACTTGTACTCCAAAGACCTGGTTAAATGGATAAATTTTTCACTGAAATCTCAGGTATAATAGTGATAAGATGCTGAAGGTGTGGCCAGATGGCTGGATCTCTCACTAAGATCCCTGTATGAACTTTTGGTTGGATAATTTTAATGAAAGGGCCCCCAAATGGGATGGCTGTTTTACTGGTGTCATCTGGATGGCTGGTGATGTTGGGAAATCTGTTTACACTGTAGCAGTATTAAAAGTGTCACAACAGCATAATCAAAGTGTTGAATTAGAAACCTATAGCCCTGTTATGAACTTGTGCACAATGCTAAGATAATAATTAAACCAAAAGTCTATCAAAACTGCATGAAATATGAAAATAACTAAGTATAAATATCAAGCAGCACTATATAATTATGCTAATAATAGCTCCAGTAAAAAAAAATGTCAAAGTCACAATAACTCCTAATGACCATGTATAGGTCAATGATAGAGTGTTTGGATGGGGGTCTTAAAAAATGAAGTCCAAAAAGGTTACAAAATCACTCAGAAATTGACAAAAATTGTAATATGTGTACTACCTGCAGTAAATTAATAAATCTGCACAAATCCAAAAGGAACAATGGATGGACCCATATGAATGTAAAACTGGCTGATAATTGGAAGAAAAACTGTACATCAGCTAATATAAAACTAGCAACACCTGGCAATGCCAAGAGGTAATGGGCAAGAGTTATTACCCTTTGTCTATTTTGAAATAGAATAATTTTCTTCTCTCTGACAGTAGGGCTGGCTAATATTCCTAACATAGTATGATTGGGGAACATATTCAAAAAGGAAATTGGTCACATATGAAGATGCTTAACCTCATTAATATGCATAGTTTTTATCCCAGAGATTAATAAAGCTAATAATATTTGATAAAACATTGTCATTCCTGTAATCTGGTAATAAATTACTAGCTTTTAAATGTGCTGGTTTTTAATTTAACCCACTGAAAAAATAATTATAAAGCATTCTATATTGTTTCAATGCACATATTAATAAGGTATTCGGCATTTGTAATTTACACTCACTGCCTTAAATCGATAAGTAAGGATAGAGTGAAAGTAAGAAACTAGAAAACATAAAGTATTCAAACACTATTGATTCTGAAAACGAAATAAAGAAGGATACAAAATACTAGTAAATGTAAATTAAATTGAATTCTTATTCAAATTAATTCTTCATTCAAATACAACTATTGCTGAAAATGAAAGCAGTTTTAACCTTATCCATGCATTTTAATCCAAAGAACAACTATTACTTAAAATACTATTAATAATGAAACACTATGTAAATACACTAATGACAAGAGATAATTAAAGCTCATACTTCATTATTTTTGGACAAAGCCACTATATCAACATCATGTCAATTCTGATTTACACAAATGTTTGTCCGGTAAATGATCCCCAAATTACTGAATTAAATGAGTCCAGCTTTCTCAAAACCACTGACAATTAGGTCAGATCTTTCACTTCTTGTGTTAGCTGCAATTAACCATTCAGCATGAACTGGCTCGATTAATGAGGTTGCAAAGTTCACTAATACAGTACACTGATTGACACCAGTAGCATCTTCCTTTTTTGTGATGGCCTCATAGCCTGTTGAGCATACGAGTCATGGAAGTGTGATTTTAATTCTTCTTTGTACTCTTTATTTATTGTCAAGTCTAGTGGTTGAAGTTGGTCTGTACATGAAGCAGGCACAAACAATCAGTTATTTTAGTTTAGTTTGCATCTCTGCACTTTGGTGGAGTTGCCTTCCTTTTCTATTAAGCACTCAGATGAAAAGACAGTGTAAGTGACTGATTTTGACAGGTGTTTTATTTGTTCTCATATTTGTGGTAGTATTGTCTTGTACTTTCAAATGACTACTATTTGCCAGACATACTTTTTATCTTTTGTATGCATTATTCTCAGGATTTGTAGAGGTCAAACCAAGAAATTTCATACCTATTAATATGCAAGCTTTGACAGCCAAAACCACAAATTTAAGTACCCATACAAATGTCGTTTTTAAAAAAAAGCACAAAATTTGAGCCCCACAAAAATAAATACTACTGCAGTAAAAGAAAATGGAAGTGTTTTGTTTTTATCCAATGAAAATATTTAATATTTTGCACTGTTTACTTAGGTTTTTGTTATATACAATGCATTAAAAAGACATCATTTATCCAACTCTTTTCCTACTCAGTGAAATAAATCAACCGTCTCAGTTACAAAACATTGAAATCACTTATTTGCTGACCATTCTTCTATTATTATTAAAAATTCAGGTATAAAAGAGAATTTGTAGATTTTGTATCAATATATCAAAAGTAATATGAGTGACACATTATATGCCTGTCATATGTTAACACTCTTCTTTTAAATGACACTAAATAGGGAATGGTTAGATTATTGAAACGTGTTTCCCTATGGCCTTGACCAAAGGACAAGGTGTTTGGTCTTTAATATACAGAAATCTTTTCTTTCTTATCAGAATAATCATAATTGTGGTCTCTGAACTTTACACCCATTATCTAAAGATTACTTTATTACTTAAAGTGCATGCCATCTACCAAATGTTGACTGGGAAGTTACTCTAGCACAATTAAATGGGACAAAAACTTTTTCATACATGTAAATTTGACAGTACAATGGTAAAACTCTATGTTTTGAGTGATGGTACCTGAATCCATAATTAGCCACATGTAATCCAGCAATATGATATCACACAAATCCTGCACCCAATGGAATGCCCTAACTTGTGCACTTTCAGGAGTGCAAAAAGTTTTCTATCTCTGGTCACATGGTTGTTGTTGTGCACTCTATGAGGACTGATTGTATCCAACTTTTCAATCTTCCCAATTTTGTATCATAAAATATACTGGCTCCATTGAAATCAAATTTCATTACATTAAATGTGCATATTTTAAAGTATCATTTTCTGATACATATTTTACCGTCATCTTCTAACCTTAAATGTTGATCTTACAGTAACTATACTCAATGTGCTAGATTTATCACATTAATTAGTACAGGAAAATCATGAGTAATTGCTTCAAAAAATTAAATTTAAACTTCTAATGTTTCAGTTTTATAAATAGCTTTTTTTTACAATTCACTAAAACATTGTTTTCTGGTAGATGGCTCATGCTTAGATTCATTTTATTTGAAAGGAAAATGACATCACAATATGTGCTCAGAAAATACTTTCAAATTATTTTTAACTCTTTCCTCATCTGCAATTCAATCAAAATCAGGAAAATGCATTTTTTTTAAAAATTGCAATGAATTACCTCCTTAACAATGCTAAAATTGGTACATTTAAAACAATTAGACTGATTTTGGTGCAATTTTTATTGCTGTGGATACTTATATATCTGCTCTCAAAACCTGAAACTAAATATAAACTTTAGCAGCCCCTGAAGTTTTGTGCCCTTTACATTTTCCACCAATACCATGAAAATTAAATTCCCTCTCATTATTAGCACCATTACAATGGTTAAAAGACCATCACAGTATGAACTAGAGAATTTGACACTAAATATTTCACTCACTTTATTATATATACTTGTAGGCCCTACTGCAAAAGGCTGTCCACCTTCAAATTTGTCCTCCCAGGCAGTTCGGTCCTCTCTGGCTTTATTCTTATAGTGATATTCTGTCTCAGGATTAAATGCCTAGAAAGAAATGAATGCTCTTCCTAGATTATTGTGGTCATTTATCATTCAATCAATGTTTTCAACAATTCTTTGTAAACACTACATTTAATGATTTGTATGAATTTCTGATGTTTGTAAATTCAACTCGGAAAGATCAACAAACCTAATCAATCAACAATTACATCACTCACCTCTATGAAGCTTTCACTAGTCTCCAGTATCCACTAAAATCATTAATTATCATGCAGAACATAACTTTTAATGTGATCTTGATAACGAAATGACATCCCCGTTTCAAATTAAAGTTTATTCTGCAAATGTCTTTTTACCTTCTAACTTTTATTCTTTTTCTATTCAAAACTAAAAAATGTTTTATTGGCACTACATAGCCAGTATTGTGCTGACACACCACTAAATCAACCAAACAAAGAGCCTTCCTATCCAACCACCCACCTATATGCCTACCTGACATAAAAGACAACATTATTTAAAAATATTTTCTCTATCAAAATAGGGATATTATGAACTAATAAAAAAGATTTGTTATTTTTGTATTATTCTTTTTAAATTCAATATTTATAAAAAAAAAACTGTTTCAGAAGTATTCACAATTCCATCCTTAGAAATCATTATGTAGGATTACATTAATTAACTCGGGAGTGACTGAAGTATTAAAAGCATAGTTCATACATCGATAATTACCTTAATTAGCCACAAATGAAAAGTATGTTGCAAGTAGTCCACTTACACCAATGCATTCACATGTACTGCCTTAACCAGCCAAGGGTAACCTATCACAACATACAATTTATTATATACTCATTTATCTTATAATTGATCTATCATTCTGTAAGGTTTTTCCGACTGTATTTTTATATAATACACATAGATTGGAACTATTTTGATGTTTTATATGGATTTTCAAAGTTTGTATCATATGCCATGATTGGAACTATTTTGGTGTTTAAATACAGATTTTCCAAGTGTATTTTTGTAATATACAGTGTGAAACTATTTTGGTGTTTATATGGATGTTCCAAATGTATATCACTGAAACTGACTGTAGCAGTATGGATTTTCCAACTGTTCTTTTGCATAATACACACAGATTGTAAATGTATGGATGTTCCAACTGTTTTTTGTATCATAAACACAGGTTGGAACTATTTGTGTTTTCACTGATGTCTATGTCATGATATTCATTTTTTTATGAATTGAATTCTTCCAAGTCATAATGTGAATAAAAAATTTTATAGATAAAAATCGGTACCAAATTCTATCTACATTTTATCATGGAAAATATCTGGCAAGTGTGAAAAAGAGGGTACATAATAAATGTAAAAAGACAACTGTTCTGTTCAGATAATGGAAAAAAGCTTATTTAATGTAACATATGAACATATCAGCCTAAAAACCTCAAAATACAACAGTGCAATATCAAACTCGACATTAAGAGTCGAAAACGCTCAGGCTAGTTAGTTACTTAATCAATCCCTGATACACGTGATCCCTTGGTGGATCCAGTGCGCTTGAAAGGGTTGTCATTCGGTTGTCATTCGCCATATGATTTGTAATCTTTATATATATATATATATATATATATATATATATATATATATATATATATATATATATATATACACACACATGTGTCAGGGATTGATTAAGATAGATGCAATAAACTGCCGACGAACAGTGTGAAACTAGTAACTAACAAGCCTAAGCACTTTCGACTCTTAATGAGTCTTTTTCAAAAGCAAATACAAAACATATACAAAACAAACAAATAAACACAAAAACGTTGTTTGTAAACCTCTACATGGCTGTCTCCACATGAGTTAAACCTATAAAGGCTGGTTGTATATATTCAAAAACATGGAATGTTTATCATTGATTCAGCATTACTTATTCCAATTTTCAACTGTACTGGTCAGAAAAAACCTCCTTAGAATATTTTGATGTAACATGCAGTTGCATGAGTGTAACACTAATGTAGATGCATCAAATTATCAAGTTTCTGGACAGTTACACAAACTTCACCCAACATGTGAACATTAAACAGTCACTGATGCTTCAAATATGTCACAAAAGATGTAAAACTTATGAAGATGCAACCATTCACTAAGCTGAATAATTACTGGTGAGAAAGTATGCACTTAACATGCCAAAACTCCTGTGTATGTGTGTACTTTAATGTTTAGTTTAATCACAGTCACATTACTCTCTTTTAAGATGAGGATCCAATACACATCAAGACACATCCTTTAACCGAGTTGCATCATTCCTGGTATAACAGTATCATACTGTTTGTACCAAAGTACTAATATGGTCCAGGCCCCATGTGGCAGAGTGGTCTAAAGCGCTTATCATTACGGATCACTGTCATCTCACCTCTTTCTATGTGGGTTCAAGTCTCGAAATTGACAAATGTGGTTATGTGAGAATGCTTGCCAGTAGGTTCTCGTGGGTCAGTGGTTCTTTGCTGAGTTTAATAAAGGTCAGTGGAGTTTATCCTTATTTTTGTAATTGTGGTCTTTCACAGCAGTGTCAAAATGCATATTTTTCCAAGACATCATTGTAGCTGGTTGCATTCAGCAGGTGGTCACTAATGACAGTGTTTATATAATAAAATCGATCTGTGAATTATGATTATAGTTCCATGAAGCTTATTCTTTCTTAGACTTTTTATGGCACAAAGGCCTCTATCATTCCATGGAGTCTATGCCTTGTTGTATTTCTAATGACAGAAAGACCTCAGTGGTTCCATGGATCGCATACCTTTTTACATTTCTAATGGTACAATGACCTCTATGGTTCCATGGAGGTCATGCCTTGTTGTATTTCTAAATGATGGAAAGACCTCAGTGATTCCATGGATCGCATGCCATTTTACATTTCTAATGGTACAATGACATCTATGGTTCCATGGAGTCCATGCCTTGTATTTCTAATGACAAAAAGACCTCAGTGGTTCCATGGATTGCATGCCTTACTACATTTCTATTGGTACAATGACCTCTATAGTTCCATGCCTTGTATTTCTAATGATGGAAAGACCTCAGTGGTTCCATGGATCACATGCCTTTTTACATTTCTAATGGTACAAAGACCTCTATGGTTCCATGGAGTCCATGCCTTGTTGTATTTCTAATGACAGAAAGACCTCAGTGGTTCCATGGATTGCATGCCACTTTACATTTCTAATGGTACAAAGACTTCTATGGTTCCATGGAGTGCATGCCTCCTTACATTTCTAATGAGGGGACCCGAGTGGCCGAGTGGTCTAAAGCGCTGTCCATTACGGATCACTGCCATCTCACCTCTGTCTGGGTTCGAGTCTTGGATTCGGCAAAGGTGGATATGTGAGAAAGTTTGCCAGTAGCTTCTCGTGGGTCGTGGTTCTTTCCGGTGATTTCCCGGTTTCTTCCTCCACCATAAATACTGGCCGCCATGAATAGCCTATCGTGTGCTGAAAAATGGCGTTAAGCCCAACAACAACAACAACAACAACATTTCTAATGACATAAAGACCACTGTGGTTCCATCACGTGCATGCCTCCTAACATTTCCAACGACACAAAGAAATCTATAGTTCCATGGAGTGCATGCCTCCTTAAAGTTTTAATAACAAAGACCTCTGTTGTTCTAGGAGAGCATGCCTCCTATCATTTCCAATGACACCAAGATCTTCAAGATTCCATAGAGTGCATGCCTCCTTACTTTAACAATGACACAAAGACTTCTATGGTTCTCTGCTCTGGTGGCCAAGTGGTTAGAATGTCCACCTTGGACGTGGGAGGTTGTGAATCTGAGCCTGGCTGAGTCATACCAAAGACTAATAAAAATTATACTAAAAGATGCCTCACTTAGCATTCAGCATTAAGAGATTAGTGTCAGAACTGGTGGGCCTGGTGTCAGGATAATGTGACTGAGTTGGCTACATGTTTGTGGCATCATTATCAGCTGCTAGACATCACTATTAACTGCCACACTACAAAAGCAATATGACTGAAAAATTGTTAAAGCTACAAATCACACACTCACACACACCTCTATGGTTCCATGGAAAGCATGCCTACTTGCATTTCTTATGGCACAATGACCACCATGACTTTTTATGAGAATGTGTATTCATATAATGAGTGCCACTTTATATTCATATTTCTTATGGCATAGTGATGGTTCTTTCATGGATAACAGTTCATGAAGTTAGTGTCTGCTTTCATTTATTATGACACAGAGATCATTGTGACTCTTTAAATGGATGTGTATTCATGTAGTAAGTGCCTGTTAGTGTATCTTAAAACACAAGAATCTCTATGACTCTATAAAGGAATGTGTATTTATGGAGTGAGTGCCTGCTTAAATTTCTTAAGACAGTGATCTTTGACTCTTTAAAGAGTTGTGTAATCATGGAGTGTCTGTTTACATTTCTTATGGCACAGTGACTCTTTAAAAAGACATGTATTGATGGAGTGCATGTCTGTTTAACAGTATATTCATATTTATGGTATAGTGATCTTTGTGGTCATTTTTCTGAAGGCATATCCATGAGATCGATGCTGATTAGTTTCACAGAATGTCAGACAATGTTCCCCAGGAGTGCACACCTGTCTCTGAGAGAATGTGACCTTGAGTGGCATGGTTTCTCAACATGGGAAAATGCCAGAGCTCTGGGACTTTAAATACATGGGGTTTTTTTTGCTCTTGTACATGGGATAAAGTCCCAGGTCCCAGGACATTAAACATGTGATTTTGCTCTCATACATGGGATAATGCCAGCGACCCAAAGTCTTGAAACACTTTCGCCTTTTGATTTTGTAAATGGGATAATGCCAGAGACATCAGTACATTAAACATTTACAAAGTTTGCTGTTGTGCATGGATAAAAGCTAGAGGCCCCATGACTTGAAGTCTCGGGCTCAGCCATTGTGGGTATGTTAGAAAGCTTGCAGGTAGCTTCTTGTGGGTCAGTGGTTCTTTCTGGGGTTTTCCAATGTTCTTCCACCATTTATACTGGCTGCCATGTATAGCCTATCTTGTGCTGAAAAATGGTGTAAAACTATAACAACAATAACAACAATTACCCCTTAACCCATTCTTTTCAGCATTAAGAAATTTTACAGGGTCAAGACTGATATTAAAAATATAATGGTCTTGTTTTTTTAATCTGTGCTTCAACAGCAGCAGCCTGCTTGGAAAATCATTTAATCACTTCATGGGACAATGGTGTACCAAATGTTATAAAATCTATTTTCACACACCGCCAAGACACTATAAACACAGCGCAGTGTGTTTTAGTATATTCATGTTTCTGTGTAGAATATGAAGAGTCATTCAAAGGGACTGACACTCTAAAGAAGAATTTCCAGAATTCAATATATCACCATTTCTTCCTTTTAACTCTCAAGTGTTGAAACTATCTCTGATATTTTTCTGCACACGATTTTCAAATCAGCTGCTGTGATAAACATTCTGGATATCAGATTGGCACTATTTTCATTTAGGACAAAGTGAACATCATTAGAAGTCTTTTAGTGCAAACTCCATGTCATAATGATTATCCATCATGAGAAATATGCAAGTGAACTATACTGCAACCTTTCTTAACAGAACATAAAAACAAAAATTTTACAATACATCTTACATTATAAAAAGCCAAATAATCTTGACAGTCATGATTAGTCAAGCAAATAATTTCAAGCAATGTGCTCAAAGAAATTTCCATACATTTAGGTGGGATCTACCTGGTCAACAGAAGTAGAGGATTTATTGCAATAATCTCACTGCAAAATTTGTTTTCTTTTTCAACCCCTATGTGAATTAACCATGGCCAGCAAATTCACCCAATGAAGGCTGAAGCCAATACTCTACCAGATCTGCCAGCAAATGTAAAATATAATAGCCACTGTTGTTGTTATTATCAGGATCATCAAGTTTTTTTATAGCCCTCATCATCTTTGATATTATTATCATTACTATGTTACATGTCTAGACTCATACAAAATAATAAAGAAAAGTGTGAAGCCAACAAGCTTTATAAGTTTAACAAAATAAATTATTTCCCTGGAAAACAAGATAAAAATATGAAAAAGTGACTTACGGTTTGTGAATCTAATCCAAAAATTAATCCTAGAATGAATATTATAAGTAATATCACTAAAATGTTCTAAATGAATCAAAGTCTGAATTCAAAGTCTGAATTCCCAAAAAGCCCAAAATGAAAGGCAATGAGGCATTCTATATCCTGTTTTGTTTGTGCTGTTGTGTTAACAGTTCCTTGTTGAATTTTATGAATCAAGAACAATATTCCAGCTTTAGAATTCTGAATAACTTCCAATATATGTCTTTGTTCAAGAATTCTGATGAGCACTAGATATTTCCAGGAAAAATAAATTATTTTAAATAAAAATTTTAACTCAAACTGTCACAACACAAGAATACCTTTGAGCTCCAGAGGCATCAATTTATGACTGAATTCAATCACTAAAAGATTTAAGTTTTAAGCCCAGTTTTAGATCATGTAATGGGGTCACGTGAACACTTAATTTGAATGGCACATTAAGACTATAAGACGACTGACATGTACACCATGTATGAATCTGATTCTACCTAACGAATCTTGCTGTAAGATTGAATAATAAAAAATTTTTTAAAATTGTTTACAATAGGATTGACATGCAAGCCAAATATGACCTTCATTACAACCAATAATTTTTATTCTATGTTTACCAATTTTGATCAAGGTCACTGTTATTTATTAGAACTGAGCTGAATTTTCCGGGGAAAAAATATCAGATCCAGTGAATAAAGTTATCATTACAAGATCATGTAATGAAATAAAAAATAAAAAATTTAAAAGTAACACACAAGTAATTAAATTACATATACATAACAATTATTATTGTTATTATTGTCATTATTATTAATTTTTACAGACTGACCATGGCTAGAACATCCATCAGGACAATATGTACAGGCAAATGCTGCAGTCGAGCCACCACTAAGTCTACCAACAGTTGTAACATGCTGAAAATCCCCTCCTGGATCTCTGTATTCCACTTGTGAACTGCTGAGGCATTCATCAACTAAAATGAGAAATAGCATGTAAATCTGATAGTAAATTATGTTTCTCTATGGACACTTACCATCACCAGATGACTACCCATTAACATGAGGCTATTACATATTGCAGGGAGGTGTGGGAAGGTTTAATAGTAATGGCTGGATTCAATTTATGAAGAACCACCATTAGACAACAAAGACAGATTAAAGGTGATATACTTTTAATATTACTCACAAACTTAAAAGCTAAAATACAAATGCTGTGTTAGCTATTCTCCATATGCTAGACAGGACAGACCAGAGCAAAAGAATTTATTAAAATTGAAATATGAATACCAAAGGGTCAATCATAACATCCATGTTTCAGTACAAACCTTCTGAAATGCATCTTGCATGCACCGATCTACAAATCGTGTACAGTTTTCATCCCCATCTGACAAACCTGAAAAAAGCAAACACTAAGAATAAAAAAATTTATAAATAAGAGAAAATTCTACGATAGAATTATGCTAATGTGCAATTACAGTGTGTGATACTAATACAATTCATTAAATGATTATCTTATTTTCTTTGCAGATTGGTTTTCTAGGGATTTGTCATACTTGTTATAATTAATTTGCATTGTTTGTTATTTTTTCATTCTTTTTAAATTTCATTGTATGCTGTGGGTAACCAACATTGTAGCTAGTTGCTGACATTGTCCAAAATCAGTGACAATTTTGTAAACATTTTTTTCTCTCTGAATGACAATCTGTACCCAAAATTGAGACAAGAATACAGTTACATACATATTTTAACAGTTATATTTGGACTACATGATTTCCATGATGTGTCTTACAATAATAAATTTTCTAATCCTTCTAGAAAAATGAACTTTTGATCCTCATACAGGGTTTTGTTTTGCATCTTAGTTTGTCATATAACTAATGTTTCAAGGTCAACACCTGGGAAGAGCTGGTGACTTGCTCTGTTTACAGATTTAAAAGCCAGCAAGGAAAAGTTATGACAGCTCGCTGATGAGAAAAGATCTCAGAGGAAGAGGATGCAGTTCCAACAAAGACCTGACTCAAACTTCAAGTGCAGCAACTGTAGCAAGGATTGCCACTCCGGTGTGGGGCTTTATAGCCACAGAAAACGCTGCACAACTACAAACTGGGACACCTTTCATGGGCGCATTTTCATTGTGTCTCGAGACTAACAGAAGCCAACGTAACCTTTGTTTATATCTGTTATTTGTACTTTAAGATCTTTGCAGAATCAATTGTATTATGTTGTGTCAAGTAATATTCATCTGGATTGGAATTTATATCTTAAATTTATTTAATTCAAGTTATTTTTTCCTGGAAACAGAGTGCTCATAAAAAAATAATATTCCTGGAAAGAGACATTCACTGGGATTTATAGTGAATTCAAACCTGGAATTATATTACTGTGTTCAAAAAAAGATTGTTGGTACAATATCATAATATAGGCCACCAGTCACATCAACAACTTCAGTGTTGGATTCAGTTTGGATTTCCTTTCAAGTTTGTTCATAACTTTAATTGTCAGGACTTGTATCTGTAATTCTAGGATTATCTGGTATTTAATTCACAATACTGTAAGTTCCTTTTTACATTTTCATTTTGTATTCTAGTTAAATTATTTATTGAATTTTACAAAGCTTGTTGCTTTTCACTCTTTTCTGTTACTTATTTTAAGAGCATAGTCATAAAAGCATATATACTTTACTTACTATCATGGGCAGGGAAAAAAAGCACAAAAATAAATCATATCCCTGTCTCTATGTAACTTTTCTGCTTCTCTTTAGAAAAAACTTTCTTTTTTCCCACCTGTAGTGACAAGTATAAATGAGTCTCTCTCACTCGCTCTTTCTCCTATCTCTCAAGTCTAGTACTAAAACAAACCTGAAAACATTCCAATTAAACTGGAATAAGGATTCTGATATATATTTCTGTCCAATATTATCATCACACTAAAAGCAAGAATAATACATCACTGCAGTGATATGGTAACATCACAGTCATATGTGCTTCCCATTATGATTTTTCTTCATGTTTCACATTTTCTCTGATATGCACAAATGCTTTAGTAAGAACCAAAATTAACAAATTATCCCACTCAATTTGAGTGAGTGATGTACCAACAATGATGGGTATTAACAGCTGAAGCAGAAACTCCATAGATAACAATGTAAATTTCTGACATTTACAACCATCAAATCAGCACAAAAACTGACAACATTGCATAAAAGTTCTTCTAGCTTTCTATATATCTTTGTGAAAAGAAAACTGGCATTCTATATAAACGATTGTGAATGTACTGTAATGAGATGAAGGGGGTGGGAGAATGGCATGAGTTCAAAGCGTGGAGAAGTGTGCTTCACTGTGGGTATGTTTAGGCATAACAACTAATTTATTTGAAATAAACCCTAGTATGGGACTTTCTTATCCTCTATCTTCTCTAACAGTTTGTATTAATAAAGTCTCAGCATTAACTACATTTATGGTAGTTGGACTAAAAATAATTAGAATGGCAATTTAAACAGTCTGTAATTCAAATTTGTCACATAAATATGACAATGTAGACAGATGATATAATGTAGTAATCAGTAGTCACATGCAACTTGATGTAGAAATTGACAGTCACATGTATCATGACTCTTTGGTTTTGAACTAACAGAAAAGAATGAAAAGCAACAGTTTAGTAAAATTCAAAAAAAAGTTATTTTCAGAACAAAATAAAAAGATAATTTTAAAATAACTTCCAGTGTTTTGAATTAAATCCCAAATAATCCTAAGAGTTCTATCATAAGTCCAAAAGTATAGAGTATGCCAAATGAATCCCAGTGATGTTCTGCATGAATGTGCTAATGTGCCAACATTCTTGATGTATCACAATGATGTAATCCAAACATTCCTTGAATCAATTCAAGATAATCCAAAAATATTGATTTTGTCTCAAATTATTTACCACTTTGTATATAATTTAAATAAATCTTTAAAAATATTAACTGAAACACAACTAAAATTCATTCTACTAAAGAGTGATATTAAAATAAAAAAGTCTCACATAAAAATACCTTTTATGAAAAAATAAGATGCAATTTCAGAAGCAGAATGAGAGTAGCACATATATTAATTTCTTGTGTTAGTTTTATTTCATTGCAAGTTATTATAATGATAACTTTATTCACTGAAATTTTTTTTTGTTAAAAATCCAGTTCAGTTCTTTTAATCTAATTAAAATTCAGCAATGTTGCTGTATTGTATTTTTAGCTGACCTAGTTCCTGACCTTACTTCAGAATTCATAAACAGAGTAAAAGACATTGGTCATAATAAAGGTCATTATTGGATTGCATATGCTCTGTTGTAAACAACTTTTAAAAAAAAAAATATTATTGAATTTTGTTCAGTACAGTTGAGCCTGTTAATAGCCTATGTGCTAACTCAGTGGTCCCCAACACTGGGCTGCGGACCGGTACCAGGCCGTGGATTAAATGTTACCGGGCTGCCCAAGGAACATTAAATTATTTCCATTTTATTTATTGTGGTTTATTTCTCTCGGGTTTGTGCAACTTGCCATGGACGAGAGGTTAACCATGAGCTGAGAGACGACACCTAAAGTCGCACCAATACTGTACATGCGCAAAATATCATGATATTGGGGCAGTTTTTGGTCATGTCTGGTGGAAGTAAGGTTTGTATCACTCTTCTCTCTGTTCACAGGTACTTGTTTAAGAGTGCTTGTTATACGTGTATATTGTGTTTGTTCAAATTTAACCCACAAATTAGCAAAAATGAGTATGAAACAGATGTTGTTACAAAAATTCCTTGGGAAAAAGAAAAGGTCCAGTGAAGAGACAGAAGAAGAGCTTTCAACATCAAAGAAACATAAAACTTTTAACAGACAATACCGTGAGTCCTACTTGAAATATGGATTCATTGGGACAGGTGATTCCCATACACCAACCCCGCTCTGCATAGTTTGCGGCAACCAGCTCTCGAATGAAGCAATGTAACCTTCAAAACTGCTCCGCCATTTGAACATCAAACACCCTGGATTAAAAGACAAGCCCCCGGCCGATTTTGAAGGAAAAAAAATGGGAACATGAAGGACAGAAGAAATATTTTAGGGCCACCGCATCAATAAAGGAGAATCCAATGAGAACATCATATTTGGTGGCTAACAGTATTGCTAAGGCTAAAAAACCATTCACTATCGGTGAAGAATTGAACCTGCCATCCACTAAAGGCATTTGCCGTGAACTTCTAGGAGAGGCTGCTGTGGAAAAGATAGCACAAATGCCTTTGTCGGCTAGCACTGCGACTAGGCGCATTGAGGAAATAGCCAAAGACATTGAGACACAATTGTTGGAGAGGAATAATACATCACCGTAGTATGCACTCCAGGTTGACGAATCTACAGATATCGACAAGGCAATACTACTTGTTTATATGCGTTATATATATCAGAAGGATGTGCATGAGGATTTGTTATGTATTTTATCTTTGCCACAGAATCAGAACTGTTCATGTTACTAGATGGTTATATGGTCCTTTTGTGTCATCATATGCACAGACGGAGCTGCTGCCATGACTGGAAGACTGTTTGGTTTAACTGGTCAGTTAAGGAAATTGCACATGATAATGAATCTACGCATTTTATCATTTACAGGAAATGCTGGCAATCTGAAAAATGTCACTGGAATTTAACAGCTTATTGATTGATGTTGTTAAAGTTATTAACCACATCAAAGCAAAAGTCCTTAACTTGCGCCTGTTTCAGCAGATTTGTGAGATGGATGCCGAGTACATATGACTTCTCTTATATACAGAAATAAGATGGTTATCCAGAGGAGAATCACTAACCAGAGTATTTGAATTATGAGAGCCATTGCAAAGTTTTCTCTCACAAAAGAAGTCAACTCTAGCAGCACATTTCAGTGACAATGTATGGGTCGCAAAACTAGCTTACCTGTGTGACATATTCAGACTGTTCAATGAACTCAATTTTCAGGGGAAAATGACAACCTTATTCCAGTTGGCAGATAGAGTAGCTGCATTTAAAGCCAAACTGGAGTTGTGAGGACGGTGCATGAACAGAGGCATTTTGGACATGTTTCAGACATTAGCGAGAACTTTAGTCGAGACTGAGCCTGAGGATTCATTCTCCCAGTTGGTGCACGATTGCCTGTCTTTGCTTTTAAAATTGTTCGAGCACCACTTCCCAATCACAACAGACCAACGAACTGGTAAGGAAAGGATCTGCAACCCTTTTGTCAACAAACCAGGTGAATCTAGCATATCTGTGCAATAATAAGATCAATTGTTGAAGATTGCAAATGATGGCGGCCTTAAACTATGTTCAAGACAACAACTCTGTTAAAATACCCTGAGATTGCCAACACAACACTTAAATCCCTATTGCCATTTCCGTCAACCTATCTGTGTGAATCAGGTTTTCTGAAGTGACAGCAACCAAAAAAACTATGTTTGAGACAACAACTCTGTTAAAATACCCTGAGATTGCCAACACAACACTTAAATCCCTATTGCCATTTCCGTCAACCTATCTGTGTGAATCAGGTTTTCTGAAGTGACAGCAACCAAAAAAACACAACTGAATAAACTGGACATAAGCAACACACATTGTCTCCTATTAACCCCAGATGGAACTGTCTCATTGCAAAGATACAAGTTCATGGTTCTCATTGATTTAGCGTTCTAGTGAGTTAATATGTTAAATCACTTTATATTTATTTTTTGGTGTAACTGTATTTTATTTTGAAGGCATGTTTAAATGCAATTAAATTAAAATTATTAAATCTAAACAATCTAAAATATAAACAATCAACATCTAAAATATAAACAATCAACCTCTTCCACCTCAGCGGGCCGCTGTAAAATTATCAAACATTGACCGGTCCACGATGATAAAAAGGTTGGGGACCACTGTGCTAACTGACATAGTACTTTATAGCATTGTTCAAATTAAATGACCCTGTGACCCCAGCACATGATCTAAAGTTGCACTTAAAACTAAAATTTTTAGTGTTTTGAGTCAGTCATATTTCATACCTTCTGAAGCTCAAAGGTATTTTGTGTTGAGACCAGTTGAGCTGAAATCTTTTTTTAAAATAATTTGTTTTTCTTTTAAATACAAGTGCTCTTCATCAAAATTCTTGGACAAAGACATTTATTGGAATTCCAAAGCTAGAATATTATTCTTGAGTCACAGAATTCAATGAGAAAGTGATAACTCACAAGTACAATAATGCATTATTCTCATCATCGTCATCCATCTTGAACTTCATTGGGATTCAAAACTTTTATTTATTTAGAACTTTTTTGTGGTAGGACTTATATTTTTAAATTCTAGGATTAAATTTTGGATTAGATTCACAAACTTTAAGTCCTTTTTCATATTTTTACCCTATATTCTAGGAAAAAAATTATTATTTTTTTTTAATTCAAAACTTATTTGCTTCACTCTTTTCTTTGTTACTTTGTAGGAGCCTAGACACATAATAGGGTCAAATAATCATTTTTTAAATTATTAAAACTTAATAAGATTAGGTCCTTTAGCAGCTAACCAATCAAACATTAGGTCACCTGGTTTTCCTAGAGGGAAACCTATGACCTGAACAAAGTCATCAATTTCATCAAGATTTGTTTTACACCTACCAAAGTCAAAAGGCCATAATAACATATTTACCAGACAAAATGACCTTATATTAAAGTACCAACACACAATCATGAACAAAATTAGCTATATCACGTTATATACTAAATGACCCTAACAATCAATCATCATAAACATTAATGCACATAATATAGATGTACACAACCATATCAAAATAATGTAGGAATATGCAGTCACATGTAAAGATGACAATGTAGGAAGAAGCAGTCACATGTAAAGAAGACTTAATACAGGAATTAGCAGTCATAAGAAAAGATAACTTAATGCAGGAATTAGCATCCACATCTGCAGATGCAGTCACATGTACCTGACAAAGTAGGAAGCAATAGTCACAAGTGAAAATGACCTAAGGTAGGAAAGAATTGGCTTAATCAACAAATTGAAGCTAAATGTAAAGATGAATTAATGTGGGAATTGGAATTTACATGAAAAGATTACTTAATGTAGGAATCAATAGTCATATGCAAAGATTATTTAATGTGGGAATTGGCAGTCATAAAAAATAAAAATAAAAAAGGACTACACTGTTGATTAAACTGCAGGTAGTTTTTGCATAAAAACTAGACTATATATTTGTAATTATCATGTTGATGCCATTTTCTTGTTTTTAAAATCCACCAGGCATAGATCTGACTATAGACTGGAGAGTAATAGGAATAATCTCTGTCAATTAACTAATTCCATCTAGCTGGCAAAGTTTCAGCCAGCGCTGGGAGGGAAAAAAAATATGGATAAATCTCATTAACAAATGGCCCAAAATGAGATTCATAGTTGCATTGAGAAAGTCTAAAAGATAAAAAATTCCCAGAATGAAATTTTACTCTTGAGCAGATGGAATCCATGAAGACAATCTGGTAAGTACCTGATGGCAAATTCAATTTTTAAAGGTTCTGAACTACAAACCCAGATGAAATGCTGGGATTGGAGAAAAAAAATTTGATTTGTACATGTTGATAGAGTACTCTGAGATGAAGAAAGAGAGGAACAAGGAATTTCATATCTATGTATAACAAGATGTTATTTTGTGTGTTTGGTTAATGTCATCCATGTAGAGCATATCTGAAACACAGAGATGGTCATGAAGTGGTGAACACCTAGGAATGGTGTGTGTGTGAATCTGTGTGTGTGATTTGGATTTTTAACACAGCTTTAAAAAAATTTCAGTCATATTGCTACTATGTCAGCAGAGTGGCAGTTTACTGTGATGTCTAGCACTTTGGCATCATGTCACCTAAAATATGTAAACTTGGCCTTCTTCTGTTAGGAAAGCAAAAATGACCCCGCCCTGTGTTTTTTTAGATACTTTGGCTGACTTTATCTTTCTGAGATGCCCAATGCCTTGGCTAGGTTGTTGTGTTGTAGTGAAATGTATTCAAGCCATCAGTAGCTAGGCCTAGTTTTGTCATAAATTACCTTGCCAAACAAACTCTTGCACATTCACAAGCATGTGTTTTGATAGCTAATAGAAAATGAACCCTTTCTCAGTCAGTTTGCAACTGTCAGTGCCTAATTTCCTCATGTTATCCTTAATTATAAAAACACACAAACTCATGTTTCATAATTTTAACAATAGTATGTAAATAGCAAGGTGTTTTAAGAATTGTCAGTGATCTGAATATTTTAACAGCCTTTTGTACATTATTTCATGGTAAAATTAGTTTGTATCTGGAAGTGAACCAGTAACATGGAAATAATAAGCTTTGCATGGAAGTACCAGTTTAAAATTTATTAGATTATGTTTTTGTAAATCATCATGCACAATGGGGTCCACAAACATAGACTGCACTAAAAGCGAGGATGCAAGTTACCAAGGGACCTCCAAAAATTTAAAACATTTGCTTAGACATTGAGAACCCTAATTTTGCAATTACATCAATAATGATTTTCAATAACACACTTTTTCTATGAAGTTGTTCATTATTCTGTTTAAATAACATTTATTTTCAAAATGTCCAACATGTGCAAGATCATTCCAACTGGTTTCAATAACCATCACACACATGTGAAAATATGTAATATGTCACTTCTTTTTGTTTCTTTGATGAGTCTGATTCCTGGATTGGTATGTGATTGTATCCTGCCATATCGGGAGTCAAAGAACTGGGAAATAGAGTAACATGCGAAATTTATTTCTTAAAACAATCGACTATGTCGAATCTAAATTTTTTATTACAGTAGTCCCCCTCTTGAACGGCCCCCCTCACCAGCGGCCACCCACTCCTTACGGCCAGAATCTGAAGCCACCAACGAATTTGTGTTCAAAATTACCCCTCACGACCAGCGGCCAGCATATTTTTGCAAAAACATAAAATTTACCCCTTACAATCGGCCGCATTTTATTTGGTAAAATAGGTATCTAGAACAATTTTTTTTTCTAATTGTTTTAAGTAATCCGATTTCTGTTTCTCTATGTCAGGTTTTCATTCTTCAAAAAAGTGTTCTACAAGTACCACTAAGGTTAATATTTTATCCTTTACACCTCACAAGAAGCCACATTTATTCCATAAACCCTAGAAAGACTCAAATTTTAATCCATAAAGGTAATCCGTATATCCTTACTGCGTGTTATCATACGATGTCTGGTTTATCCACTGATAATTGTTAAGATTAATTGTTAAGATTACACTTATTAATAGTAGTAACATCGGAGAAGTGGCGGTACAATACAAAAGTCTGCGTGGAAAAAGGTTTGATAGCCTTTATGGCTTCCCTTTGCAAAATGTTGAACTTACATAATTAGTGGCTATTACACGACAATTGTAAAGTTTATAAATCCTAACGGCTGTGATGTGCTATTGTTCAGATCAAATCAGCGTACATATCCAAGCCGTTTGTTGCACTTAGAGTAAATAAAAATATAAAAACAATAGGGTACCAGACTGTGACTAATGAATCACGTGACAATCGCTGCCTTTAAAAATATATGGCTTCTGGTTTAAATGCAGAAAAAAAATTGTTTTATCAGTCTGGTAGTTGCCACATTGACGATTATAACTGGACGTAATGTCAAGATCACACGATCAGCATTGGCTAAAAATAGAAACAGGGTACTAGACAAAGACCGAAAAATCACGTGACAACACAACTTGTCGCTTCTTTACAAAGAAAGCATTTCATCCGCTCAACAAATGTGTCGTCTGCATAATTAAATCACATACAGTTAGCAACATCGGAATAACTCATTACCAAACATTAATATGTCATCACGTAAATGAAGATGATTATTTCAGAAAACGTTGGTTATTATATTCTACAATATCGGGTGAGGTGGGGAGGGGAACTGGTCAAACAAATTTAGGCAGAAAAGACTCGAATAAAACAATTTTATGTTGAAAAGAATTGAATAAATAATATTGTAACCAATAAGTTATTTAGCAGCGGTGGGAAAATGGAGCAAATGGAAAGAGAATTGCGTATGTACCAAGATTCAAATGACGTTTTTGAATGGTTCTGCAATGTGCATAAAAACACCCGCTCGCATATCATGCTTACGCCAAGAATAAGAACTATTAATGCATATTCAGTTGAAATAAGTCAACTATTATAGCACAAGAAACGTTCAATATTTAATGTTGCTTTTAAACGAAGATATTAAATGCTTTGAAAAATGAAGCTTTCTTACTACGTACATATACTTCTCACACAAAATTTCGTCTCCCTCTGGAAAGGCCACCCACCTTATAAGGCCACTTTCCCGGTGCAGAAGGGGTGGCCGTATATGAGGGGGACTACTGTACTGTTCAGTGAATAAAGTATTGATGTCATAATTTCATTGAAAATAATAATGAAACTTATCATTACTGATGATATCTCTAAGAGCCAGTTTGGGAATTCTCTGAAACTTGCTTGCCCACAATGGTCCATAAATGTGAACCTTCCAGTCATTTCCCACCCCCAATATCTTTATACTACTTTATTTATATATACAGTAGTAACATTTAGTAACAATTAGTGCATAGGTATGACTGTTGTCACCTGAAATAAATGCATCATCAAATTTAAAATATCTACTTTCCTGACACCCCCCTCTCCCTCTCTCTCTCTCTCTCTCTCTCTCTCTCTCTCTCTCTCTCTCTCTCTCTCTCTCTCTCTCTCTCTCTGCCTCTCTCTCTCTGCCTCAAACAATCATGGTTCTTAAGGGTAGCTTGACACCACAGTTGAACTGTGAACATAAATTCACACCCATTTTCAAGCATTGTTTGTTATAACAAAAATGGGCATTGTCTATTTGTCAATCAATTGCTAGTGCTTTTACTCACTGTAGAACAGGATGTTTCTTTGAAGTATGCTGAAGAGGGTTGAGTCTAACCTTTATTTATTGTGTATATTTGATATATTAAAGATAAACAACTGAAGGATTAGCTATTATTCAATGAATTGAAGTTGTGAACAGAGCTTATATAATGTCAACCTAAATCAGATCTTTGGTGGACATTTGCCTCAACAAAGTACAAAGACTGTTCTTTGAAAATTGCAAATGCAGTTGCCGACTTCAACAATCATGATATCATAGAATACTTAAAAGCAATTGCTTACATTAACTTTTAAACAATACATTTTTTAACATGAGAAAATGTTAACTTTGTTTAACACTTACTAATGAAATTTTTCAATTAATATTTTTCTTATATATTTTATTGGCAAACTGTCATATTAAATGAATTAAGTTTTAAGATAATGGGGGGGATGACTGGGGGGAACCCTATTTGATGGGGGGGAAGTCCAGGAGGGAAATGTTCATGTAGAGGGGTTTATGTTGGGGGTGGGGGAGTCAGGGGGCTGTCCTAGACTCTATACATGGTACAGGAGTTGTTTCAATTCTTTTATACATCTTTCAAAGTGCCATTATTGTGAATGTCTAGAAAGTATTTTTAAAATATTGATTAAGAGCAACTGATTAAGGATTTTTACTAACTTGCGTTTACAATAATTTAATCTAGTTACTCAGTTAAAATATATTACAATGTAGTTTCTATTATTCTCTTTTCAAGCCATATGGCCAAATAACTCAGAAAATTTTCTTCTTGAAAATAAGTATTGCTTAAATCCGTTGCTTAATGCAATAATGAATACTGGAATATTGAGGGCATAATAAAAATAAGAGAACACACATACACACATATTCACACATATATACAGTGTGAGCCTGCTGTAGCACACTTTGTTTTAACTCAGCTGTGGTGTGGCTCCTGACATTTCATATACATGTTTTTTTCTCATAGACGAAAAAAATTCTTTCTTAGAAGTACAAAAATAAACCAAAAAGTTTGTTATTGTAGGAGAGTATGAACAATACAAGATGATTGTTGCATGGCTTATGAAATTGGAACTTCATTTCTCTCATACACGAAAAGTGTTTTCTTCTAAAGCACTGTCCGTTACGGATCACTGCCATCTCACCTCTGTCTTCATGGTTTTGGGTCTAGGATTCGGCTAATGTGGATATGTGAGAAAGCTTACCAGTAGCTTCTCATGGGTCAGCGGTTCTTTCCGGTAATTTTCTTGTTTCTTCCTCTACCATTAATACTGGCCGCCATGAATAGCCTATCCTGTGTGAAAAATGGCCTTAAGCCCAACAACAACAACAAAAAAATAACTTTAAAAGTTTATTCAGAAATCGTGCAGGGCTTCACCAAGGTCACAAATTGCTATTATTTTTCCTTATTGGCTGCAAAATATACCATATGGCGATTTTTTAAATTGGTGACATGGTTGGCTGTTTAAATTTGTATAAACAACAATTGGTTTGGAGTGGAGAAATTCAGAAGCCCCATGAAAGGAAGCTGCAAAGTTGATATAAAATGCACTGAAATTTATCTTCTGTTACCTAAACAAATTGTTTGTCCATGTTGAAAAGCCATCTTAACAGTGCATTATTGTTACATCATAATCTGACTATGTTGACATCTACATTGACTACTGTGCTGTTCAGTCAAAGCATTATCTCATAATCTATCTTTGGTTGGATTTTTGGCTGCTCAATAGTACCATGAATGTAAAAAAGTAAACCACCACCACCTTACCCCACTCCACCAATAAAACCCCCACAAGCTCTCACTTGCTCAAGTCATTAGGCAGGGAGGAACAGTAAATACAATTGACCATATAACAGCCAATTCATTTTTTTAAAAAGTGTACCAGGATAAAACAGCAGCTGAAATTTCAAAGAAAACATTACCTTTGAAGCACCAATTGTTACAAAAGCATATTAAGCAAATGGGAAAAAATTCAGTCTCAATCATGTAATAAAATATTTTATGTTGCTGCCACAATAAGAAATTAGCATTTGTTTAGTTCTCCAAACAGACAACAATCTTCAATAAAGACAAAGAGATTTTCTTCAAAAGAAGTCATTACCGAACTTTGGGCATACAGTGTTGATACTTCATTCATTCTATATATAAACTATATATGTATATGTACCAATGTGTGGTTCTCTGAATAAAGTAATATATATGCCTTATCTGTTTTTACTACAGGTTTATTTCTTATTTAATATGTATCGATTTAACATAATAACTGTGCCAATGAAGCACATATTTTCCACCCACATTTATTACCTACCCTTCCCTACATACTTTTTTGGGGGTACATGCATCATTTTCTTCAGCTAACTGACCTGGTTGCTTAAAACATGGTTCGGTCTATACCACAGTCGGTTTATATGGCTCCCAACTACATTGTTATAGCGGGGTCAGATTTTGTGTGTGTGTGTGTGTGTATATATATATATATATATATATATATATATATATATATATAAAGAGAGAGAGAGAGAGAGAGAGGGAGAGAGAGAGAGAGGATCTCAAATGGGTAATGAATTAATATTGAATTTATGAAACAAGTTGTATAATGTCCAGCTTTTGCCTTGGCTCGCAAAAGCTGGACATTATTCAATGAGTTTCATAAATTTAATATTAAATCATTACCCATTTGAGATTCTTTTTATCACATAGTTTTTTAGTGGAAATTATTTAGATTGATAGAACAAATAATTTTGTTTATTCTGACAGATGGTGTACCTTTAATTTGTTGTGCCTAAAATATAGTCCCAAACAAAGTTGAACTGGTAAAATTAGATTGTACTGTTTTACAAACTATAAATCAAAGAAAAAGCTTCATCCGAATAAATAGAACATTTTGTAACCACAAAATCATTTTTTCAAAACAGAATTATAAATGTGATATGATGTTGCCACATTGTTTTATGGTAAGCAGTCACAGTACAGCAGGCAGACAGTAGAATATATGTGTACCCTAAAATGTGTGTTTAAAATATTACATTGTTGTGATTTTCATGTGAAATAGGATTACCAGATGCAAAAAGTCCCACATTTACTGCAATGCACTTGTGGCCTGATATTTTTAGAGCTTGATTTAAAAATAGACTGTAAAGAAGATATCAACAAATTTATTTTTGTATCGGATTTACATCCCATATATGCTAAGTAAAGATGCTGTGGTTGGATAAAGATCTGTCAGGAGACCCATTCATGTCAAGATTATTCTCTGAACAAAGGTGAGTTTGTCTACTTCTTTAAGTTAACATTTAAACCACGCTTGTATATACGGTGGATTCTATATCTATGTTGCTGATATATGCACCCCACCCACCCAACCCAATATTTCTTAGTTTTATTCGTTATTGTCATTATTGTCTTGTTGTTTTATTCCATTTTTTGTTATGATGATATTGTTAAACATGACATAATGAACCCCTGTGGGAGAAGTATATCCAT
Source organism: Potamilus streckersoni (assembly GCA_016746295.1). Classification (NCBI taxonomy): domain Eukaryota; kingdom Metazoa; phylum Mollusca; class Bivalvia; order Unionida; family Unionidae; genus Potamilus; species Potamilus streckersoni. Next base: position 669,572 of record JAEAOA010001611.1, read on the forward strand.
ATTGAGACAGCCGATATAATATTTCCTCAATTTCCATTTGCGAGTCGAGTTAAAAAATGGACGCCAAAAAATGTTCATTCAGATCAAAACATTTCAGAAGGCGGGGTTAAAAAGTTTTCCCATGGTCGCAGCCAACTATTAAAGATATTAATGCACAATAATTTCATGATCTCATCTGGACCAATCAGAATCACATAAAGTTATATGCTCACGTTATAATATCAAAAATATGAACCTGCACGCACTGTGTGAAAACAATACCGACTATGTGATAAATATATACGCTCACTAGTTATTATGTACTTTTGAGAGAGTGATGTATGTAAGGTGAAGTTGTTTGCATTTTAAACATGCATAGTGGAGAGAATGTTGGCATACCTATATACTACTTTCATGTAATGTGATTGAAATTTGTTTGGATATTGTACTTTTGGAAATTTTAAATGATCTTAGGAGACTGCTAACTAAAATGACTGTTCCCTTGTGCTCCAAAAATCAATCTCAATAATCATACAATAATAATGGTGGCGCTCACCAGTTATTATGTACTTATGAGAGAGTGATGTATGGAAGGTGAAGTTGTTTGCATTTTAAACATGCATAGTGGAGAGAATGTTGGCATACCTATATACTACTTTCATGTAATGTGACTGAAATTTCTTTGGATATTGTACTTTTGGAAATTTTAAATGATCTTAGGAGACTGCTAACTAAAATGACTGTTCCCTTGTGCTCCAAAAATCAATCTCAATAATCATACAATAATAATGGTGGCGCTCACCAGTTATTATGTACTTTTGAGAGAGTGATGTATGGAAGGTGAAGTTGTTTGCATTTTAAATATGCATAGTGGAGAGAATGTTGGCATACCTATATACTTCTTTCATGTAATGTGACTGAAATTTCTTTGGATATTGTACTTTTGGAAATTTTAAATTGGAAATTTTAAATGATCTTAAGAGACTGCTAACTAAAATGACTGCTCCCTTGTGCTCCAAAAATCATTCTGAATTTGTCTAAAGTACACTATTCTTGGCAGCTATTAAAATATGGAAAATGAATTTTGCCAAACTAGATAATACCAGCTTCTAAAAGTGCAATGAATGAATTACCAAATATATAAAATGTGAAAAAAGTTATCGGCTCTTTTTTTTACAATTTGCCTCTGAAGTTCGAGAAGTGAAAATGAGCAAGTAGAGCTAGCACTTATTTGAAAGATGCACATCTGGAGTAAGGCCAAGCTGTATACTCTCTAACCCATATTACACCCATCAATCATACATCAAAATAAAGGGAATTAAAGGTTCTTTGAACAATAGCTAAGATATATAAAGTCTTTTTTAAATAGCTAGTAGAACTAGTGAGGAAACCCGGGGAAACTCTTTTTCTTTAAAATTTTAACCCTATGCTAAATATGAAACTGTAGAGTGCCACCTAATGCACTTCTTCCTTTGTGTCCACTTTTCCCTGTTATGCTCTCACTTCTCCCTGTTCTGTCCAAAAGTAAAAGTCCTAGAATTCAAGTCTTGCTTGACCCCTGGTAGCATGATGTCACACCCAATCACATTATCCACACACTAAGCCAATCAGTCCTAACACAAACCTCTTGATATTTAGAGTCTAGTGAAGCATCTGTTAGTACCATTTTTATTAGACTTTGGTATGACTGGGCTGGGTTTGAACCCAGGACCTCCTTCATCCAAGACATATGCTCTAACCTTATGACACTGGAGCGATCTAGGGAATTAAAGGAAGGGCCCTAAACTAGTACTTGGTGTTTCCAGAAAGCAGACCTTAGCAATATCCAGGAAGACCTATGAATGGTACTTAAAATATAAGCCTCCAAAAGGTCTAGGTTGACTTTAAAGTTTCCCTCTTGGATTGCACTAAGGAAATATCAGTTCCAAAGGGAATAATTAATAATCAAGGAAGGTTAAGGAATATGATATGAAGGCCTATAAAAAAAACTTCTAGGATCCAAAAGTCCACAAAGATGTTCCCACTATGTGGTGAAATCGTTGAATCTTCCACAACTAGCATATCAGAATATGGTAGCACATATATGGAATACTCTTTTGCAGACAAACACTAGCAGATTGAAAAACTGGACCAGAATTGGTTCTACTCTCCATGCTTTCTATTGTCACTTACTATGGTAATCTACATCATTGCAAAAAATGAGAGGTAAAGGACATCTTCAGGCATCCTCTTTTCACCGTTTCCATTTTTGAAATAAATATTTGGCATTGGATTGGTCGACATAAGTAAAAACAGAACAATATATGTAACGAATGATGAAGCACATTTACTTTATAGTGCATCCCAAGTCAGTATAAGTTCATGTTTTTATTATTATTATTATTATGACTTTATTTAAAGAGGTTAACTCAATTAGTTAAGAACTAATCTACCTTGAGGCCCTCTGTAGAATTTGTAAGAATAAACTTTTTTTCCTCTAAAAGGGAAACTGTAATGGCACAATAAAAGTATTCCAGTCATGTTGGAAAAAAAAAAATAATCCATTACATTTATTTAACCCTTTCATCATGGCAGACCACATATCCGGTCCAGGGGAAGTAAATCCGTAAACACTATGGACCGAGTTTTCGGTCTAGGGCAGTGTTCTTTTTTAACATTATAGTACCAGACTAAATATCTTTCGGGGTACCTCTAATAACTTCATCTGGTAATGTAGATGTTATATTTTGATTATCTCGTGAGTTTAGCTTGTATACAACTAGAAATAACGAACAAAGTAGGAACTTTTAACATGATTTCCGAATGCTGAAATTTGTATCCAAAATGGCGGCGTTTGAAGGAATTTTAGAGGAAAGCTTTCGGAGGATTTAAATAATTTTGACCTGATAAATTTGGATGAAAATGAGAGAAGACGTATGGAGAGACAATGGAATACACTTGTGGGTGACAGTGATGATGATGAAGATGACTTTGAAGGTTTTAAACCAGAGGAATTGTACGCTCCATGTCGGGGTTTTTTTGGACGAAGCTGGAAAACCAAAGAGATTTGTTTCAGTTTTCTGACAGAGTTGGGCACACCCGAGAGTTAGAAGGCTCCAGGAAAGCTTCAGATTATTTTCAAATATTCTATTCAGATGAAGTTTTTGGAAAAATTGTCCGTTTAACGAACTTAAATGTGGCGATCAAATGTGGCAGAGATGATAATAGGTGTGTGGACAGATCTCACCTTGAAGATTATTTTGGTTCATTTTATAGAATTTTATATATTATGGACACCATGAAAGAAAGACTTGTGTTGCTACTGTGATTATTCACTAGTACATCTAGGGTCAATTGAACAAGTTTTGAGAACTTTCTAAGAGGTAATAAAATAATTACTTGTATTTTACCTGTTGTGTTACCTGTTTGTACCAGCATTTTAACAGATGTAATAGATACGCATATTTTTATTGAATTAGTCATAAAATTTGATTTTTAACCTTGATTTTGACACCTAATCCAGCCAGATATCTTTAAGATTGGCAAAGTTATGTTGTTTTAAAGTCCACAAGTCATTTTGCTTTACAACTCTAAAGTTACTTAGTGTTGAAGACTCTATGCCTACAAAGTTACTTAGTGATGAAAGTACTGACTTCCTTTAAAGAAAGGTTCTTTACTTTTACAGAAGATTGTAGTCGGCTTTCTTTGATGAAGGGTGCATGCGTTATTGAAGTCACTGTTAAAGGACAACTTTGGAGAACCAAAAAAATGCATGTTTACTGTATAGCATGAATGAGACTGATTTTCAAAGGTAATGTTTTCTTTGAAATTTCAGCTACTATTTCATCTGTGTACATTTTTTAAAAAAATAAATTGGCCATCATATGACCAATTGTAGTTACTGTTCCTCCCTGCCTATTGAATACACAAGTGAGAGCTTGTTTTTTCTTTTTTTGGTTTTTGTTGTTTTACATTTATGGTAGTGGAGTAATGCTGCCTTTCATGCATGAATCAAAAATATAACAAAAGGGTCAGTCAATGATAGAGAAACTGGTGTTCTGGTCTGATGACAGGGACTACTATAGAAAATGTGAATCTTCTCAGTGAAAAAAAGAGGAATTTTACTTTCAATCCATATACAAATATCAGTCTATGTAAATATATTAATACTAGCAAGCAACCGAAAATAAGACAAAAGATAGATTATGAAATAATGCCTTGTCCATTTGATCTCCACAATCAGAAATGTAAATTTGAAAAAAGTGATTATCTCAAAATATACAGTACTCACACTAGATGTCAACATAAGTGGATTATGATATAACAATAATGCACTGTTAAGATGGTTCGTCAATATGGACAAACAATTTGTTTATGTAACGAAAGATAATTTTCAGTTCATTTTATATCAACTTTGCTGCCTCCTTTCTGAATTTCTCCACTCCAAACCAATGGTTGTAGATACAAGTTTAATCAGCCTACAATATCAACAATAAAAAAAATATCGACATATTGTAAATTTTGTCTCCAATAAGGAAAACAAAAAAATCGCAATTTGCAACAATGGAAAAGCCTTGCCTGATTCCTAAATAAACCATTTACACATTATTTTTCATACTTATAAGAAAACATTTTTTTTGTGTATGAGAAAAATGCATATAAAATTTCAGGAGCAATGTCACAATCATCTTGTATTATTCATATGTGATTTCTACCCTAAAATGATACTAAACTTTTCTCATTTTATTCGATACTCTTAAGAAAGAATTTTTTTGTGCACAAAAAAAAATATGTGTATGAAATGTCAGGAGCCACACCACAACCGTGTTATATCCGAATTCCTGTTATAATGGAGCATGCTATAACAGGGTCACAATGAACCAATAGCTATGATGTTGGCAACTAGTTGTTTTTGCCTTGGAAAGGCATCTGGTCCATGCATATTGAAGGCTTCAAAATTCCCAGCTCTGCAATTTCTCTCCTGATAAATGAGACCTCCATATGGAAAATCAGTAAATAAGCATTATAAAGATAAGAATCAAGTTGGACATGAATCATCACTGTGAGAACATGAGCCTGTTGACAACTGTGTTTTGTAGTTGCCTCTCAAAACATTACAAGATTCCAGCAACTTAACCAAACTTCAGCCATTTTTTGAAGGAAGGCTTTCATTTTTTGGACTAAAATGTGATGTAATAAATCCAAAGGCAGACATCAATGTAGCACATACCAAGGTCTGATTCTGATCAACTAGAACCAGAGGAATAAGTGTCCAGTGCAATTATTACAAGAATGAAGAGCCATGGCAGTGTATGTGTAACATTTATACTGAATTTTGTGGGGGTGTGGAAAGAGGTGACAAACATGCCAGACTCAGGTGAATGCCACATCAAGAACTTTACTACCAAGTTGTCATCAGCAGTAAGACTGGTATCATCTACATCTTTGTTGGACCATTTTCTAGCTCTGCCATCTGTCTACTGACCATGGTGTACATAATTTGCAAGTGAGGTCTCAAAATGGCATCTCAGGCAGGTAATGCAAGTTAGGTAATATTTTCAAACAGCTTACTCCTACTAAAAACCCCACATCCAATCACACCCATTATTTACATTAATAAAAAGAACAAACCAATAACATATAAAGCAAAAATCAGCAAAGAATTGAGCTAAGCTAATAGCGAAGTGCAGTAAAATATTAAATAAATGCTAGACAATTAAAAAAATTCTAACTACTGAGAAAAAAGTTATCATACTTTAAATAAAATCTAGTAAGACTGAGTACTGCCAGTGTGATTACCGCATCATATAACCAATACTGTGCTTGTGCTATTGAACCCTAATACAAGCAAACAAGAGTTTAAACACTGCTTTTGACAACTGAAATAGAGAATGAACATGGCACCATACTGCTTATAATATGATGAAATAAACTGAGATGGAAAATATCTGACTACAAGATTATAATGAATTTTATTCAATAAATCTGTTTCCAGAAAGGAAGTATACATTTGCAAAATAAGGAGGAGGAAGTCAATATAAATAGGTTACCTTTTCTTTTATAAGCAGCAAAAAAGAACATCTGGGACAGAAAAAATGTCCTCTGTCCATGAAGTGCAATTTTTTAAATTTTTCAAATGATAATTAAATACCGATTTTCTTTCAGGATTCCTAAAATTAAACAATAAATCTATGAGTGTTATCTGAGGCATGTTTAAGTGTACCTGCTTCTGCCAATCTTGTTGCTGCAATCAGGCATTTCCCCAATGATTCTTCACGCTTATAAGGTATGGACCAATGCTCTGCAAACACTCTCCCTTCCAGTTCATACAAGTTTGTGACTGGGAACTCATAGGGATTATCATCTCCATGTCCTTCACCCTCTCCAGGATTTTCTAACATCACTTCATCCACTTTCTGCTACAGAAAATAATTATCTTGTCATTATTAATCAAATATTAACTGTTACTATCTTTACATCAGTCATAGATTTATATTGTGGTCCTATATAAGATGATGTAGCTTTTCTGCATCCCAGTCTTATAAAAATGAAGTAGTCTTATATCCTATTCAGATAAAAATGATGTATCTTTAAATCCCAGTATCAATGTTGTAGCTTTACATCTTTACATACTGGTATAAATGATTTAGTTTCATATCCCAGTTTTATATAAAATGATGTAGTTTTATATCCCAGTATAAATGATGTAGCTTTATATCCCAGTCTTATACAAAATAATGTAGCTTTATATCCCAGTTTTATATAAAATGATGTAGTTTAAATTCCCAGTATAAATGTTGTAGCTTTACATACAGTTATAAATGATGTAGTTTTACATACCAGTCTGATAAGAATTATGCTGCTTTACATCATAGTTTTACATCCCAGTCTTATATAAAATGATGTAGCTTAACATCCCAGTCATATATAAAATAATAATAATAATAATAATAATAATAATAATAATAATAATAATAATAATAATAATAATAATAATGAGGACTTTATATAGCACCTAATCTTTAGAAGCTCTAAGCTCTTTACAATATTTGTCAACGCTTAAAAAGAATAAAAAGCATATATATTGAAATGATTACAAAAATAAAAACACTACAAAAATTAGAAACAGAAAAAACATGCTGCAAATTTTTAAGGTAAGGATACAGTCAAAGGATACATTATTAGGTCATTATGATGTAGCAGTTTTACATCCCAGTCTTATATAAAATGATGTAGCTTTACATGCCAGTCTTATATAAAATGATGTAGCTTTATATCCCAGTCTTATATAAAATGATGTAGCTTTACATCCCAGTCTTATATAAAATGATGTAGCTTTACATCCCAGTCTTATATAAAATGATGTAGCTTTATATCCCAGTCTTATATAAAATGATGTAGCTTTACATCCCAGTCTTATATAAAATGATGTAGCTTTATATCCCAGTCTTATATAAAATGATGTAGCTTTACATGCCAGTAGCTTCTCGTGCGTCGGTGGTTATTTCAGCAGATTTCCAGATTTCTTCCTCCACCATTAATACTGCCCGCTATTTATAGCCTATATTGTTCTGAAAAATGGCATTAATTCCTACAACAAAATCAACAACAACATCCCAGTCTTATAGAAAATTAAGTAGCTTTACATTCCAGTCATATATAAAATGATGTAGCTTTACATTCCAGTCTTATATAAAATGATTTAGCTTTACATGCCAGTCTTATAGAAAATGATGTAGCTTTACACCAGTCTTGTATAAAATGATGTAGTTTTACACCAGTCTTATAGAAAATGATGTAGTTTTACATCCCAATCTTATAGAAAATGATGTAGCTTTACATTTCAGTCTTATATAAAATGATGTAGTAGTTTTACACCAGTCTTGTATAAAATGATGTAGTTATATATATATATATATATATATATATATATATATATATATATATAAAGATTACAAATCATATGGCAAATAACAACCCTCTCAAGCGTACTGGATCCACCAAGGGATCACGTTTGTCAGGGATTAATTAAAATAGATGCAATAAACTGACGACGAACAGTAGAAACGAGTAACTAACTAGTCTAAGCGCTTTCGACTCTTAATGAGTCTTTTTCAAAGGCAAATACAAAACATAGTTACGACAAACAAATAAACACAAAAACGTTGCGTTTGTAAACCTCTACATTTCTATCTTCACATGTGCTAAAACTAGTCTATACAAGCTGGTTGTATTTATAGTTTTAGCACATGTGAAGATAGAAATGTAGAGGTTTACAAACGCAACGTTTTTGTGTTTATTTGTTTGTCGTAACTATGTTTTGTATTTGCCTTTGAAAAAGACTCATTAAGAGTCGAAAGCGCTTAGGCTAGTTAGTTACTAGTTTCGTACTGTTCGTCGTCAGTTTATTGCATCTATATATATATATATATATATATATATCTTAAATACTTTATCACTGAAGAAATTGTGAAGCAGACTCCATCCTCTTATGTTCCACACTGTCATTTTTCAAACAGTTACAGAAAATACTTGTCATTATAGCTTTGAATCTTTAATATGCTACTGCAAAGATTAAAAGTAGTAACCCTTTAAGTATGTCATGGAATAGTTTACAAGGCTGATATTTTGTCCATTCTTTGTATTTATTTGCTGGAATCTGGCTTTCTCCAAATCACTGTGACATCAATAGGTTTCTGGTCTTCGTTCTCAGTATAAATATGTTGAGAATTAAGTGTCCTTTTGAGTTCTGTTTAGCTAACAAACATCAAAATATCTAAAATGATAAAAACTGAGGGTCCAACAAAAAAACTTGGGTGTCAGAACTGGTGTCAAAAAAAAAATGTGTGTCAAAAATGTACTGACAATTTTTTTTATCTGATCCTTACTTTTTCAGCTGAAATAGGATATTGCACAACACACTCTCTCTCTCTCTCTCTCTCTCTCTCTCTCTCTCTCTCTCTCTCTCTCTCTCTCTCTCTCTCTCTCTCTCTCTCTCTCTCAATTACAAATAAACACACAATTAACACACAAATACACTGTCCATTCAAAGGATAATTTTATTAGCTAATTTTCCTTGAAGTTTAAAGTCATATTTTTAACAATCTTTTTATAATCTTTTTGTAGCAATATTATAGACCAACAAATTACATATACACCAATACAAAAACTATATAAATCTTTTTAACCAAAAGACAGTTAATTTACTGCCAGTCATGAAATGTGTACTATCATCAGTTTCATTGTACTTCGTACTACTAAAACACATTTATCCAAAAATCAAAGGGACTAATGATTCATCTTCTCTTAAACAAGTTAGACTTGATCTTTTAAATCTTTCTTTCATTGCACCAAAATTAACAAAATCTGCAAGGATCCTCTGAATTTGTAATCCAAATAATGGATTTGCCACTACAAGTTTTTCTTATTTCTTTGTTCTGAAAGATTGTCTTAGGTAATAATGTGTTCAAAAGATATCTTCTGGTGATCAAGGGCAGATTTTTAATACTTCTTAAATACTGTCACAAAAGGATTATTCACTTATGCAGTCTTCCTAATCACAAGATTAGAAGTCACACTGGTAATCCCAATAGATGTTCTATATTCCAGTCAAGCAAATATTTTCTCCATCCATACTTACTCTTTTGTGTTCTGTTTCTTTCATTTTCTATGTTAATAATTCTTAGTGCATGCCCTTTTAATCTCAAGATCACATTTAGTGCAACAAGCATTGACCCTTAACATCTGGACATCTGCTGAGCTTTCGAAATTAGGATAAGCTACTCTGTCATAATATTGCATATGATAGTCTGGTTCTCTGCTTCATATGCTCAATATAGAAAAGTGCAACAGGAAACCAGAATATGCCTATGATCGAAATATACATGATGCCAATTATAATTCAGCATATTTGATGTTAAATAAATCCTGATTATAATTTGCAAATCCTTTGTGTCAAAAAAATGCATGGCAAAAAATTGTGTGAGCCAATTTTTTCCAGTGAGCATCCCTGTGTGTGTGTATATATATATATATATATATATATATATATATATATATATATATATATATATATATATATACACACACACATACAGTAGTCTTCCTCGTATACTACCACCCCTACTGCACCAGGACAGTGGCCTTATAAGGCAGTAGCCTTTCGAGAGGGGGACACAATTTTTTGTGAGAAGTACATGTACCTAGTAAGAAAGCTTCATTTTTTTAAAGCATTTAATATCTTCCTTTAAAAGCAACATTAATTATTGAACAGTTCTTGTTGTTATAATAAATGACTTGTTTCAATTGAATATGTATTAATAGTTCTTATCCTTGATGTAATCGTGATATGTGAGTGAGTGTTGTTGTCAATCACACTGCAAAACCATTCAAAAACATCATTTAAATTTTGGTACAGTGGAACCCCGCTATAACGTGATGATCGGGGTCCATAAAATTGGATCGTGTTAAAAGCGGGGTGGCGTGAATGCGAGGTTTACAATATTTAACTTTTTTTCTGAGAACATATACATGTACGTGTATACATGTACAATGATCAAAAGTCTGCTTATCATCAGATGAATATTAACTGGATTGCATTAATTAAGATATATTCAAAATAATCGATGGCTAAGATATTTATAGGTTATTACTGTGCATTAAAAACATTTACTAATTTTTATTTGTTTGAACGATAATACAGATTGACCGATAATGCCAGACTATCGCTATATCATGAAAAGTGTATCAACACTGTATGCTACCGTGCCGTCGTGGCATACAGTTCATCCAAAATGGATGTAATTTCATTGAAAATTGTACAGATTTAAATATTCAATAATTTTGTAATAGTCTGAATTCATCGTGTAAAATATAGGATGAACAAACTATTGAAACCATTTACTTGCCGTCTGATATCGTATGGTCATTGCATGCAGCTTTTCCCGGGTCTACATACGGTGTCTGTACAAATTTCATACCGCCAAAATTTTATCATATACGACAACTGCAAGAATAATTAACAATCAAAGCATGATTTCAGCGTGCAAATAACTTTTATTTCAGATTTTGTGAACATCAAAAGAAGCATGTGAAAACTGCTAAATTAATCGTTGCCCAAAGTGCAAAGTCAGTGTGTTTCCAAATTTAAATTTCATCATTTCTTGAAAAATATATTCAATGATGTTTGCTTCTTTGCCGCGAACTATTGGGTTCTAGCAAAGTCAAGAGGGTTTCTTGATTGAATGACTTTGACGCTGTCAACATCTTGTGTTTCCAGACACCTTAAACTTGCTTCTAGATATACTACTGCTTCAGACACTTTTGGTGGGGGGGAGTTGGTGTGCCCTCGTTATCGTTATCATTATCGTCACTGGTTTCAGGTTTTGATTGTGCAGCTTCATTCTTCCTCCGGACATTTGTAAAAATTTCGTCATCTGATATGTGTTCATATATAGGGCAGATGTCATCTACTGAATACAAGTTAAGGATATCATGATGTCTGTGCTCATATTTTTTTTGGAGTGCTTCTTTTGCTTAACATACGTCGTCTTCAAGCTGAGTTTTTTGTTTGCCCTTCTTTAGTTGATCTAGGGCATTAAGTTTCTCTTTAGCAGAAAACAAATTGCGTTTTTGAACCTGCTTTTCCATAACAGTAAAAAAAAAATTTATATATAAGCAAACAACGTACACAGATAAAGCTCGATAACTAAGTAATGAAGGCCTGCAATGGTTATGAATCGCTTTTTATTTAAAACAAAATTAAGCCGAATGGAGGTACAATTTCAAGCCCTTTTAATTTACAGATAATAAAGTGGATATTATTTACTTTGAACTGTTTGTTATTTGACCACAATGCCAAGCACAGTATACATGTCGGCGGCTTTCGTCCTTTGATATTTATTAAATTGTGCGACTCTTGTATCAACCACCGCTTGGTCTGCGGCTTGGCTGTGATTGCAGCTAAATAAGAAGCCCATGTCGGCTATTGTTTGAGCAACGACTGTCTACCGAATTCACAGAAGACAACCACAAAAACGATTTACTGGCTTTACTCAGGGATCCGTAATAAGTAACACTTCCGATAATGTTTACTTTGGCTTAACAATTCAAAAACCTACTGAAACCAGTTTTCTCTTCTAGAGTGGAATACGGAGCTTCACCACAACCTGTTCAAATTGATAAATTTCAGAAGCCAAGCATTGTACACTATATCTTGTACGTTATATATATCGTATTATTTTAGAATTCATACAAGATCACTTCTCCAAAATCACTTAAAGAACCTGGATAAATTGTTAAGTTCCGATCGGTGCAAATTCTTCCACCAAATTATAATAAACGTTTTACACACTATTTCTCGTACGTTAAACAAATATTTTCACGGTCCCATAAAAATACACGTAAATTAATTTCAAATTTCAGGAACCAAGCCACGATAATATTATTTTAAAAGTCACAACTAATCTCATGCCCAAAATGAAGTTAATTTTGGGGGGGGTTATCCTCTAAAAATTTTTTCCATGTGTGAATGAATATACGAAATTTCGGGAGCCATGCTACAATCGCGTTATATCCAAATTCGCGTTAATGTGGGGCGCGTTATAGCGGGGTTCCACTGTACATATGCAATTCTCTTTCCATTTGCTCCATTTTCCCACTGCTGTTGAATCAATTTTTTATTAGTTATGATGTTGTTTATTGGAGTCTTTTCAACATAAAATTGTTTTATTCCAGTCTTTTCTACCTAAGGGATGTGGTAGACTATAATAATCCTTTCTGTTTTATGTGATATGTTAATATTTGATAATGATTTATTCAAATGTTGCTATCTTTTAGGGATTTAATTATGCAGACAAAACATTGGTAGAGTGGACAAAATGCCTTGGAGAAGGAAGGAAGCTACAAGGGTGTTGACACATGATTTTTAGGTCTTTGGTACCCTGCTTTACCCTATTTTTAGCCAATGCTGACCCTGTGATCTTGACAATTACCTCTGGTTATAATCATCAGTGTTACAACTAGGAGATGGATAAAACAATTTTTTCTGCATTTAAACAAGATGGCCATGTACTCTATTGCTTTTACATTTATTGACATTAAGTGAGAGAAGATACTGTATGTTTATTTGACCCAGCTGTTAGGATTTGTAAACTTGACAATCATTGTAATATTAGTAATATTCACTAATCATGGAAGAAAACAATCTCAATTTCTTACAAAGGCAAGACATAAAGGCTATCAAACCAATTTCCCACTGACTTACATATTGTACCTCAATACTGCCACTTCCAGTTGTTATTACTATTAATAATAGTAATCTTAACTATTATCAGAGGCTAAACCAGACTTTATGTTATGATAACACCCAGTAGTGTTACAGGTACAGTAGGTATCTTTTTGTAGGGATTGAAATTTTAGTCTTTTTCAGCTTTATGGAATAAATGTGGTTTCTCCTAAGGTGTAAATGATATAATATTAACCTTAGTGACTCAAGTACTTCAGTCAACACTTCTTTCAAGAATGAAACCTGACATCTGGAAACAGAAATCTAATTATTTAACACACACTATGAATAAAATTGGTTTTGGATACATATTATAAAATAAAATGTGGCAGTTTGTGAGGGGTAAATTTTATATTTTTGCACATATAAAACAAATAAGGATGTATGTGTCAACATTATTCAGGAGCAGCTACCTACATCACAACAGCACATGTACATAACTTTTTAAAGAAATTGTTAGCAAGTGTGAACAAGACCCTAAGTCCAAAGCACCAAGCAAAAGTGAGTTAACACCAAGCACCAGGCACATAACAGGCATATTGGAAGCATAATTGTTACTAATACTCTTCAATTGCTGAAAGACTGAATTGCAGCAAGTTTACAATGGGTCAATGAAAATCTAAATTAACACATTAAATATCCCCCCCAATATCCAGGTTTTTTTAAGTTACCTAGGCACAGTCTCAACCATGACATGCCAACAATTACTTAAATGTTTAGTATTATATTTCAAAGCCCTATCTTTATTTCTCCATAAAATCTCTCCTGTATTCAGAAAAAAAAACTTGCAAAATGGATGAATTTCACCCAAAAATTTAAGTTCTAGACTAGACTCAGAATGGTCATCTTCATTAAATCAACAAGATGATCTATGTGTGTACAATAAACCCACTGCTGAAAACTTTAACCGTTGCTGCTGCCACAGCTCAATGGTCAATGAAAATGAGTCAAATAAAAGATGTTGACCCTAATATTTTTTTGAGGGGGAAAATGCAGTGGGGGAATATGATATTGTCTTAATACTCAGTTCCAAGTAGATCTGTTTTGTCTGATTTACCAGGGCAATTGGAGAAACATTTTCAAGAAATAACATGTTAACTCATTAATACCTTAAGTTTTTCATCATTTTCGCCTGAAATATAAGCAAGGAAAGTCGTTTTGGGGGCTGCTTCTAAATACATCCCCAAAAACCTGCATCCAATTGATTTCCACTTGGCCTGGTGCCTAGTTGGGTTAGAAACATTATTTTGCATTCGCTATTTTACTCACACATTTGCAGAAAGGTTAAAGTTGGAGTTCTTTATTTTTTTGTAACCCATCATTTTCAAGTTTCTGTACTTTTTCCTTGAAGTCCACAACTTAAGCCTACTTTCTGCAAAGGTATTCATAAATTCCATTCACAAGATCTGATTACAATGATGGGAGAATTTTAGGTGTAAAATAATGTGTCTAAACCAAGGTTTTTCTCTCACTTATTTTGTATGCCAGTAGAAAGTTCAGATTATTTGATATCAGTGTAAAGTTACATCTGTCTACTTTTCTGTAATACCACCCACTGTGGTGTATCTTAAATGACCTTGATGCTTCAGAGCTCAGAAGTATGGTACTATCTGATGCACAAATGTGGCACCAGACATTACTGAGTTAAAATGGTAGCCCATGCCAACATTGCTGTACAGCTTGGAGTGTAACTGTTTGTCATATTATACTATACTTTGACAGCCTTCACCTAACTCAAGCAAATCACAGCACAATCAAGTGGTTGATAAATAATGATGGCTAAGAAATGTCAAGGAAAGTTGAAACAGAGATAACGCATCTAACACATTCATTTAATTAAAGAAAGTTATGATTAAACAATCTTTGCATGAAAGTTAACCCTAGTTCAACCAACTTCACCATTCCTCATCTACCTATACTCATCAATGAAATAAAATGGATGTTAACTAATTTTGATAATGCAACCATTACAATATGTTCAGATTTAGGAAATTGGCAGCAAAGTAGATATACAGTAGTATAGTAACTTGCTGCTAGAGTATGCTTCTTTAGAAATATAAACAAAAACATAATGCTGATGAAAGTAATTATCTTTGTTTCATTAAACATTTTTAACCATCCTTTAACTCTCTCTGGCAATCATTCAAACAACGGAAATGAATGTCGAATGAAATTGAAATCACATTTATTTGCTCATTTCAGAATTTATTGTCAGGAATAACAGACATCAAAGTAGAGTGTGACTAATACAATTAGACTTTAGACTTTAATCTGTGCAAAAGTTGCCAAGTGTGTGAGATATTCCTCAAAATTTGGCGTATAGTTATGCTGTTAATTGACTGGGAAAGACAATACATAGGGCTCTTAAATATGCAAAAAACAACATAATTAATGTGAACAAATTGTGCATACTGATAGCACAACTAAAGTGACCAGACTCAAATCTGCCAACTACGACAGATACTCTTAAAATATGGCCTCCATTACACTTGCGAAGTGTATGCGACTGACTTTTAAGTCAGTAAAATATTGACTGTCTACCCGTGTTACATCCTCACCTCAGATTCCACAGCTTCATCATACGATGGTGGCAAAGATGGGCCATATACCGGACCAGGAGTGTTTTTCGGGTGGATATCTCTCATTTCTATATCTATATCATCCAAAGTATCGAAAGAAGTTACAGGATGGTCGTTTGTAAGGATTGCAACAGCATCATTGACGTCATTTTTTGCTGCTCGAAGCGCCTTTCTCACATCGAGTTCACTCGGAAAACCCATGCTTAATAAGTATTGCACATGGTCTTCATCAATCTCCATGTCTGCAAATCAATGTATTGTTCCTGAAATTTACTACAAGCTATGCCATATTAAAACTATATTCAGAAAGTCAGGAAATTGCAAATATTGCCATGTTTGTCAATATAAGTAGTGAAAGTTGAGCATGGCCCGCCATTTTGACCTATTTAATCGGAAGAGTTTCCAAGGACAGACAACTCTATATTAACTTTATATATATATATATATATATATATATATATATATATATATATATATATATATATATATATATATATATATATATATAACACGCACTCGCACACACACGGGTCAACTGTGGCTGCTATGTTGGTGTGTTAGGAAGCGTAAAGTGAAGCCGTCCCCTGCAGTGTAGCAGTATAACCAACCCCCCAGAGCAAGCACACTTCGTCGTATTCGGTTAGGTAGGAGAGAGCCAGGCCCGGCACTACAAGGCCATTCCAAGAAACGCAGAGGTCTTGCGACAATACACGTTTTAGACTGAGGATAGCTCTTCTTTCGTCATTTCTCACTGCCGTCTCTCCCTATCGATCTCAAGCGGATAACATCGCGAATCTGCGACCAAGACAACAACACAGTCAGTGACCAGAAGGAGACCAGTCAGCGACCCTGCGACAAGTCGGCGACTCTGCGACCAGTCGGCAACCCTGCCACATAGTCATAGACCCGACCCAGTCGGTGACTGTGACCATGACAGTTACACATTCAGCTACTAGAGGAAAAGTTCTGACAAGTAACCGTTTTATCGCCTGGTTTCCCAACTCTGGATTAAGAGAGCTTCAATGTGACAGATCTCTTGAGTAGTCACAAGCCTTTATACCACTCACGCAACACGGTTTCTTCTGCGATGATATTCCAAGCTTCGTCCAGATACTCGTTCAAGTTTTCTTTTTGGTTCATCATGAGACATTTATCGTATTGAATTTGACTGGGACGATCATTTTGACATCCATAGCAATCTTTCTTGACCAATTCCGTAATATTATCTTCTCTAAAACTTTTGATTTCTCTGTTATTATCGAATTCAGCATACAGGATGACAATCACCGTGTTTTGGATGGGTAGAGGATCAGTAAACTGAAGTTTCACACGCATTTGACCGGATTTTATAGGGTGGAAATGTCCCTCGTCACTGCCTTGGTCGGGGATGAAATCAAATGCCCACAAAGCATAACCTCCAGCATAATCGTCGTACGAAATGCCGTGGCTATTGTTGGTTCCTAGTTGTCAGGTAGCTTCGAACAGGGACAAGTACGATCTCAAGTAATTCTACTGGTCAAAGTTAGGATCAACGGGTCTGGTACACAAAGTCTTTCCATCGCGACTGACTTCGATCTTGGACACTTTGTAGTGCTTAAGAGGGTGTTGATACGTAAAATATTTCCACATGCGTTCTTTCAAAGTGTATTGAAAACGTTCCACGGATCTGGCTTTAGTTTCGGGATTCTCGGTGGTAAAGAAAATGAATGTCACGTTTCTTCAATTCTTTTTGGAAAGCTTCGTTTAGAAATTCGGTACCTTTCTCGGTTTGCCATCGAAGAGGGTGACGACCACTTTGTTTTAACACCAGTTTTAGGGCTCACACTAATTCACTGCTCGATTTGGAAGTCAAGTGCAGGACCCAAGCAAATTTGGAAAAGACGTCGATGACACATAACAAATATTTGTAGCCACGATTTTAGGTGACCAAATGAGATACATCGGCTAAATCCGTTTGCCATTGATGATCAATGCCTTCCACTTGGGTGCGACTTCTTGAAAATGTTTGTCGACTGTATTTATGTATGGTTTACATGGCTTGTTCTTGTAACCATTGTTGCACTTGAGGTAAACAGACACTTTTCAGTTTTATTTGGCAGCACGATACAATTTCTTAACACCTCCGTAACCGGGTGGATGGGATGGACCGTAGTAAATACTGGCTAAGACATTCTCCATATTTTCTTTTTTAATAAGTGAGCCAATCTTCGCTGATGATACTCTGAATGGAGCGAGAGGGTGGTTTGGAAACGGCTTTACGTGTTCGATGTGCCACAGGAGTGGAAGACAGTTTTGGTAATGGTGTTGGCTGTGGTGGTAAGAAAATGGCTTGGGTCTTCTGTCTTTTTTCACTTCTGGTTTCCCTTCTTTCTTTTTTACTTTTGTCGAAGGAGGAGTGGACATCATCTTTTTAACCCAAGCTTTAAGTTCTTCTCGTTGAGGTGTAGGGGAAGGGGTCAACAAGGACGCTGCAATTTTACTAGGAAGGAAGCTGCTGGTGGTGTTTGAAATACTTTTCTTAGCTCTTTTTTTTCTTCAGGTATTCGTGGGTATGCTTCTGTCTTGCCTGAGGGTAGTGGTGAAGGTAGTGGTGATGGACTTTTCATCAAGGCTTTCAAATCTTTCAAAGTAGGTACAGCTATTTCATATAAAGCTTTTTGGCGAACGAGTTGCAGTCGTTGCAACTGTTGACCCTATCGTTGAGATTTTTCCGATTCGGACAAATCGTTACGGTCCATCAACGATTGCAAGTCATGTTGTAACCGGGACATCTCGGTCAAATGAGGATTGTGAGGTAATTGCGGGGTCCGTTGTTCTTGTCAACGATGGTATTCCAACCATCGTTTGTAAGGCTCTAAAATCAATTTTCGTCGTTCCATTAAATTTCAAGGATCACATCTGAGATATATTCACTCCAGTATTCTCTTTTTATCTTTATCCTCCCAGGATACTTCCAATTGTTTCCAATACTCCTTTCAGCAATGGCTTTCCTATGGTTCCCAGCAAGGGTCCTGACAGGGATAAAATGGCAATTCCTCCGCGTTGCACCAACATCTTTTTTTTGTACGAATAGGGTTTTTCTTTTGGACCTTTTGGCGAAGAACGTGTCGATGTTTCGCTAAGCATTTTTTCTGATGCGGAGATAAAGGTATCGTACCTTTCAAAGCATTCAGACAACATTCGCACACAGTATGACGTCTTTGGAGGAGGTTTAATTGAGTTTTTTCACAAGTGTGGAGGAAATTTGGACAGGACAGACAACATGTCCCAATGTTTGACTAAACGAGGAGGCAGTCCTTTCCTTTCCTTTTCTTTAATTTAGGGGTAGAAGAAGAATGTCCTTTTTTGGGTGACATTTATGTGAATTGGTTCAAGGGCACACACCAAAAAATACACTAACATCAATCACTTGAGTACACGATCTTTTATCCCTTTTTAGCACGACGAGAATGTCGTTTTCTTTTTACTTTGGAACAGGATAACGATAACGAGGACACATTTTTGGGGCTCAAGACAGACACTTAAACTTCATAGTTCGTCCCTTGTTAGTCCCTTATCACACAGGACTTCATGGTTTGTTTCATGTTAGTCCCTTATCAAATTTTTGTTGTCTGTCTTTTAGAAATCCGTCAAACTTTCTGAGCATGTTTTCAAATTTATGGAAAATGGGAAAGAGACCTCCTCTTTGGTGACTTATTCTTTTCTTGGAACGACTGTATCTTTTCTTTAGGTGTCGTCGATGTTGGACTAATCATTTCTTAGGATGACGTGACTGCTATTTTCCGTTTCATATTCCTTTTTGCACAAAAGAAGAACGAGGATGGTAACGGTGTGCACTTTTTGGTGGGGGCATTTTGGGGTGTTCAGGAGCACAAAAGCAATGATTCGTATGGTTTGCTTCAGATCTTTTTCATACTGAAATGCGTCGCCACTTATTGTCTTTACACCTTATCAACTTGACGACAGGCAACACACGTCGTGTAGGAGTTCGCAAAGGGCTAAATCGAGCCAAACCTGATCTCTCTTGGAGTTTGATTGGGGGAGGTACTTTGTGAGCAGCATCCACTGCTGCTAAAGAGGAAGAGGGTATTACCGCTGGAGGAGACGATTTTGGAGACACCCCCTTGTGGGTAGGAACTGTTTTCTGGAGACTTATCTTTTTTTCAGAGGCTGTGTCTTGTTAATGGGACCGTTGCTCTTTTATCTGATGCGTTGAACTAGTCTTGACACCGTGTCTTCTTTTCTTTTTCTTCTGGGTACATCGTGAAGTGACTTGTTTCTTAAAGACAAGTTTGGGAGCATTGGGATCCCATTTAAAGAGAAAACGAATGATGACACCTCCTAGCGAACCACTACCTCCAGGTTTCAAAATTATTTGCTTTTTGGTTTGAGTGTTCAATGCGAGGATCGGCTAGTTGAGTCAAGACTGCTTTGTTTCTGTCATAAAAAAACGTTTGTATTGATGTGGAATCTGAATGGTGCCTTGCAGTAATTGACGTGCTGTCACCGAAAACCATCGTAAGACTTCTTTGAGACTAGCTTCTAAGACACGAGCACGTATTTGTGGATTTTTCACGCGACTAATGCCGTACAAGGCACGAATCAATTTAACGGGAATATGAGACTGAAGAGATGTCATGTTGACAGTTTGTAAGACAGAATCCAAGTGAACAAGATGTTTATACATTTTGTCTTTGGTGGTCATGGTTAAGTCTGCGACGGGGACGTGTACACGACAGTTCCTCTGTCTTTACACCAGTGGTGAAATAGATTGTTACGAAATTGCAAATAATCAGGGGTAGTGGGTTTTAAATCCACGAGTAAATAGGTGTGTGGGGTTTGAGTGGCATCTTCGCATGCATGAGTTAGCCAAGGTGTTCTTAACTGTTTATCTAAGACTTTCACTTGCGATTTATCTCTAGGACTTTTTTTTAACAAGACCACATAATGAGCATTGAGACTGATGGTACGATGGGCTTTTCTTTGTTGAAACAAAGTTTGAGTAATGTAAATGACACTGGCATTACGACGATGCCCTTTGCGTGTAAACCAGTTTAATTTCTTCTTCGTCTTTTCCTAACAGGTCATCAAAAATAACCAAATGGGTTTTACTGGGGTCAGACACGATGCCGTCGTCTTCAACCGGAATTCCTTTTACAAAGACAATGGATTCCCCTTGACTCTTTCGTAGAAGGCTGTACGCTGATTGTCATTCTTTGTAACACTACACGATCGTTGAGGTGGACGATCGATCCAATGATGTTTATTTTCGATCAAACGTTTGCCTGAACCGCTAGGTCCATCAATGAGCATGTTAAAAGGATGTCGAAGATACAAGTCCTCCCAAACTAATACGATCTAAATGTTCGTCAATGACTTTGAAAGTGAAGGAAGAGGGAGCAGAGACAGTAAAGGTAGCCATAGTAGTGTCAGGAATATCACCCTTTTGTTTGACACAAAGACAGACAAGACAAAAGTTTTTATACTTTTTTCAGGACACGTTTGTTGCAAACTTTAAAATGAAATAATACGAAATACATAAATACATAATAGATAAATGATTAAGTACATGAATAAAAGACACATAAAAACAACCATCGTGAAATATAAAAAAGTTTCTACTTTACATTTTTTGTCATTCAAATATAGTGTCCTAGAGACAGTGTGTAACGTAAACGTTTGTACATTACTTGGTACTGTCACAAAGGTTCTCCTGGAATGGTCTTTCGGAAATGTCAATGAATGTCCTGTCCTGAAGAGAATGGTTTTCATCGGTGACAGACTGTACTAATTTTTCTTCCTCTGGTACTGTCACTAACAGAGGATTAAAAGTGCCTTTTTTACGGAACAATTTAATGTTTTAGGATTACAAATCTCGGGCATAGTCGGACACTTCTTTAGTCCAAGCCTCAAAACCCCCACTTTTTCAGTAACGTACTAAGTCACAAGCTATACACACATCCTCATACACCTCTTTAGTACCTAAAAGTTGACGTATCTTGTTTTCCCATAAAGGTCGTGAAGTATCCAGATGAAAGCGTAAAGCTTTCAGGAGAATTAGTCTCTCGTGAGCATTTAAAGGAATCACTTTCATATTTTTTGAGTGGTAGGTACTGTTCGTAAAGTGTCCACAAAATAGCGGACAGTAAACGAAATCAAAGAAAGCAAATCACTAAGACACACACGACACGTCAACCCCAATTCAATGGACACAGTTTTCGTTAAAGGAAATGGTAATCCTCCACTGTTTGAGTATGGTCATAAATCTCCTTCAACGAAATCTGTTGTATCACCAATGATAAAAGTTTTGACATGGTAGAACGTTTTAATAGTCACATTTTCGACAACTATTCATGAACTCTCTGTATAAAAGTGGTCATATTATTCCGTTCTCGAATTCATATTTTCTAGTCACTAGCTGACATCTGACAAGTCGATCAGAAGTTTCGTCTTCATCTTCCGCTATGAATCCATTCCATTTACAATTTTTGTAACTCTCTAACTCTGCTTCTGGAATTCGATTCAGTAAGTGTACTAGGTAGTAAAAATAATCACTATCCATACCACAATCCACACTATCCTAATTGCTCATGAATAGTTGATCAATGTCTGACCAGTGAAAAACTTTATCCAGAATGAATCCTCTTATAGCATTGAGTACCAGTGCTTCAAATGTCGATGACATAACGGATGAAATTTTTCCTTGGGTTTGGCTTGTATTTTGACCAATTCTCGGTAAATGCGTTCTCTCGACTCCACAGGTAAGCTACGAATATTCTATTGTAAAGGATCCATGACCATGTATCAGGTAAACACTTCTCCTAGAGCGAAAGTAATGAATCTAGTGAGTTATTTCTTTCTACTTCAATTCATAATAACGGTCAAGAATGTCAATAAAATCTTCCAATGTAAATGGTCTAAAGCGAAAACAATGAACGAATACACCCTTGATCCAGAGACATCGAACTCGTTGGTTGACTTTTTTAAATTTACTCTTGTGAATTTCTTAACACAAAAGTTCTACAGTCACAAATTGAGCTTTGTTTCTAGCAAGACCATGCCAAATGTCTTTGTAGTTGTAGATCTTCTCTTGCAATTCGAGTGGTAATGTTTGAAGATTAATTTTGATGTCGGGTTTAAATACTTGACTAGGTGTGATCCAATGTTTGACTTCTAACGACGTCGCTACATTCTTAATCGACATGGTTGATTTTACGTAAAGGACGAGGTCCCACTAAAGGTAGGTAATGACAATCTGGAGACCAACGACCATGTAAGCGGAATCTTTCTGTTCCCACTCGTGAAGTGACACACCACAACTAAAGCACTTGACTTTATCCCCTTTCCCCTAGTAGAAAAATCTGGCTCTGACTAATTTTTCGAGGGTATGTCCTCCCTGATATTTTGGCAATTTGCCTTGGAAGGTTTGGATCCGAATTTCATAATCAGAGTATTCTGGCAGACGCACAGGGAAGGAATATTCGTATTGTTCAAATTCAGTTCGATGAGGATAAGGTGACATATGGAGAAGTTTACTCAGTTTTACGTGACATCCGTAGGGTGGCAGCCAAAGGGTTTGTTGTGGAGGGTGACATCCACAAATAATGTGAAAAGGTGTACAATGACGACTAGCATCACTTTCGTGTCCGTCAGGTTTGACACGTATACTATCATCATCATTCCTCTCCATGAAAGGCTTGGTCCTCTTACCAAAGATCCCATGACGATTATGTGGTACTGAATCACTAAGGTCACAGCGCAATGCATCTATACCAATGCAAGGTACAGCATTGCACTCGAGTTTACTCTTGCTGGATATTTGCTGTGTAAAGGATTCATCTTTTTCTCTTGGTCTTGGTAGTCACAATGAACTATTGGTTTGAACAATGACCAATATCGGCGAACCTTACGGTAAAGTAAAGTGGTTAGGAAGCCGTACTCGCTTATGGTACACGATTTGATAGACTTTTTCCAAAGGTCGACTATCGATTCGATGTGTGGGTAAACGTATGAACTTGTTAGGTTGGTAAGTGGTCACTTTCAAGTTTCCATCCTGTCCAGACTTCAAGGCTTCTTTGAGTACGCCAAAGTTTACCACTTGACTAGTGCGATAATAGAGTCAATCCTTTCACTTTACACTCCGTGCAAACTTCTCCTTGAGGATTTCGGTATTTGTAACCGTAATTTTTGGGACCACCACTGGCAAAACTTGAAATCTTGTTCTCTGGATGCTCGTCCGTCCATGCCCCTAAACTTTCTTGTTCGCTTTTAGGTTGCTCTTGACCAAAATGACTGATACAGATGCAACTG
This sequence comes from Potamilus streckersoni, assembly GCA_016746295.1. Lineage (NCBI taxonomy): Eukaryota > Metazoa > Mollusca > Bivalvia > Unionida > Unionidae > Potamilus > Potamilus streckersoni. The sequence continues at coordinate 693,704 of JAEAOA010001611.1, forward strand.
TCTGTGTCAAAATATAACACACGATCTCCTAACAGTTCTAAAGCTTCGTACAGTTTTAAGCGAGCATGAGCTGTCACGTAAGCCGCAATGATGACATTTCCAAATTTGTCGGCTTCTACAAAGTCCAGTTATTTTTCGTAATTGACTAAAAGTAAGTCCTCATGTATTTGGTTTTGTCGAGAATCATCTGAAAGTAGCGGGAAGGTTCTGACAAATACTCCTTTTGGGGTAAACATTTCTCCCCATAAACAATTTAACATCAAAAATGCCTTTATGAATCTCGTCACCCTTGTGGTACTTTTCTGTTTTGGGAAAGTGGTAAATTTCGTACTTTTCTAACTGTTTGTATCCCAGGTCCAGAGCTATAAACAATTCTACACTATCCTACGTTCCCGTCAAGGCTCGTTCTTCGTGATTGTGCTGACAAGGGTGGTCTTGGTTGCACGTTTTCAGCACATGTACGGCACAAGAGAAACATCAGTTTTCCTTGGCAATGATGGGGTAACACGGGATGGTACAAGTTCGTAGGAGGCAAGACCTTGCACTTCGTATTGTCTAATAATGTCCACGTCGATGTGTTCGGTCAGCAATTGTGTGTGCCCTACGGGAAAGTTGACAATATCTGCACACGTACGGATAGAGATAGCACACGTACAAGTATTTAATTTCTTCACCTTGTTCCTCGTCGGCTCGGTACAGCACGCAGGTGGCATTTGTTCGTCCTCCGTACGAACTGTCTCTTGGGGTAAGAGGGTTCACTAGCTTGTAACTTTCCACGATGCGCTTAAATTCGGAATCGGTTTTCAATCGCTGATCGCATTCGTGTTCCCACATTTACACGACTTGGCATCCTTGCTCTTCTAACTTCAAGCGACGCTCTCAAGTGGCCTTGTACAACTCTTCCATGGTGCATTATAAAAACTGGTTTTTAGTGCTAAGTTGAGGATAACATGTAGGACATCCGTGAAATAAGCATACGTGAAACTCGTACACGATCTTAGGGTTTTCTAAGTCCCCTGGCTTTTTCGCCTCCTCCGTTGCGGAAATGTTGAATCCAACAAACGATTTCCTAAGAGTTGTAAAGTTTCGTACAGTTTTAAACGAGCATGATCTGTCACGTAGGCTGCAATGATGACATTTTAAAATTTGTCAGTTGTTTCTAAGTCCAGTTCTTCTTCGTAATTGAGCAAGTCCCCATGAACGACGTCTACGTGTTTCATGTATTTGCTTTTTGTCGTGAATCATCTGTAAATTGAGGAAAGGTTCTGACAAATTCTACGTCGTGGGAAAACACGTTCGTTATTCCATTTTGCCCCATAAACGATTTAACATCACTTTAGCAAACGATCGCCTTCCTTCATTTTTCATGTGGTCTAAAGTGAAACCTTCCTGCTCCCAGGATTTCTCTTTGAATTTATTTTGGCCTTCGGGAGTGTGATACCACGAAAGATAGCCAATGGCTTCATGTTTCTGATTCAAGAAATCATTCACGTAGTTTGCAAAAATGCCTTTCTGAGTCTCGTCGTCCTTGTAATTTTCTGTCTTGGGAAAGTGATAAATTTCGTACACTTACAACAAAAGGGATACCAAGTCCAGAGCTTTAAACAATTCTACGCTGACCCACGTTCCCGATATGGCGCGTTGTTCCTGAGTGTGCTGACAAAGGTGGTCTTAGTTGCACGTTCCTGCACAAGTACGACACAATGGAAACATCAGTCTTTGACAATGATGTGTTAAATCGTGATGATACAAGTTCATGGAAGGAATGGCTTTACACTTGATCAATCCTTCGTATTGTCTAATATTGTCCACTTCGATGTGTTCGGTCAGTAATTTTGGGTGATACGCAGGAAAGTGACAATATTTGCACACGTAAGGATACAGAGAACACAGGTCCAAGTATCTGATTTCTTCTCCTTTCACATCGTCGGCTGATGCAGCAAACAGGAGGCATTCTTTCGTCCTCCGTACAAACTGTCCCTTGGGTTCAGATGGTCACCAGCTTGTAAATTTCCACTATGCGTTTAAAATCGGGATCAGTTTTCAATCGGTGATCATATTCGTGTTCCTACATTTGACTCATTTTTGACTCATGTTTGACTCATTTCGATTAGGCTCTTGGATGCACTTCCCGCATGCTTGATGAGCCACGCAAAAATTAGGTATGTGAATGCCAGTGTCTTGTTTACATTTGAAATCTAAAAGGATTTAGTTGCCTTTCTTCTTTTGGTCATTATATTCTTCTTCATTTTTAAAATGGTATTTTTGAATGTAGCGTTGGTGTTCCAAGTCGGCGATTTGGCGACAACTGTGACATCTTTTCTTTCATGAAAAGCTTGCCTTGGCATTATTGGTACGTATGCCTTGTCCACGAGTAGAGCACAATCTCAAGAGCTGAAAACATTTTGCTGCTGTTAACTTTGTGTTTTAAAATGTTGTTGGCAACAGGTAGGACTGACAAATGTACGCTGACAAGCAGGGCAATGCACTATTTATTGTCTTTAGTACAAACAGGGTTTAGAGACAAACAACGCATCGTCCACATTTTGATCCACAATGCCTTGTTGCTCTCGATTGCTATAGCCATATGCACATTTCTCACACAAATAACTGTATCACAGGAATGCAGTGATGCTGGTAATGGGATCAAAATGTTCCTCATGATAATAGACGTGAATATATTTTCTGTATTTGAAATCTTCTCCTCTAAATAACGGCGGTCCGCACACTTTTTCAGAGTGCACTTTCGAGGTGTAGCACGGAGCCAAGACATCTTGCAACTTTTATATTTCAGGAATGCCACAGGGTGAAATTTTGGATATCCCCTCTTGCTGTAACAGGAGTTCTGCTTCTCTTCGTTGTTTGACTCATTTCGATTATTGAATAGTTTTCCAGGCTCCTTTTCATTCTACCGTGTTGTTCTTATTGGCATACGTTCGTCTAACCACGATAGCACGGACTAACACAACTTGTCTTGAGGGTTGTTAATTTGAACAAGGCTACGCTTGATGCTGCGAAGGTTGTCTACCAACAACGTCTTTTTGCCATGTCATGTCCCCTGGGGAAGAAAATCTTGGGTAATGAATAGCGTGGTGTTTCCGTGATGTGAAACTTGTTGTTGGATTGCTGTACATGTTGAATCTTGTCGATGATTTTCGAAGGTATAATTTATGATGGATTACTAAACTTGATCCAAACGGGGGATTTCAAACTATCGCAATGAAAAGAAAGTCTCAAGCGATAGTCTTCTTTGGCTTCACATTGATGTTTCAGTGTGGTTAACAAAGAATCCCGCACATTGGAGATAAATCCTTCTACTTTTTTTCCAACGGTACATCGGATTTGAAATCTTTAAACTTTACCATGTATGTGTAGGCCGTAGTTCCAAATTTTCTGGAGGAGCATTTGTCCGTCTCGCGAGTGTGGTAGTAACTTTTGGTTGACACCGGGGGCCATTGGTTTGGTGTAGACACTCTGGGCTTATATTCTCATCTTCAAAATCACTGGAATTAATTTGTGTCAAGACCAGCTACTGTGCGGGATGATAAATCACATTTCTGCCTCTTACTTTCTTTTTATCCTTTCTTTAAGAAATGGTGCGATCGTTTCATATTGATTGCAAAACGTCAAATGACTTCATTTCAAACGCCATGGTTAGCCATATATTCATGTCAAACAAGTGCATATATAAAGAACTAGTGACTTTCCTCTCAGTATTCATTTTGCTCTCAAATTGATCAAAACGATGGAAGAACCCACACAAATGGAACTTCTGATTAGAGCTATGCGAGGTGTCATACGAAAGTTTTCTTCAGACAATTCGATGGATAATTCACTATTTTTTCGAGATCAAAGTCAAAATACCTGCTATATCTGCCCGAACAAAGGATACTGGGCTATATAATGTCCAGATCGTCATTAAGGCAAGACCAGTGTTAGAAGAGATATGAATCAAGATACCTGTTATCATTGTAAAACATTGGTCTTCAGAGTGTCCTAAGAAACTACAGGCGCAGGAGGAGGAGGAGGAGGAAGGAGAGGTGCCCTCGGCAAAGGAAGAACTCAAAGAAGTTAGAAGAAAACGAGAGAAAAGGGGAGTAAGAAGAAAAGGAGGAAAAAACTGTGAAAGTGAAGAAATTAAAGTTATAAATTGGATTGTAAATATTTTTACCAGAATAGACAAGACTGCAAAAAGCATAAGTGTCTCCTGGTTTTGATTGTTTAGAATAAGAGTCTACACACACTCACTTTCACACATACACACACACACACTCACACACACACACACACACCATATGATTTTAAAAGGGATTTTGAGTTTTCATTGATTTTGCAAAATGAATATTAACACTTTCAGCATCAGGGAGGGTGAACCCTACAAAATTTTGCCCGTATCCTTAACGAAAATAAAGGCTCTTACAGAGGTTGAAAAAATAAGTCAATAACAATAAACCAAAATCTCTAACTATTATATGTCCGTACGGCTAAAAACCGCATAATAAATCCATGAGGTTAGCTCAGTTTTGTCACTCTATTATTGACTATATTTTTCACGATTTTTATGCGGTTTTGTTTATTTACAAAACGACCCAATTGTTGTCATTCACCCCTCCCTGCTGCTCCTGATTTTATCAAAGATTAACCAAATATTTTATCCAGACATATACGATATCTGGATCTTGGGTCATGTAAATTTATTGTTATAAATCAAAACGGAACAGATTGTGCTTTTGAAAAGAAGTTTTTAAACTTCACTATGTCCATATCCCCTGAACACCAAGTATAATAAATATTCTGTAGAGTATAATTATCTACTCCATTAAACACAACCAAAATATTACAGTTATCTCTAATCACTTTAGGTATCTGTGTACATCGTTGTGTAACATAAATCACGTCTGTGTGTTTGTGACGACCTCGAGAAAATATTCTAGCTGGATTAGATTGTTTGTCCAACATCACATCATCATATCCTACGAGATTACTAATGAATCCATCCAAGTCATATACAGATGGGGCTTCATCTATATCTGTGATAAAATCAATAATATCTTCACCGTCTTTATTAACTGATTTTGCTTTCTCGTTAAAATCCTTAAGTACTTCGTAACAATGCTGATGATCCACAGACGGTGCTATTAAATATAGTTTGTTCCTTCTCATCCATCTCATTATTAAATTTAATAATAATTGTGTTTTACCAGATCCAGATGGACCTATTATAATCATTCTTATCGAATTTGGTAATGATGGATGGTGCTTCACTGGTTCTTGTTTTCGTGTCGCCGAAAAATCAATTATTGTATCCATATTATTAATAACATGAACCTATATTGTGTTCGATGTAGATCATCAACCCCCACCGTTGGTGGGACACTGGATTGACAACAATAATAAGAAAGAATAAATCAAATGCATTAACAGGTAAATGTGTAAAATGTGGTACAAAAAATATAAATTTATCTCAGGGACAACAAAGATAGGTGGGATATTGCCGCATCATTAGGAAAATTACCTGGATTACCATGGGCTAAGTACGTTGGTGAGAAACACCTTGATGGATATAATTACTGTGGTCCTGGAACTCGTCTCGATATCCGAGTTGATAACCAGGATCAACCAAGATCAGGAGAGTATCCAGTAAATAAAATTGATCAAGCATGTCATATTAATGACGTTGCTTATAAAAATCCAGATTTGCAACAACGGCATGTTGCAGAAGGAAAATTGATTCATGCATTAAATTCTATGCCTAATAAATCTGTTAGAGAGAAACTCGCTAGTTTCCTAATAAAATCTGCTATGAAAAGTAAAATAATGTTAGGGGCTGGTAATTAATTGTATAATTATTATAATGGAATCTATTTATTATGGTCCTAGAGGGTATTGGAAGGGTAAAGCAGCGATCACAAAAGTTTATAAAGCAGCACAAATTTCACGTTCTGTTGCTGCAGCATGGTTAGCAGGACAGACAAAATGGCAAATTTATTTACCACCACCAAAAAAAATTTAATATGCACATTTTGATGTCAGTGTTCCTAACAAGTTCACAAAGCAGATATTTTGTTTTTACCACATGATACGATTAAAAAATGTGGACGAAAGTCACGTACGTACAAATACGCATTGACTGTTGTTGATATTGCAAGTAGATATAAAGAAGCTGAACCATTATCAACAAAAACAGCATTTGAAGTTTCGTCTGCGTTTGAGCGAATTTATCAACGTGGTGGTCTACAATGGCCAAAACTACTACAGGTTGATCCTGGCAAAGAATTTCTTGGCGCAGTATCATCTTTGATGAAAAAACATAACGTCAAAATCAGACAAGGGCATACTGAAATTCATCGTGATCAAGCAATTGTTGAACGATTTAATCGAACACTTGCTGAGCGGTTGTTTGGAAATCAATATGAGAAAGAAATATCTGCTGACTTTAAGTCCAGTGAGCGATCTCGTGAATGGGTTGCAAGGTTACCAAGTGTGATATCTGCATTAAATAATGAAATTACTCGTGCAACTTCCATGAAACCTTCTAATGCAATAACAAAAAATATATACCATGTAGCGATGAATACGGACAACGAGGTCAACAACCAGTATCAGGTAATGTAATTGTGAGATATTTATAAGAACCAGGGGAGTTGGAGGGTGGCAAAAGACGAGCTACTGACCCTATCTGGAGTGTGACCACACATACAATTTCTAGCGTGGTTAGATCTACTGGAAGACCACCCATATACAGACTAGATTCTACTGCACCTCAACGTGGATTTGTGCGCGAACAATTACATGTAATTCCTGCGGATACACAATTACCGCCACCTTCACTTATGTAAATTAGCACCTCTTCGTCGATTACATTCAAGATAGGTCAACATTACATTTTCACGTGTGTGACCAAAATCACTTTTATTCTGTTTACGGTAAATTGTCTTGGATTATTATTCGAATATTGCCATAACATTATTGTGTTACAACTTGCACAGTGATTATTCTGTAGTTGTTTTAGTTTTATAATAAATTCAGTATCAATATCAAAGTCACGTTTATTTTTTTTGTCACATTGTTTATAAGACGCTAATTTTTATTTATTACATCAGCGTCATTAGTAATCTCCTCAGTTATGAACTAATCTATGACAATTCCATGTAGGTGAATTATCCTTCTGACGCGACATACTGCAAGATAGACCAAGTTTGACCATTCGATTCGATCATCTGCAATCCAGATATTTGTATCAGATAGAGTTAATCCCTGTGACGAATGAATCGATATAGCGTATCCTAACGTCCACGATGATTTATCCATACTTAATGCACTTTTAACAATGTCAGCTGCTACGAAAACAATATCATTCAATACCAGATTTTTTACTCGGACACCTTCAGTGTCTCCACCTGGAATTTCAACAATATTCTGTCGTTTAGTATCTGCTGGGCGATAACATAATGGTACTGGTAGATTTGAAAACTTTTCTTTATGTAACGTAAATAATTTCTTTTGCAATTCATCACGAACTATCTTTCTATTTGCAACTATCAAATCAGTGTGTCTGCATAAAGTCCAAAAATCATTCATGGTAGTTTCTGGAATAATCTCACGCATTATCTCACATTGTATTTTATCTGGTTGTAGTCTGATTAACCTTTTAAGTTCTTTCAGCGGTTCATCAATAGCTCTATGATCATCATGTATTTCTTTGTAATAATCCACATTATTCATTAGCCATTCACGTGGAGACTTCCAACAAAAGGTGGTTGACCCTGATCACCACACCTAATTACAGCCATGTTTATTGTTAATAACCATTCATGGAATGTTTTTAGTGTTTCTAACGACACCGTACATATCTCGTCCCATATAATATACTTAGGTATATATATTTTTCACCCATTAGCTCAGGAGTCCACATATCTCCGAACCATCTAAAGAAACTATGATATGTACATGTTTTACCCCTCGTTCTTTTATCTCTCTGGCAAGTTTATGTGTAGGTGTCAAAACAATCATATCCGAATGGTTGTTCATAAATAATTTAATCGCACGAGTTGTTTTACCACACTGTCCACACCCATTAACATAAACGGTCTTATGTCTAGCCACAGGATCGTACACAGATGGTGCAGATGATTCTAATACTGGATTATTATTTTTGTAATATATTTCCTTAATTTCAAAGTCAGCAAATTCAGAATAACTAAGTATATTTTCTTGCTTTATCCTCCATGTTCCCCACTGACCATTACCGAGTAGCGGATTTAATAAATCCTTATATTTGTTGTTTATATAAAATGAATCCGTAGCGACTCTAACAGCGTGACGAGGAAATCTATTTATCATCGACAGTAGATTTATAGAAACATTGGCTAACATTGAAGATCTTAATAGTCTGTCAAGATCAAATCTAGTAGCAGATGGTTCAATTGTTGATAATTCCTCCAGTATTATAATTAACACAAATATTCAAATTGAAATTTAATATATATATATATATATATATATATATATATATATATATATATATATATATATATATATATATATATATATATATATATATATAACGATTCAAACAGAAAATAAATGTGTTTGGTTAAAAATTGGACATATTTCTTATTGTAATAAGTCATGCGTAAACAAATACTGCGTTTACCATATGCAGAGTATCAGACATGGAAGTATCGGGCCAAAACCATGTATTCAATGCGGTATTGGAGTTAGAGGAAAAACACAGTTATGTGAAAATTGTGGAGGTAAAAAATATAGGGAACTTAAACGCTATTATGACAAAAAAATATACATCGACAGGTAAATCCCCTAAAAAGACAAAAAAGGATTATCTAACTAGATTTCAAAAATAATGATTTAAACAAATAAATTTTATATCCAAATGGAGCAAAAAGAATTTATGAAACATCCAATATATATGAATTACGAGGCATCCAGAGATGGTGTTATTAGATATTACAGAAAAAGAAACTACTCTGTAGTCTTAATAATGTTGGCTATTTTAAAACTAATATTGCTGAAGAAAATATTTTTCACCCAGGTTCATATACGAATGTCATTTTGGGGTCATTAAAGATGGATTTATTATTGACCACACTAATGGAAATCCTCAACATAACGAAATTTCTAACCTGCAAGCTATTACGCAGAGTCAGAATTCCAGACGTGGAAATACAGGAAGGTGTAAAGTGTTTGAAAAGAGCAATTAAATCCATAAATTCAGAAACCGACAAAAAAATAATTTTCCCATCAATACGTGCACCAGGTATATATTTCAGTATTCATCCACAATCGGTGCAAAGAGTTGCAGATAAAACATATAAATCTGCATATTCAAAAAAGTAAGATCAAAGGATTATATTTGAGTACATATAATAACTGTCAGAATAATATTATTTTACTTTATATAAAGTTCGATTCTATCAATCTTGCCAAGGGTTCTGTTTAGCTATAATCATATCTATGGGTCCACCTTAACTATCGCTATCCTCAGTTTTACTGTCATTTATTACAGAATCAAATAGCATAATCTTTCTCAATTGCATCACACAATTGTCTATCATTTTTTCTTTCATATTCGTGAGATATTGCGCTTTTTATCTTTTCAATTGGACACGCAAGAGGCGCAAATAGCTTTCCTTGTGTGTCGTTTAGCAATTGTAAAAATTTAACATAGAATTATAAATTGACTTTACGAATCTGTAATTGGAAGATAATGTGATTTTTTAAAAATTTTCTTTGTTGTAACGATTCAAAATCACACAAAAATTTTTTCAGCATCAAGACCTTCAGATAACTGAGTTCCGTCATGCTTTAATTTTTCAATAGAGGAAACAATGGCTTTGATATTTTCGATGTTCAATATATATATATATATATATATATATATATATATATATATATATATATATATATATATATATATATATATATATATATATAATTGACATTTACCTTAAAATATCTTTATTTTTTCTCCTACTCTACGAGCGTATGTACAAATTAATATATAACGTCTCCCCGCGCAGTTCCACAATATTACATATTGATTTGTGAGTTTGAAATTCATTCTTGACAATAACGGATTATGTACACGCAGGTAAACTTGATGTATTGGCTCAGATACAATCAGCCAGCCCGGAGCGGATTAGATACTAGATGAGTATAATATATATCCCTGCTGAGCCTGGTTAGACTTTGAAATATCGACATGGTAACTACTATCAATTATATCGCACATTAAATTCAGTGCGATGGTGGATGTTATATTAACAATATTAGGTGAAATATGACGACATGCACCAAATTGGTTATTTTTATATTTCAGAATTAATGGTGGCGGGATAAAAAATTTTCCATGAATCGCACATTCCTTTAAAGTGTTCATCAATAAGACCATTAACTGATTTCTTTAGCTTCTCAGAGTTAAATCCGGGAATTATAAATGTTGGTAGCTATTGTGCTATTATTTTATAATGTTTCATAAATAAGCTCGGTGCTGTATAATTAATGAAAAAAATTATAACAGTTTTATTGATAAGATCAAAGTCTGCTGCAATAGCGTTTAAATGGTGTATTGTTTCGATTATATGTCTTTTCACACCCTCAGAATAATGTTGAGATATAGAAGAAAATTTTTTTTACTTATTATAAACATTTGCAAATTCAGTTTTTATATCATCTGAGTATTTTTTGAAAGAAATCTTTATTAACGGGAAAATCTATACCTGTAAAACGTGCAAGCCTTTCCATATCAGGTATTGTAATATATTTTATTATGAGACTATAACCATAATAAATCCGTTCGGTCTTTTGATATTCTGGTTGTTTTAAAAATATTCGGTTATCTGCTTTAAACTCTTAGATTTTGGGCTCTGGTGGACCTTGATAAACAGATGCAACTTCAGGCTTTCCTAGTACTGATCTAATCGAATTTTGATAAATATCTACAGCATAATCATGAGAATTTATTTCAATCACTGACAATAATGTTGGTTCGTAAACAGTAATTGCTATTTTAGACTCTTTTCCGGTTAAAGACTTAATTCTGCGCTGGAATTATTCATTAATCTGTTCTAACCGATAACTACCAGTTGGAATACTAACAACTTGCCAATCGGGAGTTCCATCAGATTTATTTTTATTTGCGAATACTAATGAATTATTTGCTGGTAATCCACCAAATGGTGTTGATCTAATATTAGGCCATTTATAATAGACCCGTAACTGAGCTAATGCTATCTGTTTTACTGAAATTGCGGTTGGAAAATTAACGCTTAATTCAGGATTGGTCGAATTTATTGATATCATGGTAGTTTTTGAAGGAGTTGTATTAGCGACAATCTGCTGTAATAACTCTCTTGACTCAATATCCAAGCGATGTTCAGTTGCTGACATTATTATTATAATTGTCGTTTAATTCTCCATTTATTTTGTCACTAGAATCACTAACAATTCTGAATGCTTCGTCGTAGATTTTAATTATCGTTACGAACTCCTCGTCAGATATTTTACCATCACTGAGATACGTGGAAATATACCCAGATAGTTTAGAGTAGGTTACTGTTGCTGTGTGCAATTTTATCATATACTCACGCAATTTTTCATTCACACATGTAGCTATCTTTTTAGCAATAATATTAAGAATACCTGCTATAGTTGTTAAAGTTGAAACAATAATTGTTATAATTGCTGGAGCTGTCATTGTTAATGTTGATAATTATAATCCGGATCCAGCAACAATAGCAGAAACTGAATACACAATTATATCAATGACGACCATACGACTACAATATTTTTTTTACTTTTAATGTATATAGGTCGTTGGTATTTTTTAGTTTGACCAGACATTTACACGCTTGATTATATCTGTGACGTTGAACGTCGATAGATGACGTAGTTATTTGATCCATTATACTATGATGTTAAGTAGTTAATTGAGTTACAAATTCCAAACACCACCAGTAATTAGCTGAGGCCATATATTTATCAGACGATTGCAGCGTAAATGTTTCCTCGGAATCTTTATTTAATCCTACAGATATAGTTCTAGAAATATTACCAGTTGATGGAGATTTGGTGTATATTATAAAATCTACACCGCTAAGTACACCTATATACACCAGCGACTTTTGCTGTGTATTTGATGGTTTTATTTTCTGGCGTCCATTCTCCAGATTCAGATGCAATTGTATACACAATATTTTTAATCTGCTGGTGAGGAATTTTAATCATGTTCGTTTTTTTAACGATATCCGGAATTCCACTAATAATATCGTTGAGTTTTGTATTAATATCAGCAAGTTTTATATCAACATTTGGTGGACTTCCAAAAAATTCGTTATTAGTCCTTTTCTCGTTTCTGCGAAAACTCAAAAATGTGTTCCCGTGACCGGCAAAATCAGTTTTGAGTGTGGCAATTTCATTAGTGATTGAAACTTCTTTATCATCGACCTATTTTTTTGTAGCAGCATCAAACTCAGATTCTGGTGTTTTTAAATTATTAATACTATTATTATTCCTATTAAGAAGTGAATGCATTATACCACCGTTGGTTAATACGTACTTAGATTCTTGATCGTCAACATATTTTTTTTTTGTTGTAGCATCACTATCTGTGGTTGGATATCCAAGATCTGTAAAAAAAAAAATTGTTTATAATGAGGTCTCCAATAGATGCACCTCCAGTCGTCTTGACATAATCGTTAACTGACTTACCGGAATCTTGTATTTTACCCTGATCAGTAAAAGTAACGATATCATCAGCAACTGCAGTAGGAATTCGTATAATTACTTTTGGTAGTCGTATATTACTCGTCTTTAATCGTTCTTGTTTGTCCTGAATAACAACTACTTCATTTTGATCCACATTTGTAATATTTAATGAATCGTCGGTCTCATTTCAAAGTTGATCAAGGGTTGCATATTTAGATACATCACCTTGCTGCTGAGCTTTACCACGAGCAGATCTTCCGTAAATATCTACCATTATATTTACTGATGCCTCTTTAAATGTGACAATGTGGTATATTTATGCATGACTTTATGAGGTGGTTTTCCTGGCGGTGCCAGGGAGATAGCATCAAGTACATTAAGTACTTCACGGCCACATATTGGTGGATCAGTTAATGTTTGTGTAGGTAACGTTGAGTACCAAACTGGAGTACTTTGCATGTTGCTGGCATAGTCTAAAAATTCATTTGGTGGCGCTAATCCATATGAATCAAAATAAATAATTCCACGTGGATCAATTGCATATGCTACCCAATGCGTGCCAGGTTCAGAGTTTTTATCGCGATTTATAATACCTGTTTCAGTATTGCTTGGTTGTTTTTGGTAATTGATCGCGCATGAAAACACCTCTAAAGTTTTTTATTTTTAATTTTTTAACAACATCGAGTAAACCAAAATTGGACATAGGCGATATCAGTAAACTATCCCAGGAAGTCTTTGGCCTTTTCCGTACCATGAGGGCGGGGTCCCTGGTAATCTGAGACCTTTCCCCTTTTTCTTAGATATTCCCTTTCCGGTTGCTTTCTTTAATGCCATGCCAGCAGCAGTTCAAATAGCACCTAATGCAGCTGCCTTTGCTACTATTGGTGCTCCAGTGGCTATTAATGCGGGTATAGCTGCGAGAAGGGGAAATATAACACCCGTTTTAAATGCATCTTTGATAGCAGCCGCAGAAAGACTAAGTTTGACGACCTTATTTAATTTTTTGCTTCATTAAAGTTTTTGAATTGACGCAGGGTTAACGATAATTTATTTGAACCGCTCATCTAATCTCGCTTTAACGATATTTTTATTTTACAGTTATTGTTTGATGCCGATTGTAGTCTTTTGATCTGACCAGGAGTCAGACTCAACACTAACGTGATGATATGACATTATTAATATTATGAATGATCTAATTACATGTTCTCTACTGGCGCATCAATTACTCGCATTCGTCCACCAACACATTCGAGTAACATTGATTTATCGCTAAGTATAACAGCAATTGCTCTGTAATTAGGGATAGCTCCAGCACATCTATTAAGTCGAGCTCGAAAATGTATATCAACTACTGATTGTCTGGTTAAATCTAAATGTTCTAATGAAAAGTAATAAATCGGATACAGCGTTGTAAAATCCAGCTGCAATATTTGTAAAGCAGTATCAATGTTTTGATCACGTCCCATAAACGACATAAGACGATGATATGCACGTACTACATGATTTTGATCGAAATTTAACAAAATATCTTCGGATGGTTCTTGATGTCCGTTTATTCTTAATGAAACCTCAGATACACCGAGCTTATCAAATATCATGATACTACGCGTTTGATCATTTACTCGTGCAGTATTTTGAAGCGCAATAAATATATGTCGCGGTGCAGAAACACCCTGCTGAGAAGCTATTTGCCATGTGAATAAACTGTTAATTGTACTTTGAACACTATTTGTGGTTGTTGTTAACCATGATAACGCTGATTTACCGCTTTGACTCATAAAAGATAGTAACTGATCTTCTTTATATATCGTTGGAGTCATTGCTGACATCCAGAGCGAAAATTTTATTAGTATAACTCTACCAGCATCACTAGCAGGTCGCCATATTGCATCATCGTCTGTTGCTTTTTGTACCAGCGCAACTGTATGTTTGGCTCCAAAAATCACTTTTCTGACATTTCTACAAAATCCAAAGATATGTGATAGTGGAATCACACATGAAAATCTTCTACTTCCACCCTGCAACATCGATCGACGTGATGTGAATCCCAAGTTGAAATTTGCATTCATCGATAATACTGCAGGGGTAGTGTTGTCCATTGCGGCATGTCTCACATTACCAATAGTTACGTTTCTATTTTCTGGAGAATCAGTTGTATCTTTTGCAAACATCATTGATGGACCAGCTGATCTTGAATAATCGTCACTGTATCTTGCAAGACCAAGTATTGTTGTAGCAACGTCGACATCTTTTTAAATGGATTCAATATTTTTCCGTCAACCATATACGTAGCGCTATCAAACAATGCCATAATACCATTATTAACAAAAACAAACACTAATTTCGGCTGCATATTCAATATTATCATTTTTTAAAATTTCATCTTCGATTTCAATAAATGATTCTGATGGCAGGAAATATCTACTTGTATCCTGAACCTGTAGTTCGATTCGTCCACGCTGATTCGGTGTTCGTGCGTCATAAGAATAATACTGATAATCACGCACATACTCATCTTTGAGAACTGGTGCGTCCATGTCGAATGCGGGATCACTTATACGTTTAAACATATTTATTATAATTATTATCTAAAACGAAGATCACTTCGGGAAGTGAGACCACTTCCTGCTATCAGACTAGCGGTTATATTTTTTTTCCTTCTCAGACAGCGAGACATCAGCCAACTCTGCTAGTTTTTTATTAGCGGCTTGATTTATTATTTTACTTACACTGGCGGGCATCACTTCAGTGCTAGGCAATTTCACCGGTTGAGATCGAACAGCTTGAGGTCTGCGTATTAATCGTGCTAGTCTATCTTTGATTGCTGAGAATGTTTTACTGGCAAGGTTACCAGCAGCGTCTATACTTTTTTCACGAACAACATCAGTAGCTTTCATACCCAGCTGCTTTGTAATTGGTATTGCTTTTGGGGCTATTCTTTTAAACAGACCCTGAACAACATCACCTAACCCATCTCCGTAGGTTGCTCTGGAAATCGGTATTCGAGAGTTAATTGCCCTGACCATGGTAGGTCCACTTTGAGCACCATGCACAATCATTTTATTATTAATTGACTTTATCACTAATTGTATCTAATCACTGTGACTTAGTCACTATAGCAGTCATCGGCAATTTCATTAATGAGTGATCGATACACATCAATATCCATAATACCGCCACTAAATAATCGTTTACAAATATTTGCTGCTTCATTAATGATTTCTGGGGAATAATTACCAGCTCGTTTTCCTCCGATGAGAATTTCTAGTCGTTCAACATCAGTAAGGACATTATTAGGACACTGAGTATTAGGACTACTTCCTAAACCACTTCCGAAAGAGGCATCCGATGGCAAATATTCTTCTTCCTCACTTTTTATTTGGGCTGGTTGTTGTAGTGATGGTAATCTTTGAGGATCTAGCTGTGTTCCGATGTTGTTTCAGGAGCTGGCTGTGTTCTTTTTGTATATTTTTGTTTTGGTTTTGCTGCTTCTTCCTTTTCTGATTGAATAAATTCGTTAATTGCCATAATATATTTTTGATATAATGGATCATTATTACTAACTCGTTCAACATTCATGCGTATACGATATAATACTTTCTGCCATTGTTCACGGGTTTTAATATCTCTAGCGTATTCAAGTTTCATTAATTTATCTCTTTGACTAAAACTATCCACAGCAAAATTAGCTAATGATCTAGGTTTTTAATATTACTAATTACTTTAACAGTATCTTCATTAAATTTGTTTGACAGTTTAGCAGTACTAGTCATTACAGTACTCTTTTGTTTAGGGGCTGGTGCTTCAAGTATTTCTTGTATTGCTTGAGAAGCAGCTATTTCGGCTGGAAGTTTTTCAAAAATCTTTTTTTATTTTCTTAGTTCTTTTTGCTATTTTTCAGTAGTTTCAGCTGTTTTTTTTTCTAACACAGGTTGAATACCTTTAGTGGTCTCAGTGATAGGTTAAATAACTGTTTAGTATCCTCCTCAAATTCAACTTGAGATTCCTGACTCGATTGTAATTGTTGCTTAACGGCATCCCGAACACGTAAATATTTTTTAATTGCCTTTAGTCGGTCTTGAGCTAATTTTAAAGAATAGGGTTCACCACTATTCATTATTAAATAATATTTATAATAGATGTTTAATTGAATTGAGAGCTGGTTCACAAGTAAACAAAATCGCTAAAAATGCTTTTCTCTTCTCTGACATATCAAATATAAAATAAATATTTTATTAATTATCATGTCTATCTGCAAGTTTATTATAAAAATATATCAAAACGTAGATAAAAACACCATTTTATATTGATTGGTATTAGAGTTTATAATAAAGCGCGATAACTATACTCTGAAGCTATGTTGAACAATAGATAATTATTTCCCTTTGCGCATGAAGTCTAGGTTTGATACGTATAAAATAAATCTTTTTACTGACAATTATTACCTAATTATCTGTTGTTCACAAACAATTAGGTGTTAGTGAACAAAAGTGCAACACGGAGAGATACTTCACATCCTTTAGCGGACAATAACTCACAATTTCTGACCGATACAGCTCGAGAGCGAACAACCTTGAGTGTCGGACTGCTATCAGGGAATCTTTTTAAAAGTGCCTCGCCAAATAATGCATTCGCTCGGTCGCCAGTAGTATTCGGCCCACAACCCGGTTGAGACGCTCGATACCAGCTAGCCTAGAGCCTCGATCGTCGCAAGTTAGCTACACTACACCGCCCGCACTTAAGGCACCATGTGCCCGTATCGGTCTATACGTAGTACGTTCAAGCCACACACACTCGACATAGCCGCCTAGATACACCTGCCTGCCTGCCAGCCCCAGATCGTCCGCAGCCTAGGGGTACCCTGTACCAGCGAGCGCCTAGGTCAGCCTTGTCAAACCGCCCCAGTATTGTCCGTATAGCGACCTATGAGACAGGGTGCTTTACTCGGTTCGCAAGGTCGCTATACACATTCTCTATAAATGCTACGCCAATTTTGTTCACTTTCACCGAAGCACCCTAAATTTGCATTTTTGTCTATATAATAGTGCCGAAAACTATATGTGGGTATTTGGTTAGAAATGTTCACATCCTACCTTTCATTTCAAACCATACGAGGAGTCGATCGTCCAGAAGCGACCACGGGCTTTGTCACTACGAGCTCGGGGAAGAATTAGCTCTGATGGTATCGTTCACACCAAACCCACAGCAAATGCATTTCGTCCCATATAATAGTGCTGGAAACTGTATGTAGGTAGTTGTTTAGAAATGCCCGAGAAAGAAACAGTCCCGCTAGGCGATAGCCCGGGAAGAAATTTCAGGTCTTGCGGGAAGAAAAATACGGGCTCAGGGAGAGTTTCTAACCAACTACCCACATATAGTTTCCGGTACTATTATAGGGGACGAAAACACATTTGCAGTGGGTTCGATCTGAACCATATTGTCATAGCTGATTCCCCCAAGCCCGTGTAACGATCCAACCCGTGATTAAAAAGAGGAGAATGTAAACATAATAAAAATGAGTTGTCTGAATAAAATCTTTGGTGAACCCTTTCATCACTATGGACCGAAAAAACAGTCTGGGGCAGTAAGTCTGTAAACACTATGGACCGAAAAAACGATCATGAGGCAATAAGGCTGTAAACACCATGGACCGATAAGGCTGTAAACACCATGGACCGAAAAAACAGTTTGGGGTAGTAAACCTGTAAACACTATGGAACGAAAAAACGGCCTGGGGCAGTAAATCCGTAAACACTATGGACCAAAGAAAAACAGTCATTAGGTATTTGGACGAAAATGAGAGAAGACGTATAGAGAGACAATGGAATGAACTTGTGGGTGATAGTGATGACGATGAGGAATTTGAAGGTAGGAATTGTACGCTCCACGTGATATTGTTTGGACGAAAAGGCAGAGGAAATAGCAGCAGGGAGGGGTGAATGACAACAATTGGGTCGTTTTGTAAATAAACAAAACCGCATAAAAATCGTGAAAAATATAGTCAATAATAGAGTAACAAAACTGATCTAACCTCATGGATTTATTATGCGGTTTTTAACCGTACGGAAATATAATAGTTAGAGACTTTGGTTCAGTGTTATTGACTTTTTTTCAGACTCTGTAAGAACCTTTATTTTCGTTAAGGATACGGGCAAAATTTTGTAGGGTTCACCCTCCCTGCTGCTCTTTTCAAAAGAAATAGATGGCCCTGAAAAGGACCGTTGTATGTTGTTTTTTTTTTTTGTTCCTTAAAACAAACTCTGAAACGAGAAGCAACCCGCTTTAATTGACTTAAGCCTTTGCCATGGCCTACTTGTGGATTTGCTTCTGTTAATGATGTCAAAATCACTAGAGGTAGTAACTCTGGTTTAGCACAGGATTAGGCTGTTTGGCTTGGGAAGGTCTTGTACTCTTGGGTCGTAATAAAGAAGTCTGATACAGTTGATTCAGATTTCTTGACTCATGCAAATTATACAAGAGTACTGTGACCGTTTGACTTTCACTGTTCTCCTTCTCTTCGAGCCTTTGTTTTTTCTCTACTGCTTCATCTGACTGTCGTTTCCTTCTCGCCTCTTCTTCTTCTTCTCGCTGTTGTTGTTCAAGGAGAAATCTTTGTTCTTCCTCTTTCTGTTGCTGTAAAAATTTATCTAATTCTTTTTTTTTTTCTTTGTATAAAATCGTCGAAGTGTGATAGAGGAGATAGTGGCGAAGGTGCTGGTGCCGGAACTAATTCTTGCGCGCGCGCGTGTGTGTGTGTGTGTAAGTGTGTGTGTGTGTGTGTGTGTGTGTGTGTGTGTGTGTGTGTGTGAGTGTGTGAGTTATCTCTTTATCTGTGTCTCTCTTGTACGTGTTCCTCCCTAGAGTGGGAGCTGCACATATTTAGGTAAGCCCCTTTGCTACAGTGTTATAATGGTCCAGTACCGTGACGTCATGCCACCTGTGCCATCCCACTTGTATAGGTTACTGCATTTGTATGGTAAAATATGAATGAGTTATTCGGATGTCTATACTGCACGACCTTGGGAGTTTTATCAATAAAGCACGACGAAATTTCTGACAACATTAAATCACCTTAACGGTATTATAAAATAACCCAAGGAATGCAACTGTGACCACAACCCTCCGTTCGAAACGAATTATCTCACGCGTCTTTTATCCCTTCAGAATCGCACGAAGACTGAAAAATTACACAAATCCATTCAAAAAATAGTAACTTACCTTCACTTCACTCTCGGACGACCATCGCATGAAACCAATCCGGCGAATCAACCTTTCTTCTTATTTTCACCATTACGGTCACAAACCCTGGAAAACTGAACCATTGGAGCAGTAGTTAATTTCTACTAGTTTCATTTCTGCAGTAAATAAGCGTTAGGGTCTAATAATCGTTCCAAACGCGGCGCAGAATCTGTTGTTTTTTTTAATACTAGGGAAAATTAATAATGTGGACTGCGAAATTAATAACATTTCCTCACAAAAATGAATGCATCATAAAAATGTTATTTACAGTATTATATTACATGGTTTATGGTCAGAACCATTGGCTTTGCGAATCGTTATAAACATCTCAGTTAAATACGTGGCTGAACATTTCTGATACAGTATCACGTTCAGTCGCCTGCTTCGTTGAAAGTTTCTTCTGTGACTCTATGAATTCATCCACATTCTCAACTTTGGCATCTTAACTTTCAAATGGTTGAAATAGTTGGTTCACTTAATCCACCGACAAACATAATAAATCTAAAGTACTGGCGTCTGCGTCCATTGTTTGTTTACTCTAGAAAGTGTTTCTTCATTTACGTGCATCAAGCGCGTTGGGTGCAATATAAAGGTGTTCAATATGGCGGAATATTGAACGATTCTCACAATGTAAAGTTAACGATGACAGAAATGAGCATACAATAAATCCCTATACAAAATTCCCATTGACACTGTATGGTCCCAGGGTGTGCCATTTCTTTTTTCAGAAAAATCGTGACGCCATACGGTCCCGGGTGAGTGGGTGTCTGTAATGTTAATTCCTATTGACGCTACAGTATTTCACATTAATACTAAAGACAATAAAATCTACCTTTTCTTTTGGATATATATATATATATATATATATATATATATATATATATATATATATATATATATATATATATATATATATATATATATATATATATATATGAGCTAAAGTCTGAACAATAACGATACTATCTATCTCATGCGGAGAAATTTGTACCTAAACACTGATAGTGCTTCATAAATCAGGCAACTGTTTTCCATCTACGTATTTATACAAGTATTCAATATCAGGAAAGACTTTGCATATAGTATCAATAACAGAGATGCCTCTGTAATTATTGGATTGCTCTTTTCGCCGCACTTACCTATATGACTGGTAATACTCTTCTCCCACTGTTTAGGAAAATAGTCGGATTCAAGGATTTTGTTGAATAGAGAGTTAAGGAATGGAATGATCGTTTCATTCATGCACTGATAAAAACGAGTAGGTATCAAGTCATGTCCTGGGATTTTGGTTTTGATTTTAAGTAAAGTTCTCATAATTCCAACACTGTCGAGTATTTCTCCTCACCAGAGTTGATTTATTTATTTGGGATTTTCAAGTGAATGTTTTCTCGATTGCGATTATTGATTTAAAGACTTATTTATGCTTTCCATATAGTCTAAGGCCAGCTTCAAACTTTGAGAATTTAAAGCGTTGTCCACAGTATTTATTATATTTTGCCTTATCGCTTCTTTTTGCCACCAAGATGGTTGTTTTGTTACCTTATTAGGCGCCGTACCTCTGGACAGCAAAACTGAACCTACAGTCTTATAAAACTGAACTAATATTTTCAGAGAGAAGTCAATATCAGTTTCAAGATATATAAATAAATCAGTCTTCATAGGCTGTGCTAAACATTCTTACACAACATTTTCTTCTGCAGGACAAAAATATTCTCATTTAGTAAGGTACAAGCATCAATAAGAATTTTGTCTGCATCACTATAGTTTTGATGATCATTAACTTTCATTTCTTTCGTACTATATTAATTCGGCTCTTCGTCTTATTCAATCTTTGATAACTAACGAATGAAGAATGATATACTTAGAGGTAGTAAAATCTTTATAAAGTAATGCATCGTTTATTGGAAGTTATGTATTGGTGCTTGTGATGAATACCATATTTAACTTATTTACACCATTTTATTTACGTTTATTGTATTTTGTATATGGGTCTGCGGCCTAATTTACTGAACAAAGTATAATTATTATTATCATTCTTCTTCTTCTTCTTCTTCTTCTTCTTCTTCTTCTTCTTCTTCTTCTTCTTCTTATTATTATTATTATTATTATTATTATTATTATTATTATTATTATTATTATTATTATTATTAGTTGACAATTTCTACTGTCGTTTCCTTTTATGTAGAAAACACATCATTTTCATTCGGCGAACGTGAATATGTGAGAAAGCTTGCAAGTAGCTTCTCGTGGGTTGGTGGTTTTTTCCTGTGATTTCCCGGTTTATTGCTCCACCATTAATACTGGACGCCATGTATATCCTATCGTGTGCTGAAAAATGGCGTTAAACCCCACAACAACAACAACAACAACATTTTCATTTTACTTAATCTTTTTAATTTCCTTTACTAAATGAAAGCTTTTGTGTTTCTCTTTACGCAAAGCCGCTTCAACTATTGTAAGTACTACAGCATTTAATGGGCTATATATAGGAGCGAGACAAGTTGCTTCTAAAAACAGTTGGTTGCTATCGAAGTCCATTCGTAAAAGTAACTGTTGAAGTAAGGTGCTAGCAGCAGGGGGGGGCGAACCCTACACAATTTTGCGACAAAATCGATTAAAGCCTCAGAATGCCAAATGGAGCCTTCCTACGAAATCTCATATTTTAACCACAAAAAAATAAAGACCCCATTTGTAAAATGGAGCCTTAGCGATTTTGTCGTAAATACATTGTCATAACCACCCTCAAAATTGCTGCCATCTACGTCGCAAATATGTTGTCATCTCGCCCCTCCTTGCTGCTGATTAATACAAATTATTTAACCAAATATTTGATCAAGTCCAATACGATATCGTGACCGAGGGTCGTGTAAATTTATTGTTATAAATCCATATGGGACTGACTGAGCATGACTAAAGTAATTTTTAAATCCATTGAAATCCATATCGGAACACCATGTCTGCCAAATATTTCGTAGCGTATGTGTATCAACGCCGTTGAATACAGCAAGAATATTGCAGTTATCGCGAATCACTTTTGGAATCTGAGTGTAGCGTTGAGTGACATATATCACGTCAGTGTTTTTATGCCTACCTCGTGAAAATATTCTAGCAGGGTTCTTTTGATTATCTAACATTACATCATCGTACACTACAAGATTGTTTATGTCTCCATCGAGATCTTCTACTGATGGTGCATCATTAATATCAGTAATAAAGTCGATTACACTTTCACCTTTAATTTCTGATGCATTTTCATTATAATCTTTTAGCAATTCATAGCACCGTTGATCATCTACGGATGGGGCAACTAAATATAATTTATCCCACTTCATAAATCGCATTATCAAATTAAGCAGCAATTGTGTTTTACCCGATCCAGATGGTCCGATTATAATGGCACGGACAGAATTCGGAAGCGCTGCGTGGTGTTTTACCGGTTCTCTTCTTTTAGTCGCTGAAAAATCAATTATATTCATAACTCTATATATAAATTATGGATTTATATTGTGTTAAATGTAAACAGCGTACTGACACAACCGATCAGACAACCATTACAACTAAAAACAATAGACTAGCGCTTACTGGTAAGTGTGTAACATGTGGTACAAAAAAAATTTAGATTTTTTTAAAAAAAGCAACTCGGGGGTGATATTGCCGCAAAACTTGGAAAACTCCCCGGAACCCCATGGGCAAAATACCCTGGAGAAAAACACATTCCAGGATATAGTTACTGTGGTCCCGGAACGAGATTAGATATCAGACTTGATGATCAAAATCAGCCCCGGCCTGGTGAGTATCCGATAAATGCTGTTGATAAGGCATGTTATGCCCATGATGTTGCATATAAAAGCAATAATTTGCAACAAAGACATCTCGCGGATGTAAAATTAATTCATGCGTTAAATGCTATTCCCGATAAATCCTTCAAAGAAAAATTGGCTTCATGGTTGGTCAAATCAGCTATGAAAGGCAAATTGGTGTTAGGTGCTGGTAATTAAAAACACCAGTGTTTTTATAGTATGGAATCTATTTATTATTCTCCGAAAGGATACTGGAAGGGTAAAGCAGCAATTAGTAAACTCGCTAACGTTGCAAATGTGAAAAAGTCCACTGCGGAAGATTGGTTATCCAAACAAGCTATATGGCAAATTTATCTACCACCGCCTAAACAAATTAATTATTCTCATTTTGATGTTACCGTACCCAATGAAGTTCATCAGGCTGATTTATTGTTTTTACCACATGACCATGGTTACAAATACGCGCTAACTGTAGTTGATATTGCGAGTCAATTTAAACAGGCAGAACCATTGAAAACAAAGTCAGCTTCTGAAGTCGCTTCTGCATTTGAAAGGATTTATAGACGAGGTCCTCTAAGATGGCCAAATCTATTACAAGTTGATCCTGGCAAAGAGTTTCAAGGTGCTGTTCTATCAACAATGAAAACTCATAATGTTACAATACGACGGGGACATACTGCGTTACATCGTGATCAGGCAATTGTAGAACGATTTAATCGAACTCTTGCAGAACGGTTATTTGGATATCAATATGCAAAAGAATTCATCCAAGAAAAACGATCTCGTGAATGGGTCCAAAGGTTACTAAGTGTAGTTTCAGCGTTAAATAACGAGATTACTCGAACTATTAATATGAAACCAAATATTGCAATAAAAAAATATATACCCGAACAACCACAGCGGATTAGCACTCAACCACTTCTCAGTGATGTTACTGTGAGATATTTATACGAACCAGGAGAACTTGAAGGTGGTAAAAGAAGAGCTACTGATCCTATATGGAGTGTTACTACGCATAAAATTTCAACTATAACGCGATCAACTGGTAGACCTCCAATCTACAGATTGGATTCAACTGCACCTCAGCGTGGTTTTACACGCGAACAACTACAAGTCATTCCGGACGATACTCAATTACCGCCACTTGGTCTTAACTAGCTCCGTTACGTCTATTACACTCAAGACAGGTCAACATCACATTGTTTCTGACATGACCAAGACTATTATTTTTTCTGTCTACGGTGAATTGTCGAGGGTCTTTATCCGAATACTGCCAGTGCATTATACAATTGCAACTGGCGCAGTGATTATTCTGTTGTTCTTTTAATGCGATTATTACTTCAGCATCAATATCAAATTTTCGTTGTTTTTTTTTGTCCTGTTGTTTGTAACCAGAGTTCTTTATTAATGATGCTAATATCAGTGTTATCATTGTTTGCATTAAAATCATCATCGAAAACAATCCTTCGTAGTTGATTTATTCGTCGTACTCTGGACACTGCGAGATAGACTAAATTTGACCATTCAATGCGATTATCAACTATCCAAACAGTTGTATCCGTGGTGGTTAATCCTTGTGACGAGTGTATTGTTGTTACATAACCAAGCGTCCATGGTGATTTATCAGCGCATAATGCATCTTCTACAGTATTGATATCAACTAGCACAATATCATTTAACACTAGAATCTGTTTCTCCGTCTGGCCTGGAATTTCAACTTCAATATTCTGCTTTCGTGTATCCAATGGTCTATAACACAACGGTACTGGAAACGTTGGGAATTTTTTCTTGTGTAGCTCAAACAACTTTTTCTGAAGTGCGTCTCTGACTATCTTTCTACTTGCTACTACAAAATCATTTGGTCTCCATGTTTCCCAAAAATCATTCATAGGCGTTTCAGAAATTATTTCACGCGCTACATCACATTGAATTCTATCGGGTTGTAATCTAATTAGTTTTTTAAACTCACGTAACTGCTCATCGAGTGCTCTATAGTCAGTATCAATTTCTTCGTAATAATCAACAAATCCTTTTAACCAATTATGTGGACTTCTACCAACAAATGGTGGTGGTTGACCATGATCGCCGCACAATATAACTTTTGTATTATTTTGCAATAACCAATCAAGAAACATTTTTAATACATCTTCTGAAACAGTACATGCTTCATCCCAAATAATAACCGCTGGAATAAATTTCTCACCCATTCGCTCAGGAGTCCAAGCATCGCCCTTGTATCGAAAAAAAACTATCATACGTGCAAGCTTCAACATTTCATTGTTTTATCTCTCTCGCTAGTCTATGGGTTGGTGTGAGTACAATCATGGACGTTCTCTCTCGATATAATTCTATCACACGTGTTGTCTTTCCAGATCCACCACAACCGTTTAAACAACATCAATTTTAAATGTTGACCAGGTGTGTGATGCACCGTCCTGTTTAAACTCATTAACACAATCTCGTATTTTTCTAATCAGACTTCTATTATTTATTCTCTCTTTTGGTACGTCTTCGAGAGTTCTATCAAGATTGAATTTAATATTTTTCCAAGGCTTGATTGCCGATAATCTCTTGAATTCTTCATTCATATAAATAAGACAAGTATTTAAATAGAAAATTTTGTTTATATATAATGAATCACTGCAAATGGCTTATGATTGGATCAGTAACCCCATGTAATAAATCGTGTAGAGGTGAATTCTGTGGATATCACTTACAGAGTGTCAGAAATAATTCGACAGGCCCGGAACCATGCATAAATTGTGGAGTGGGTGTGAGAGGAAAATCACAATTATGTATCAGTTGTGGGGGTAAGCGGTTAGAGAATTAAAACGTTATTATGATAAACGAATAAAAAACGCTATCATTGACCCTAACCATGACTCTGTCAAAGACAAAATCATAAAACCCCCTCAAGACTACATTAATAGATTTATAATTAAAGCAAATAATGAATTAGACAAATAGTATTATTATATATAAATGGAGCAAGAATTCAGACCACATCCAATACTCGTTAATTATGAAATATCTGCTGATGGTGATGTTAGATACTGTAGACTAAAAAAGCCAATTGGTTTTGTTAATAATCAAGGATACTTGCAATTTACTGCTGGAAGAAAGAACTATTACGTTCACAGAATTGTATATGAAGCATTTTATGGATTGATTAAAGATGGTAATGTTATTGATCATATTGACTCTAATCCTTTAAACAACGCAATTTCCAATTTACAATGCATTTCTCAAAGAGAGAATACAAAAAGAGGAAAGACAGGGACTTGTAAGTCAGTTGGAAAGAGACCAGTACAGTCATTTGATACAACGACGAATGAAGAAAGAGTTTTTCATTCAATGAATGCTGCGGGAAAATATTTTGGAATATGTATGCCTTCAGTACGAAAAGTTGCTGAAGGGATTTATCAAACAGCTATCTCAAAGAAAAATGGACATAGAATAAAGTTTTCATACACATGAAATGACTCTCAATAATTGCTATTAATAAAATATATTTTTTTATTTTTTTTATTTTTTCCGTATTTCCCCTCATTACAACTGATCGTCACGTGACTATCTTACTTTCGATATTGATTCCCGGATATGTAATTCGTGCTAGATAAACGTAGAAAACACATGTGAAATTAGATTGAATTAATGATGTGTGTGATCTCATGTACGTATTTAATGGTTAACTCGGTATATATATACGTATCAGGTATGTACGGATTTTGATTTTGTGTTATTGTTTCTTGTTTCTAAAGACTGTATTGAGAACAGCAGTTAGGGTTTTGTTGGAAAAACCTATATAGGGTAGACAATTTGACAGAGTTATGTATGGCAGTGAATCCAAATTATTATTACGGTTATTATAAAAATTAATGAAAAAACATAAAAATATTTATTATTATATAACAGCTGTATTCTTTAAAAAAATGTTTTATTCAAGTATTTAGTTTCATTTAACGCCATGAAATGTTATTTATTAAGTATTTAGTGGTAAAAATAACACACCTACACATTGACACTGCAGTATTAGTCACCTTATATATAATATGAGCCGTAAAAGTTTGGGGCTTTAAGCGAAGTCCGCCCCGTCGTTTCATGTTTGTATCGTCCTGTACTGTCCCTATCATACCATCCTATCATCTCATTGTATATATAACCATCCTATATGTAATGTGCTGTCTCTAGTATATATATAATCTCATTGTATATTTATCATCCTATATAATCTCATTGTATATATATCATCTTATATAATCGCATTGTATATATTTCATCCTATCATCTCATTGTATATATATCATCCTATCATCTCATTGTATATATATCATCCTATATAATCGCATTGTATATATATATCATCCTATATAATCGCATTGTATATATATCATCCTATATAATCGCATTGTGTGTATATATATATATATATATATATATATATATATATATATATATATATATATATATATATCATCCTATATAATCGCATTGTATATATAATCATCCTATATAATCGCATTGTATATATAATCATCCTATATGTAATGTACTGTCCCTCCACAACATATCTTCCGGAAGACCTAATATAGCATTTGTTACGTTAGAGCTTCCAACTGGGAGATCTATGTTTGTGGCCCCTTGGGCTTATTTAATGCGAAGGCACTAAATGAGTTCCAAGAATGTGCTGTCCCCCCTCTGGGCCTCTTTGACGTCGTTTGGCGCGAAAGAGGTTTCCAAATGAGGCTTCATGTTATATGTTCAATGTTTGTAAAGAAATCGCTTGGATTTCACGTCTAATACCCATATAACCCGCCCTTGAATTCGATTGGGGGGTTAGGGTATTGTATAAGTCTTTAATGTATGTGCCCTCCCTTGCCTCGGAACTCGAATGAGGAAGGGACAGGCATTGTATATGTTTTTGTTTTGTATGTTGGGAATCGATAAAAATATTTTAAAGATAAGAAAATACATTATTAATAATATTCAATAAATGGAATTTCAAGATATTACATCTATCATCACAGAATATCAAATTTAAGAAATCAAGGAATTGTACTTTCTGAATTTTTCAAATGAAGACAGACTTTTGAATGAATTTGAACTAATTAATATACAATTGAAACATGGAAGATATGTCCTACCTAAAATGTATTCACTGATAAAAAGAATCCAAAAAGCGGTTAATGTTTCTTTGTATAACAATGATATTAATTTATTCATTCGGCTATTTATTATAGTTGAAGCAATTAGAAAGAAACTCGGGGAACAATACCAAGTTCGGTCAGAGATTGCTTTGAAAGTGAAATCTATAAGACGTTTGATTGATGAGTCTGGAAATGCAAGCATTGAAACCCACAATTGAAAAAACGTTAGCATTTCCAATAATGACATCAGAAGCATTAACTACCAGACTAGCCCGTGAGAGGTTAGCATTACTGAAAAAGTTTATACCAATTCGAGATAACGTGCGAGATAAACTACAACTTAGACAGCAAGCGCAGACTGACTTTTCTATTGGGAGTGAACAGCTTTTTGCTCCTGTAACTAAAGCCACTAAAGATATAAAACTTGCAACAGAACGTGCTGTATACGGCGACATCCCTAAAGAAGGAACGGTACCTATTATTGATGTGCTGGGAAAGATTGCTACAGAAACTGAAAAACCAAGGAGGAAATAAAACAGCTTTCAGGTGAGTTAGAAACTCAGCGAGAAATACAACAAATGGGTAATATTGATACTGATGATAACCCCGTTAAAAAAATTGTTCCTTTTAACGAGAAATTCACCGATGAAGCTATAGCAGAAATCAGACGAATTCAATTGCTGAAAAATGAAGACTATATAGAATTTGGTGACTTTGCTGTCAAAAGTTATTATAACAGGGGGGAATATTTAAAAGACGAGTATAAAAAAAAAACACAATAAAACGAGATGACTGGGTGGATTGGTTATTTAAAATTAATAAAAAAAATCACCGGCAATTTAAATAAGGATACATTGGAGTACAGAGCTTTTAAAATGGGAGTTGATAGGTATGGTTTAGAACAACAAGAACTAAAAGAACAACGAAAAGAACAACGAAAAGAACAACAACAAGGTCGAGGTCGAGGTCGAGGTCGAGGTCGACAATCTCCAGAAATTCAAAACGTTTCCGAACCAGCTCCAGAAATTCAAAACGTTTCCGAACCAGAAAGTTCTTCAGGAGAGGGTTATGGAAGTTCTCATCATGATTTTCATATATGTCCTAGTAATATCATTAATGATATATCACGACTTGAGGTTCTTATGGGAGGTAAGCGAGCTGGGAATAACTCAGTCGAAATAACTAATGAAGCATTTGATATTTGCAGACGATTATTCCAAGGTGGGATAAATGATATTCATACGTATCGAGAACTCTTGGATGAGTTAATGGACGGAATTCCAGGGGAATTTAGTGGTTATTATAGCGATTGAAATTTCTGAAATGCCTGCATTTAGAAATTACAAAGTCATTTTAAATAAGATGATAGTACACTATAATCACAATAAACCAACAAACGTGTATGTGGTAAACTCAAGATTGCCCGTTTATAAGGCATACTATGGAGACGGCCTTGGAAATACCATAGCGGGTTTATTCACAAGAACAGCCCCAAAAGTAGCACCAATTGCTAAACAATTAGCGATGAAAGCCATTGATGTTATTCGTAATAAGGGAATTAACGCTGTTGGAGATCTTGCAGGAACGGCCTTTTCTACCGCAAAGAATAGAATAACGTCATTGGTGAAATCTAGATTCGGACGAAAACCACCACCACCGCTACCTTCAACAACAATGATGCCTGCAAATGTCAGTAAAGTGATAAATAACGCAGTGGAACAAAAACTATCATCATTAGCAATGACTTCACCAGATAGTAGTAATATTGCAAGTATGATAGCGGGAAGCGGTCTTGGAGGAAATCGTAAAAATTTCAGACGAAAAAGAAAATGATAGCATTATTACATTTAGAAAAACGATAGTGTTTTATTATAAATGGCATTTAAAAAAATTGCTGATCCAGCGTTTGATATGGCAGCACCAGTGAATAAAAATGATTCTAAAATTAACTATCAGTATTATGCCTATCCTGCAAGAGAGCCTAATCAACGGGGGAGAGTTGAACTTCAAGTTCAAGATACAAGTAGATACTTTTTGCCGTGTAAGGCATTTATTGAAGTAGAAGGAGAGCTTGTAACAGATGTTGCAGCTGATACACCATATGAGAATGACCCAAATATCCGAGTTGGTTTCGTAAATAATGGCATTATGGCGCTATTTAACAGTGCAAGATATATCATTGATGGAAAAGAAATTGAATCAATAGAACAAAATGTTGATATTGCAACAACAATAATCGGACTTGCGAGATATTCTGATGATTATACAAGATCGGCTGGTCCGTCTATGATGTTTGCTAAGGATACTTCTGATCATCCGAACCGTTATCAATTTGTTAAAGTACTAACTGCGGCAGCTACTGCAGAAGCTGATCAACAACTTGTAAATAATCCAGACCGTGAAGGTTCCGCTAATCCATTCGACATTTTAAGAAAGGTCAATGATGAATTCAATCTAGGATTTGCAACACGAAAAGGAGCATTAAAAGGACAGCATCGACGGTTTTCATGTGCAATTCCGTTACATCACATATTCGGGTTCTGTAGAAATGTCAGAAAAGTCATCTATGGAGCAAAGCATACAGTCGTGTTAGTGCGAAAGGAGAATGACAATGATGCAATCTGGCGTGCTAATGGTGTTGATGATGGTAAAGTCATTTTAAATAAATTGGTTCTATGGATGACCGTCTTGACACCAGCAGTTACAATAGAGCAACAATTACTATCGTTTATGGACACAGGTGGAAAATCATTGCTAAGTTGGCTAACAACAACGACTGATACGAAGCAGGATAATGTAAATGGCACATTTACATGGCACTTAGCATCAAAACAAGGTGTTTCAGCTCCACGTCATATCTTTATAGCGTTACAGGATGCAAATCGAGTGGGTCGTCAATTATCTAGTCATATGATATTTGATAAATTAGGAGTAAGTGAAGTTTCGTTGAGAATAAACGGACAACAAGAGCCAGCAGAGATTGTACAGCTTAATTATGAAAAAACGACATAGCACGTGTATATCATAGAATATTGTCGTTTATGGGTCGTGATCAAAATGTTGATACTGGTTTGCAAATATCGCAAATTGATTTTGAAAAACACTATCCGATTTATTACTTTTCATTGGAACACCTTGACATGATGAGACAATCTGTTGTTGATATATACTTCCAAGCTCGGGTACAACGCCCTGCTGGTATAGCTGATTATAGAGCAGTTGCTGTCATTCTCAGTGATAAATCAATGTTGTTAGAAGGAATTGGCGGACGAATGAGACTTATTGATGCACCAGTAGAAAACATGTAGTTAGGATTTTCACAATAAGATCAATTAAATGTGTAAATTACGTTTTAGAATAGAATGACATATAGTATTGTTAATGTCCAGTTGACTGATGGTCAGGTCAAGAAATTGAAATCAAAGTCAGCTAAAGAATGTGGAACCACAATAACGCTGAAACCCACTCAAATGTCCGGTGGTGCACATAAATTATCATTGACAGATCGTCAAATAAAACATTTCAATGATGCGCTAAAGAACAAACGAGGAGTTCAAATTGATTTTTCGAAAGCAGCAATCGCCAGTATGATAAAATCAGGTGGTATATTTCCGCTGTTAGCTGCTATTCCAGCAATGATTGCAGCGGCTGCCCCAGCGGTTGCGAAGGCGGAAGCGTTAGGAGCCGTTGGTACTGCTGCAGGAATGGCCCTGAAAAAAGCTACTGGGAAAGGCTATAAAAAAAGGAAAGGGTCTAAGACTACCAGAAACCCCATACAATTGGTACAAGGGCACGGGCCTAAGAATACCAGGAACGGCATATTAGTGGAAAAATTTCTTGGATTTTCACCAATGTCCAATTTTGATTTAATTGATGCTGTAAAATCATTATCAATAAAACACTTTAGAGGAGTTTTCATGAGAGATCAATTACCGTCAAAACCAATGAAAAATGAAACGGGTATTATCAATCTTGATAACAGCAGCGGAAAAGGAACTCATTGGGTCGCATATGCAATTGATCCACGTGGAATTGTCTATTTTGATTCATATGGTTTAGCTCCACCAAAAGAATTCATGCGATATATGTCCACAATAACAAAATCATCTCCAATTTTTTATTCCACGCTACCAACACAACAGTTAAATGATCCACCGATATGCGGTCGTGAAGTATTAAACGACCTTGCAGAGATAAATAGATTTCCAAGGAAACCACCACAAGTTGTTGTTAATGAATATACTAGTGGGAAATGGCAAAAACGATAGCGTTATGATTTAGAAAAACGTTAGCGTTTTCGTATAATGATTGATATTTGGGGACGACCTTTATCAGAGTAAAAAAAACAGAAACCGATAGTAAATTCGCTGTCGAAAATGTAAAAAAAATAATCGAAGACGAAATCGCCGAGACATTAAATTTGTCAAGTGTAGATCCTGGGGAAATAGTTGTATTTCAAGATCGACAGGGCAAATTGAAATCTAGTAATGTTTCATTGGATGATGTTTTAATACGAAGACGCGACGTCGTTGAAGATACAATAGTGTTATATTCAAATGATGGAAAACTCAAACCAGGTGTACTTGTTTCTACAATCACAGATGCATTAAAAAATTTAGATGAAGAACTTGAAAAACATATAACAACGTATACTTCCCT
Organism: Potamilus streckersoni; assembly: GCA_016746295.1. Classification (NCBI taxonomy): domain Eukaryota; kingdom Metazoa; phylum Mollusca; class Bivalvia; order Unionida; family Unionidae; genus Potamilus; species Potamilus streckersoni. Next base: position 727,275 of record JAEAOA010001611.1, read on the forward strand.
TCGAAGAAATATTATCAATAAATTTTTTGGAACATTAGCGGTAACCTCTCCATCTCTCGCTGAAATTAAATCCAATTTTGATGAAATTAACAGGATTAATAGATTTTTTGGAACACCAGCGATAACCTCTCCATCTCTCGCTGAAATTAAATCCAATTTTGATGAAATTAAATCCAATATTAAAAATATTAATGATGCTGGATTTAATATTATTAGAGATAACATTAGTAATATTAAAAAATCTATCGAGGATATTACAAAGTTTAAAACAGACAATCTTCCGCTACTTGAAAAAATAAAGATTCCTCATGAGAGGAATATCATAAATATGGTATACACAGTTCTCTCTGGATCATTAGATTGGGAACCTAAAAAGAATACAATAACTCTCACTGTATCAAACAAGGGTATTTATCGATTAACAATAGTGTCACTGAACCAGTTTAATATATCATCATCGACTTCATATGGATACAACAACGTGATTTCAACGACTATTGACGTGGGTGAATACAAACGATTTACAATAACAAGCACTGATCGTAATTTAAATAAGACATCATTTGTATGGTACATGGAGTTTGTAGCTGATCTAAATTAGAATTTTTAATAATTAGAAACCACTTGAGATTTTAAAATAATATGATTCCGTCATCGCAATATCGCTATGATACCGTCAAAGAGTTTTTAACGAAACTCAAAACACTCATTGATGAGTATGAAATAAAAATTAAAAAGTATCGCAGGAGAATTACCGCGATTGATGTTACAGTATACTCAGTATCTGGTATAATGGCCGGTGCTGGTATTATACTATCTTCAGTAACAATGGTAGCTCCGATTGCTGTCCCAATTGCTATTTCCGCGGTGACAACATTTGCTGGAATTGCAAATTCTATTACTAAAAAAATATCATCCTGTTCTCAAGAAAAACTTAACGACTATATAGTAAAACATCAAGCAGTATCTAACGGTTACTCACAATTATCATCGTTGATGTCATCATCGATTGATGATACGATAATTACCGAAGACGAATTCTCTGCGATGATACGTATTTATGATACTACGATTAAAAACGCTAGCGTTTTTTCATCTATTGCAAAATTAGACATTGTAAATAATAATAATAATGTCGCAAGAGATTCAACTACTTCAGCGGATAGCAGAAAATACCACTCCGCGGAAAACAAGCATGATATCAATATCGTCAACAAACCCTAAATTCAGTGTGAATTTTCCTTCCCCTTTTTCAGTAAAGGAAATCGCGTTGGCAAAATTACGAGTGTATCATAGTTGGCCTAATATTAGATCGGTTCCATTTAGTGGTCAGAGACCTAATAATTCTCTGGTATTTGCATATAGAAATAAAAAAGATGACACTCCAGATTGGAACGTTGTTTCAATACCAACTGGGTCCTATCAAATTGAGCAAATTAATAATGAATTACAACGTAGAATAAAATCCATTACTAGAAGGGAATAAAAAATTGCGATAACAGTTCATGAACCAACACTATCATCTACAATTGAAATAGGCTCCCCTGGGTATGTTGTAGATATTTATAACAGTTCAATAAGAACAGTATTAGGATGGCCCGAAGATCCACCTAGAAATGCTGGTAATTCCACGCCCGAGCCTGTAAAATCTGATTACGTCACTGATGAAATAGGACCTGAAAATCCATCAAAAACTTATAAAAAAATTCGAGGATATAAACTTCACAAAAAGATATCGATATAAGGATCAATATGGTGAGGATGCATGGATAATTCCACTTTTTAATGATTATATTATACGAGAGGACGAAATTTTGGAAATGCATGATACAAGTCCAACATTTGTAGATATTAAAAATCACATCTTTGATAGAATGAATAATGATTTTTTTGTTGTTATTACCCTCGTTAAGATCTGGCCTTCTTACACAAGCTGAGTTTACTAGTGTAGTCGCTGCGGGTAATAAAATCATCGATGACATGGAAATATTTAATTCGAGGATTACTAATCTTTTTACTGATGAAAATAACCCGATTTCAAAAACTACTTCAGCCCAAGATTATAAAAAAAAATATAAATGAAAATCCAAATTATAAATTACCAGGATATAACGTTCCCGAGTTAAAGAAAAAACTCAGAACTGCCATCGACGAAGGATTTAATAAAATTTATCAATCATGGAAATATAGCCAGCCAAATCCTATTATCCTCACTCATAATAATTCTCCCGACGTCGACGGTAGACATATCGCACCGAACAATGTGGATATTTCATCGGTGATCGCACTTAATTTAACGTGTGATGTAATCGAAGGAAGTTATCAAATTAATATGGAACAATCAAATCAAGCCCGACAAGGTTACATTCTTTATTCATTTGCACCAACAGATCCTCCAGGATTTTTAATTGTTGAGAATCCGACTAATCCAGTCTATATGCAATGTCAAAATGATTTGCTAACTAGAATTAATTTTACACTCACCGATCAGTCAAATAATTTAATTGATTTACGTGGTGAAGTATTATCGATTAGTCTGTTTGTGAAAAGCTAACAAATAATTTGTATTAATCAGCAGCAAGGAGGGGCGAGATGACAACATATTTGCGACGTAGATGGCAGCAATTTTGAGGGTGGTTATGACAATGTATTTACGACAAAATCGCTAAGGCTCCATTTTACAAATGGGGTCTTTATTTTTTTTTTTTGGTTAAAATATGAGATTTCGTAGGAAGGCTCCATTTGGCATTCTGAGGCTTTAATCGATTTTGTCGCAAAATTGTGTAGGGTTGGCCCCCTCTGCTGCTGTGCTTGCTTTTAAGAGGTGAACTTTTTAAGACAGGTTTGATTATATCTAAGCTTCGTTTTCAGCGTAATATTTCTCACGAGGTCTGAAGAACCATATAATTGTTCAAATAATATAATTTCAAATAGTTAGTTGCTTTACCATTATATGTGAAATAAATACATCGGTTATTGCCAAAGAATAGAAAATGGTTATCTAGCGCAAATGTTTCAACTCTCGTATTAATATGTTGTATTTATATATCCTAAAAGTGACTTGTAAGCCCGTATAGTCACAATGACCTTGACCGTTGACAACAAAGTTATTAGGTTTTTCATTACCCCAGTTCCAAGCTATTAAAAAACTTTCGTAATTGTAGATGTTGGAGAACTCTAAATACTCTTCATAAATGAAATATGAATCACAATATGTTGCTTAGACTGGACTTATAAAATTGGCAATGTCACTGTATTAACAGTGTGAATATGAAAATCACACAGTCACCGTTTGTTGTCTTGACCATTGACTTTGCAACCTACACATCGTTAAGGTCTTGCATCTACCCAAGAAACAATCCAACTTTTTGATGTTTGATTAAAAAATGCAAATGAATCGCTAATCGTTGTTATCACTAGTATATCACATTAGACTAGAGGATAAGTTTTAAAATATTATAATTGTCAACAACAATATGCGTTGGTCAGAGACATACACAATACGAGCATTTCTCACAGAACAAGATGATCAAGTGGGTTTTATATTACTCGTCTTGCTTACGTTATGTAACAAATAATCAGTTCACTAAGCAGACGTATATACAAATACAACTTTTATCATGTTGATTTATCTATTTTACTATATCCTGATAAAGTTTGTTTTAAAGATAATTTCATAATTGATAAGCACAGTTTCTTGCTCAAGCTCGAATGCGTAGAAGATCTTGGATTCATTTGTTGAGTTTTATAGGACTTTTATTAAAATATAGACTATAGATTAGCCAATCAGATACAAGGTGTCTCATTATTATGCTCTGATCTAGCTAATTAGATAGAATATGTTCATGACAATGTGAAGCAAACTTTGACTGGAATTTGGTCTATAGAGTGTTAACAAGCTTAATCAATCAAATGCAAGACTATCTAAATAATATTGTAACTCGTGCTCCTAAACTCTTCCAACGCCTTGACAAGGTACTTTATCAAGTTTGATCGAAGTAAGATAAAATATGCAATTGAAAGATTGTTATTGCTGACAGACTCATCCAGTCAGATGTAAGATTACATGCAATAATATGTACAATTTTTTTTCTTCAAAATCACACCCAACAAAGACGTTAATAACATAGACATGTTTTTACCAAGTTTGAAACATACGACACACATTTCATAGATATATGTGGGGAATAAGAGCCATGTTCTATTCTTTTAGGCATAGGCAATTACGAAATAACACTAACAAATATTGTGTTACATAGTGTTATTAATCTGGATAAATAACTTTAAGATTCGAGTTCTAAGTTTTATCAAATCGGATCAAAAATGTAGTTCCTACATGAACCTGTCAGCTTTATTTTCATTTCATTAATATGCATGAATTCAGCTCATTTTCAAACTTGTCTCAGATTTTGATGACATAAACCTATATTCTAATCTGACTTAAATTGGATTTTTTTAAAAAATGACACCTGACTGATATCAAGCTCGTGGTTTGATACAAAACCATGCTAACCCTCAGCATCCGCTTGCATGTCATCATGTTCATCCATTCCCCAGATTACCCTCAGTGTTTAAACTTGTTACATTATTGTTATTTCAGTATTACATTATTCGACCTAATTCGGGTTTGAAAAATTAGTTTATTATTTATTTTCTACATCTATGTCCAAAAATGGATTTATTGTTGATGTTGTTTTGTTTGTTTTTGTGTGTTGTTTTATTAAAAATGGTAATGCATTTACTTATGTTTTGATTTAATTATATTAAAATTTACTTTTCTTTTTATTGGGAATTTGAACCCTTTGAATTATATCATATTTAACGTCATTTCAATATATGCTTATTGATAAAAACTTCAGTACTATTCATTATGATATTTTGTTTATTATTGTTTGGTTTTAATCCATCATTTCTGATAATAATTACTCTAATATGTATGAAAGTTTATTTTGCAAATATGATGGACATCCACTGGCATTAACTTGGTACCTGGGTAGACTTTAATAATTTCCAAAAGTGAACAGAGAAATCGGCAAATATGCGTATAACATACTTTTTCTCCGGTCATTAAAATTGACTGTGTATCAATAAGGTTATGGCAAACCAATTGGCAGATATTCACTAGCAAGCCATCAGGTGGCTATATTTGTTAATTTATTTTTTTTTCTTTCTTTTTTTTTTCAATGTGGTATATCCAGTAACAGTAACAGAAACACCGTAATCACTGATGTCTTTCTTACTTGACATAGTTCATACGTTTTACAAATAACATAATCTCGATTGATCGCAATCACACATTCTCATCACAAGTTAATATGTCACTATTAAGTTGCACCAGAACAAAAACAGTAACATTGGTACGGTTTTTTTTCTGTATGTAGAATATAATGACAATTTCAATATTTATTCTTAATTGTTTAGTTGAATAACTTACTAATTGACTGATTGATTGACTGGTGCGCACCAACACTCGGAGGTTGTATTGTGCCGAGAGTTACAGAGTAAAGACTTTTTGTAGAAGGAGTGGAACAGACATCGAGTATGTATGAGCACTTTTCAATAATTTTTCTTTTCTTTAAACAAATAAAACAATTACAATTTTTTATTCTTTCTATTTTCTTTAGCAAACCAAAACATGTTTAATAAATAATAATTTGACTAAACACAGAAAATATACTGAAATTAACGTGTCACGTACGTGTATAAATAAATCATTACATCTACTGTGCGACTATAATTTTTTCTTTATGCAAAATATTATCAAGGAAACAAGATGAAAGCTCGTGAAATGTCTGCACTATGACATAGCCACAAGTCTGTGTGAAGGAAAATATACATATTTCCTTTCTCCCAACTAAAAATCTAGATGAGAATGCTAATACAGCAACGACTATTTCTTTTACATTAGGATTGTGTAGTAACATGGTTTGAAAAAAATATATGTAAATGATTTAAACTTAGTGGTATCTATAGCTGAGTTTTTAAACTGATATTTGAATGATAATGATGATATAGAATGATCACCAACATGTTTATATGATTTAGCATAATCACCAATATGTGTATCTTATTTAAAATGATCGAAGTCGAATAAGAAATACAAGTATGTTTATTTGATTCCTAGGATGGTTTTGTCACAAACTTGAAGATTTTATGAACATTTATCAGAGTATTGGAAATCGTTAGAATAGTGTTTGAACAACCATCTGAGCTAGGTGTGTGGATAACACGTAGTAATGATAATTTCAAACTTACTGTGTATAACTTTGATCACAAATCTAAGTGTATTCATGTTTTATTTCTTTCGGCATTTATATTTGAAATTAGCCGAGACTTAAACCTGAATGTTTTAAACAGAGAGGAGTAAGAGTTGTAGGGGCTTATTTAGTAGTTTGGCATCAACAAAGAAATATAAAATATTCCGAGCCTCTTAAACGATAAACATACGATAAACTTGAAGCTCTGAGTCGTGTCAAATAGTATTATGAGTTGAAGAAACCGAAATCTTGGGTTGCTAGTATTAAATATATAATGTACTGATGTCAGTGCTGATAAGTAGGCATGTTTATGTACTAACTTGTTACTACAACCTTAATAGATAAGTCACGACATTTAAATGTGACATGTACGAGGTACCATACAAGAAAGCTACTTGGTGATAAGAATAGGACTGTACTAAGTATCATTTTTTTCAAATAAAGGAATCAGTTGCCTTGAGATAGGTAAGTACGTAAATAAGCATATATATATATATATATATATATATATATATATATATATATATATATATATATATATATATATATATATATATACACACACACAATAATCTTTACTGTCATATATACAAGTCTTTATTAAGTTAAAAAAATAATTGAAGTGTTACAAAATTTAACAAATTAATTCTGCCTTATCAGAAATTTTGTCCTTAGAAGTATTATGCTTTAAGTTCCATTTTAAAACATATCACATGAAACTATTTTCAGAGAAAGCCTTTTGATGTGAAGCAACACTCCAGAGCATGATGACGTCGACTTGTAAGAGTGTCTTATAACATTTACTTTCTTTTAAAAGTATAAGTGATAAGATACATAATATACAGCGATAATGCTTAAAAGACAAAAACAAAACTAAACTAAAATCAAGACGATCTATATAGAGTGGTGTAGATTTAAATATATTTTAGGAAAAAATTAAATAAAGCGTGAATTTGTTATTCTATGTAAACGACATCAAAAGAACTGCTACGGTATAAATTAATCTCTCTGTGATTAGTAGAAAACCTTTTGAGAATTGAAGACAGAATTGTAGACAAAATTAGTAAATTATTGAATCAACACTGCAAATTATAACCGTAACAGGGGCTTTGCTTTCATTTAATGACTCACTACAAGACCAATAACAAAATGCCACAAAATACATAACTCTAGAGTGGATAGATTAGATAGACTATGAAGACAATCTGCTAAGCTAATTTTAAAGAGGCTTAAAGACATACTAAAAGTACGCTGAGGGCTCATAAATGTTTCTTAGTTGTTATCAGCGAGTATATTAGTTATCAATGTACAATACAAAACTTCATAGTCATCAATGTGCAATGATTTAAAAAATATCTTCAAGCGTATAGATTCTTTCAAATATTGCCATTACTATGGCTGATTCTAAAACAGCTATTTCATATACAGAGTTACCATGCATGGTTTAAATCAGAGTTCATGGTGAATTGATTTAGTAATATTTGATGGATCTGCAAAGTGTACTTGACATTTTGAAGATTACAGATAAGTTTAGTTAGTTGGTTTAAGTGTAAGATGTAATGTTTTCTTCGTAACTTAATGATGTAATCGTCTTACCATCAGAGTCATTTGTTTCAATTTTATTTGCATTAAATGTAATTCGTGGACCTTGCTCTCAGTGTCATTTGCTTCAATGCTATCATGAATTATAAATATGTACCTGCACCTTTTCTGAGTCATGGCAGTCCGTAATTTTATCTTTGAAATCAGTAGATGAACATTTGTATTCTTTTGACTGTTATTCCTAAACACAACTAGATTAAACACATTTGTATCCAGTCGAAATGTGGCATTACCTCTAGATGAGGACATTCTCGCTTTCATATTTAAATCATGTCAAATGTTCTGAATACTAGTGCGCTATACAATACAACTCTTTTTTGTTAAAGAGTACACCAATGCATCCTCTTAAAATTCTTTCCCCGCACTTCTATACACTTTGTCAATCTGATTATCTAACTAATAAATAACATTCTGTATTCACATTTGTTATTCATACACTGCAAAATGGAAAATCCATCTGTATGGCGAAATTCAAACCCTGTATCCCTCGGCGAATCATGTATAACCGGATTCAGACAAGATTAATTTGGAGCGAAGTCAGGGCTGTATGGAGGATGTGGCAAATGTTTGATTATGTACACTTTCAGAAAGTTTCTCACGGTCATATGTGTAGAATAAATTTTTGAAAACAATTTGTGGTTTGGTAGTATTTCAAAACGTTATGGCAAAACGTTGCAGTTATACAAATGTTCAGTGACTCTAGCAGATGCAGGTACATGCATTTGCACGACAAGGCGTTTTGCATCGACATTTAATGCGATTAAAACTCTCTTGACAGTACACAACGTCTCTGCGTGTTTTATCCGATCCATCTTTAATATTTCTCTTTAGCAGGATTCAGAAACTTAAATCATTGTTTAATCTTCTGTGCCAATCTCATTTAAGCGTATTCGATTACTCTTATCACATTTGGTGAGTACATGTTTGGCGATGTCAACTCGAGTCTGTTTTTGATCATTCATCGGCATCAACAGTTGCAGAAACATTTCAGTGTTTCAAATGATTACTCAATATATTAAAACATCTGTTGAATGAATGCCTTGGAGAAAGAAATATATTACACTGTATCAAACATCTTCATTAATTGCTCCCTACAATAGCAACTTCAATTCCACCAATATCAGACAACGGTTTTCCAGAACGTGGGTAATCTTCAATGGATTCAAGGACATTTATAAAACAATGAGAGCACCTAATATTGAAGAGCACCAAAGAAAATTGCATCAGTCAACTTTATCCAAATCTTCCTTGTTATCAGTATGAGAGTTAATTAAGATCATCAGGATATTATAGTATCCTCTTAGGTCAGTAGCAGAATGGTTTTCCTTTTGCGACATTTTTATGTCACTCAAATGTGCTCATGGTACGTCAAGCTCATACATATGTAGTCGTCCAGCATGCTAAAGATCATTTTATAGAACGTTATTTTGTTTATCGATCGGAATGGAAAAGCAACACTTTGTTCGCAGGTTCAAAGAAGCAGAAATATTTATCATAAATTATTCAAACCTTTTCAAATACCACTCGTGTTTATAAAGCCTACATGTTAACCGTTGGACGATGTCATATTGCCCTTATTGATGATATTTGCAAAAACTTAAAATTGTTTTTAGCTATGATAAAATTTTAATATATTTTCGACATAAATTTTAGAGAAATTTTAGTCTAGAGACAGGATGCTAGACTGATGAACGTGTTAATTTACTTGCAATTAAAGAGCATGAACGTATCCGAAACACAATTTCATATTCAGTCACTGAGAATGATTTCGGAGGCTGGCTCACCCGTGACTTTTAACATCCTGTGACCATTTGAGGCCATATCAACCATGCTGTCGAATCCCTTACTACAGCCAATTCGGGATAATCTGAAACTTTCCAAACAGATCACTACGCATTCTCAGAGCTACTAATGTATGTTACATCGGTTTTGATTTGAACCATTACCTTTTTCCACAAACTATGTTGATGTTGTATGTATGTATGTATGTATGAATGTATGTATGTATGTATGTATGTATGTATGTATGTATGTATGTATGTATGTATGTATGTATGTATGTATGTATGTATGTATGTATGTATGTATGTATGTAGCTGTAATCCTATATATTACAAATATAAATTTATAGTTTTGGTTTCTCTAATCTAGAATTTAAGAGTTGTGTGTAAGTTTTGATACATGCTTTGTTGGTCTTGTCGTGATTCTAGATTCCACATTATCTTACATATAACAGGATAATAACAGTAGAAGTTTTAGAGGCGGAAATAGTACAACAATTAAAAAAAATACATTTAAACTGTTTGTGTGTGTTTTTTTTTTCTCTTAGAAAACAATACGCATGGAATCCTCCTATTTACAAGAAAGCTTTAGTTTTTACCCAACGAATAAAGCAGACTATCTTTAAACGAACTAAATATTCAATAAATTCATTAATGTCTGACGGACTTCCAATTACATTCGATTTTAAATACAGGCGTCGACAGAAACTTTCGAATGAAGTTTAGATTTTTGTGTCCATGTTAAATGTATGTACATGTATTTTGGGTTTTTTATTTTAGTTTTTCAGGTTTCGTTTCTTCTGCTGATAGACCTATTCTTTATTGGAAAATCAGGTAGGTTAATATAGAAAAATATATTACACAATAATTATTTTGAAAAAGGTGTTTAAAATAATTTTGAGTTACAAATTGCACAAACAAGATTGCAATAATCCTGGGTTTAAAAGTTGGAGAAAAAATATTGCAGAAAAATATTTCTTAGAGCATTGTAAAATATTTTGATGATATCATTAAGATTTTGAGCAGAGCAAAAAGATCTTTACAACACAAATTTATGACAACTTAAATTACATTTTGAACAGCATTAGGAAATGGCGTCAAATTGGCAACTCTTGTTATTCAGGTCTGGAAATTATATTGCTTCGGGTTGATTTTGTAATTCAGACCTGGGAATTATATAGAGGAAGAGCTTAGATTTCTACTTGAGATGAATATATGCAATTCAAAGGCACGTCTAAAAATAAAACTGAATCACAAGAGCTGTACGGGGTCCAGAAGACCGAATGGTGTAAGGCACTCGCCATTACAGACAACTGAAATCTAACATCTGTTCTCATGGGTTTAAGTGTTGGGCCCGGATAACATGGATATGTAAGAAAGTTTTCCATTAGTTTCCCTTGGGTAGGTGGATCTTTCTGGGATTTTCTCAGTTTGTTCCAACACAAAATATACTGGTGGACACTCATAATGTGATAATCAGTATCAAAAATATTTGATTATTTCTATTTTAAAATATGTTAAATTCTGGTCTATTTGACAAATTATTTATCCAATTTTATGTGAATTGCCAATCATTTAAATACCATCACTAAAGTAAGTAACCGTGTCTATCGTTTCTTTTATGTTTCAAAGTCATTTATATAGTTTACCTTATTGCCCGCAAAGAGAAAGGTATGATAAGGTTATTTTCTGTGAGCTTCGTTTTCAACTTGCACACCTATTTTTAGACCAGAGATCTGGTATGAGTCGAGTATGCAATTTAAATAATTCTTTTTTTGATGATCTTCAGATGCCATCTTCTGTTACAAGTGTGACAATGTTGGTCATCCCAGAGACTGTAGACATGTGGCTCACTGTAATGACAGCGAGGTGAGTTTTGTGATTTTAGTTAGCAACTTGCTTGTTGAATGACCTGTATTTAAACGATACACGTTTTATCGATAAGACTGTATGGCAAGAGTTGAAATGGGCTGCCAAAAACGCTCAAGGTTTAAAAACGTGGAACGATTTGGGGACAAGATGAATGGTAATGTGAAAACACTAACTGCGACGACTGATCAACACACCGTACGACTAATCAGTACTCATGTATACTGACAAACAATCTCACTGACCACATACACATCTACTGACCAAAACTCTTAAACTAAACTACATTCTTACCAACTAGCCAGCACTACCTATACTTATCATCACTCTCTTCTGCTGATCAAAACCTACTGACTAGCACAATATCAACTAACCATATTCCATATGGAAATTAAACGTTGAAAACCACTATAGCCTTATGGAGATTTTGAATAGTATTGAGAGTCAATGGCTTATTTTAACAATCAGAGTTTACATTTAATATCAAATCAAGTGTAATATGCAAATCTTGCAATCCTGCAATGTACTGTTGGTGAAAAGTCACATTTACATCAGTAAATATTCCTAACTTTTAGTATGCTGCTAGTGAAAAAGGCTGCCATTGCCACAATGACAAACAAGGCCAAAATTTGGCTTGATATAAGGTTTTTCGTATACTTAAAATGGTGTTTACATTTTTCAGTTTATTGTTGATATTAGGCAGTGTATATGGCATCATCAGGATACATTTATCGGAAAATTATTGTCTGTGTTAGTAAATGCAAATTATAAGGTTCACATAGACTTTCAGATACGAATACTGTTGTCAGAATGCAAACTACCATAGCTGGATGAATAGGCTTTTAATCCTACCAACAATTATTTGTTTCAAAGCATTTAAAGATCATTTGCAATTATTGTAATAGTTCCTATAAACGTGATTGGAAAAGAATGGGAAGAAAAATGCTTACTTGATATTGGCCCTGAAGAACATAATATTCTGTAAAACGGATTTGTAGAAAATAAAGCAACTGATGTGTTAGATGCTTACAGACGTGTCTGTACCTACTGTACATATTACTAAATACTCCTAAAATATTTATTTTTAATTTAGAAATGATATATTTTAATGATTTATATTTAGACAGCATTATGTTATAAAAACGAAACCGTTTATATTCTTTTATATTAATCGGGAAATTTTGTATTTTGGTACCCTTTATTTTAATTTTACTGGTTATAACGGTTGTGTGACCATTCACTTTACGATATATATATATATATATATATATATATATATATATATATATATATATATATATATATATATATATATATATATATATATATATATATATATATTAGGCTGTCTGTCCACTAAGAATAATATTTCTTTAACATTGCACACGCCGTTAACAAATTTATATTTCCAAACTAAAATGGTTTGCTCGAAAAGAACACGGTTGCGTTTTAAAATGAACAACTTCTCACAAAGAGTGAAAACAATACTATCGTAATCCAATGTATCACTGTATTACACACGATCTAAGAAGTGTCACATTTACTGGTAAAGCCTAGTATGGGACCCAAATGTGTTGCATCTACCTGGTATTCTATATTTGTTCGACATAAAGATTAAATCAGATGCAAAAACTCAATCTTGAACAATTAAGATAGAATATCAATTTTGTTTATGTCGGTGATCATATTTTTAAGTTAAACGATTGCAACATTTTCTTGACGCCTTAAGATGTTATGGCTCAATGTATGTGTGAAAACATGCATGATAAATGCAAAGAATAAGTAAAGAAAAAATAAAAAAAGTTGCAATAGGAGCAACAAACGTGCAAGACTGGTATATACTAGCTTAAAAGCATTCTTAGAATGTGTCTAAGACAAAAAGAAAATAATCCCGAAGAATAGTTTAAACCAGGATTAGACACAATCATTATTACTGTGAAAAGATTTCCAGATTCATTTTATACACAAACATACAAAACGAATAGACAGTTTGAAAGAGAGAAGTATTTTAAATAGGAATAAAACACAGAAATTAACAATATTAGTGTTTATACTTTTTACATGGATTACAACAGATTTGTAGCTTGAATTACACTTGATAACTTGCTGCATGAAACAGGCCATAACTTATTTACTGTTCAACTAGGAATACACATGCAGATAAAGAGAAAAGAAAACGTAGATCTACACAGAATGCATATTTAGTTTGTGTTCAGCATAGTTAAATATTCGGATTAATCAGACAAAAAGTATACCTCAATAAAAAAATATAGTAGTAAACATGAACTGTCAGACATTGATAACTTCGAAACTTTCTTGCGCGATGACTAGGGTTCAGATTAATGTTTGTACCCAGTGGCAGAAGCACAATGCTTTTGAGCAGAAATGTAGCTTTAAATGTAGTTGTGAAATAAAAAAAAAAAAACATAATCCAGATAACCCTCGCCCGGATACAAATCTTAATTTTTTTCTAACTATTGTTTCCCATAACTCTGGTTCTTGTTCCTTAAAACATAAAAGATGAACCCTAAATTATTTTATTATCTCTCATTTCAAAAATAAAATGGTGTATTTTTAGCTGAATAATACTTTTGTTAATTTTTATCGCTTGAAGACAAGAGTAGGTTTCAATCGTCTTTTTTGAGAACTTCGTAATTTTGTCTCAAGTATATTTATAACAATTTATATCTAGCCAGGGCCTTCTCAGGTCAATTGTTTTATATTCACCAATATTTCAAAATGGCTTTGGCTTTCCTTGAAAGGTCGCCAAGGCAAAAATATGCGTCTATTTAATCAAACGTTGCATAATACAGATTAAACGTGTGCAAGAATAAAACGATTGTCAAACGATTGCGACGTGTGTGTGTGTGTGTTTTGTTTAGTTGGGGGTGGGTGTCATCGGGGTCTGATCCGGCTCGTAGTACTTGTTTTTTCCAGTAAACGAAATCAGTCAAATATGAAACTTACTTTTGTATAATGAAATTATGGGACACTTTTATAAGCCTTTCCACATTCGCAAGTTTATATTTCTGTTGATATTCTTTAATTTTAAAATTTGGTCCTCCCGTGTCATTTAATTACACAATTTATGCACTTTTAAACACATAACATTGTTCGTCGTATTTAGATAACTATTCGTAAATTATTCTCTCAAGATTCTTTCTCTCCACGTCTTCTTGTTTATGCACAATAGGTTACTAACACATTTTATTAATTTTAAATTTCGAAAATTTAGAAACATAACGTTTTGAGGGAAAACAAATAAAACATAACAGATCTATATTTTCAAATCAAACGTTGACCATATATTTAATATTTCAGTAGGCATCAGTTGTAAGATTACCAAATAAGTTAATCGATACAGTCTTTTAGGACAACTGACTTTAACTGGTAGCATATATATATATATATATATATATATATATATAAATATATATAAATATATATATATATATATATATATATATATATATATAAATATATATATATATATATATATATATATATATATATATATATATATATATATATATATATATATATATAGATGCAATAAACTGACGACGAACAGTACGAAACTAGTAACTAACTAGCCTAAGCGCTTTCGACTCTTAATGAGTCTTTTTCAAAGGCAAATACAAAACATAGTTACGACAAACAAATAAACACAAAAACGTTGCGTTTGTAAACCTCTACATTTCTATCTTCACATGTGCTAAAACTATAAATACAACCAGCTTGTATAGACTAGTTGCGGAAACTGAAAACGTTGTATAATTCCCTAAAAGTCTACAAGCCAAAGCGACATCTATTTTTACTTTGTGTACATATGTAACGCAGATTATATCCCGGATATTTGGTTCTATACCGGTTATTCTTATAGTAAAAATTGAAGGATAAGAAGATTTAGAAAATGTTAAATTCTACTAGTGCATAGTTTTCATTTTCTAGTCTTCTTGGTTTAGACCGCTTGGTTTCAATGTTCTAAGGCGGCGTATCCAGTATGATTCCTTTTCCTTCCTGGTTTCGGAACTCCAGCTGTGGTTGTTGGCAATAGCGATAAGTATTATATCACTGAAAGTGTGGCCAGGGGAGGAGAAGTGTTCTGCGACCGGGCTTCTGTACAGCTTTTTTGTCATCCAATCAGATCTATGAAGGTTTATCCTTATGTGTAGCTTTTCAGTTTCTCCCACGTACTGAAGGCCACAGATCTTACATGTGATGAGATAATCATATTCTCTGTTTTGCACGTTTTGTTTGGACCATGTATGTTTAGTTTTTCTTTAGTCACTGTGCTAGTGAATGTCTTGGTCTCTATCATATGTTGACAGGTTTTGCATCTTTTATCGCCACAGGGTCCAGATTGACTAGGTTGG
Organism: Potamilus streckersoni; assembly: GCA_016746295.1. Lineage (NCBI taxonomy): Eukaryota > Metazoa > Mollusca > Bivalvia > Unionida > Unionidae > Potamilus > Potamilus streckersoni. The sequence goes on from JAEAOA010001611.1 coordinate 743,160, forward strand.
TTTTGACTAGCGATTGTTGTTAGCTTGGCCCTGACTAGGATGTCCTTTAGGTTTTTTGGTCTCCGGTAAGCTACTACAGGTTTGTTCGGAAGTATTAGGTTTAGTATGTCTGACGATTGCACGGTTGGCCAGTGGTTTGCGATGATTTTACCTACTTTGGGATTGTCTGGGTGATAGGTCAGAATAAATGGTATCCTATCAACCTTTTCATTCTGTCCATATCTGAGTAGGTCATCACGGTTTGTTTGTTTGGCCCTTTGGATTGCCTCTGCAATCAGGTCTTTGTCGTAGCCTCGGTAAATTAAATGTTTAGCCAGCTCTTCAGACCTTTCTAGGAATCTTTCATCGTCGGAGCAAATTCTGCGTATCCTCAGTGCCTGGCTATATGGAATGTTCTTAATGCAGTGTTTTGGATGACAGCTGGTTGGGAGAAGATACTGGTGTTTGTCGGTTGGTTTCGAGTAGATGTCTGTGTGTAATTTGTTTTCCACCAGTCTGGTTGTTGTGTCCAGGAAAACATGGTTTGAGTTGGAAATTTCTGCCGTGAATTTTATTGAAGGATGGAAGTTGTTTGCCTTTGAAATGAAGTCATCCAGACTTTCTCTTCCATACTGCCACTTCATTTCTATATCATCGATAAAGCGTACCCACTGGTATGGTGTACGCTCAACCGATGCTAAGAGCTTTCCCTCAAGTTTTCCCATGAAAATGTTAGCATACGAAGGGGCCATTTTAGTACCCATTGCAGTTCCATTGATTTGTAGGTAGTTTTCTTCATTAAATTCAAAGTTGTTGCGTTTTAGGACAAGCTCCAGGAGTTGGATTAAGAAGTGTGTGGGTGGATTGTTTACAGTTCTTGTTTCCCATGCTTCGCTACATGCCTGTAACCCTTCGTTGTGCGGTATGTTGGTGTACAAAGATGTGACGTCTAAAGAAGCAAGTAATGTATCTGGCAGTAATGGTTCACTAGCTTTGCTTTTTATGAGATAATCTGTCGTGTCTTGAAGATATGATGGTAATTTGTGGACATGTGGTCTCATAAAATGATCTAAATATTCTGATATCCTTTCTGTGGGGTGCCCGTTACCTGAGATTATAGGTCTGCCAGGGTTTCCTTGTTTGTGGATTTTGGGTAGAAGATAAAATCTACCTGCTCTTGGGTTTTCTGGACTTAAGTAGGTTTTGGTTTGCTGGTCTATGTGTCCGCTTTGGTACGCCTCGTCAATAACATTAGTGATGATTTTTGCATATTCCAGCGTTGGATCATGGTCCAGTTTTTGGTAGAACCTAGCGTCACTTAGTTGTCTACTTGCTTCACTAATGTAGTCTTCCCTATTCATAACGACAACAGCTGAACCCTTATCTGCAGGCTTAATTATTATGTCTGTTCTGCTTTTCAGTGAGTGCAGGGCATCTGTTTCTTCTTTTGTCAAATTAGAATATTTGTTAGTATGGTTGATATGTCTGGAAGTATCGTTTTCAACCGAGTTGATAAAGGCTTCCAGATTCGGAATTGAACTTTTTGGTGGGGTCCAGTTACTTTTCTTTCTAAATGTGGGTTGGTCGCAGCTTATATTTTCCTTTGATTTGTTTGGTGGTTGCAAGGCAAAATGGGCTTTGAGTCTTAGTCGGCGGATGAATTCTTCGGTGTCATTCTTAAGCTTCCCTCTGTCGTATGTTTTAGGACGGGGACAGAAACTCAAACCTTTCGATAAAAGTTTTATTTCTGCATCAGTAAGTTCTAAATTGGAGATGTTGACTACTGTGTTAGTAACAGTTGCATTAGTGTTTGTTACAGAGTGCTTGCGATTCTTCCTTTTGCGGCGATTTTTCTTCTTACGGTTCTTTTTGGAAGACATATCAACCATACTAACAAATATTCTAATTTGACAAAAGAAGAAACAGATGCCCTGCACTCACTGAAAAGCAGAACAGACATAATAATTAAGCCTGCAGGTAAGGGTTCCGCTGTTGTCGTTATGAATAGGGAAGACTACATTAGTGAAGCAAGTAGACAACTAAGTGACGCTAGGTTCTACCAAAAACTGGACCATGATCCAACGCTGGAATATGCAAAAATCATCACTAATGTTATTGACGAGGCGTACCAAAGCGGACACATAGACCAGCGAACCAAAAACTACTTAAGTCCAGAAAACCCAAGAGCAGGTAGATTTTATCTTCTACCCAAAATCCACAAACTAGGAAACCCTGGCAGACCTATAATCTCAGGTAACGGGCACCCCACAGAAAGGATATCAGAATATTTAGATCATTTTATGAGACCACATGTCCACAAATTACCATCATATCTTCAAGACACGACAGATTATCTCATAAAAAGCAAAGCTAGTGAACCATTACTGCCAGATACATTACTTGCTTCTTTAGACGTCACATCTTTGTACACCAACATACCGCACAACGAAGGGTTACAGGCATGTAGCGAAGCATGGGAAACAAGAACTGTAAACAATCCACCCACACACTTCTTAATCCAACTCCTGGAGCTTGTCCTAAAACTCAACAACTTTGAATTTAATGAAGAAAACTACCTACAAATCAATGGAACTGCAATGGGTACTAAAATGGCCCCTTCGTATGCTAACATTTTCATGGGAAAACTTGAGGGAAAGCTCTTAGCATCGGTTGAGCGTACACCATACCAGTGGGTACGCTTTATCGATGATATAGAAATGAAGTGGCAGTATGGAAGAGAAAGTCTGGATGACTTCATTTCAAAGGCAAACAACTTCCATCCTTCAATAAAATTCACGGCAGAAATTTCCAACTCAAACCATGTTTTCCTGGACACAACAACCAGACTGGTGGAAAACAAATTACACACAGACATCTACTCGAAACCAACCGACAAACACCAGTATCTTCTCCCAACCAGCTGTCATCCAAAACACTGCATTAAGAACATTCCATATAGCCAGGCACTGAGGATACGCAGAATTTGCTCCGACGATGAAAGATTCCTAGAAAGGTCTGAAGAGCTGGCTAAACATTTAATTTACCGAGGCTACGACAAAGACCTGATTGCAGAGGCAATCCAAAGGGCCAAACAAACAAACCGTGATGACCTACTCAGATATGGACAGAATGAAAAGGTTGATAGGATACCATTTATTCTGACCTATCACCCAGACAATCCCAAAGTAGGTAAAATCATCGCAAACCACTGGCCAACCGTGCAATCGTCAGACATACTAAACCTAATACTTCCGAACAAACCTGTAGTAGCTTACCGGAGACCAAAAAACCTAAAGGACATCCTAGTCAGGGCCAAGCTAACAACAATCGCTAGTCAAAACCAACCTAGTCAATCTGGACCCTGTGGCGATAAAAGATGCAAAACCTGTCAACATATGATAGAGACCAAGACATTCACTAGCACAGTGACTAAAGAAAAACTAAACATACATGGTCCAAACAAAACGTGCAAAACAGAGAATATGATTATCTCATCACATGTAAGATCTGTGGCCTTCAGTACGTGGGAGAAACTGAAAAGCTACACATAAGGATAAACCTTCATAGATCTGATTGGATGACAAAAAAGCTGTACAGAAGCCCGGTCGCAGAACACTTCTCCTCCCCTGGCCACACTTTCAGTGATATAATACTTATCGCTATTGCCAACAACCACAGCTGGAGTTCCGAAACCAGGAAGGAAAAGGAATCATACTGGATACGCCGCCTTAGAACATTGAAACCAAGCGGTCTAAACCAAGAAGACTAGAAAATGAAAACTATGCACTAGTAGAATTTAACATTTTCTAAATCTTCTTATCCTTCAATTTTTACTATAAGAATAACCGGTATAGAACCAAATATCCGGGATATAATCTGCGTTACATATGTACACAAAGTAAAAATAGATGTCGCTTTGGCTTGTAGACTTTTAGGGAATTATACAACGTTTTCAGTTTCCGCAACTAGTCTATACAAGCTGGTTGTATTTATAGTTTTAGCACATGTGAAGATAGAAATGTAGAGGTTTACAAACGCAACGTTTTTGTGTTTATTTGTTTGTCGTAACTATGTTTTGTATTTGCCTTTGAAAAAGACTCATTAAGGGTCGAAAGCGCTTAGGCTAGTTAGTTACTAGTTTCGTACTGTTCGTCGTCAGTTTATTGCATCTATTTTAATTAATCCCTGACAAACGTGATCCCTTGGTGGATCCAGTACGCTTGAGAGGGTTGTTATTCGCCATATGATTTGTATTCTTTATATATATATATATATATATATATATATATATATAGATATATATATATATATATATATATATATATATATATATTCGTGGATGATGCTTATTACTGTATCCACCAATAAGGCTATGGAAAGCGTCTGTGGTTTTATTTTGATTAAAATATTTTCACAAGCACGTCTTAAGAGTTCTATATAATCTTTCTATAATGTGTGATTTTTTGGGGGTTGGTCCACAAGTGAAAAAGTGTTCTCTATTTTCTTTATCCGTCAGTTTCTTGACCTTTCGGTTTCTGATTCAACGAAATATATGGTTTCTTGTTTAAGCTCTTTAGAAGTATCTATCGAATCGTGTCTTCCCTCATTTGTAGACCATGCGGATTTTAAGAAGACATCTTACTGTAAAGATGGTCCATCGTTGTATTTTTCCAAAACTTGCATCTGAATAAAGTTTTATGTCACCGATCATTACTGTGACACACACACACACACACACACACACACACACACACACACACACACACACACACACACACACACACACACAGAGTCTTGAATTCTTCCGCACGGAAATCTTTTTTCTAGTTTATTTGTGTAATGGGAATGTAGATATTTCGGTTCCTCATTCTTTCAATTTAGGGTATTTTATTTTATGTCAGTCCCATCTAATTATTTCCCATTACTGTCTGATACCATAATTGTAATAAATATATTTGAAATAATCTTTCCAAGTCATTTTTTAAATTATTGATTTGTGTTAAATGTACTCCAATGTAATAAAGTGTAAGATAATTGAGAAACTAGTACTTTCTTATTTTTGTAATAAGAATCGTTTAACTTAGAGTAGTTGCTTATTGGCATATCTATTTGGTATAAAATATGCCATATGATCAATGACTCGAAAGAATCCCATATAAATATAGTTTCAGATAATTTTATACTTATTTTCACATCAAGTCTGCAAGACGTCTTAACTTTTGTCAAATCTATTTATAGTGACTCAACAAAAAAAACATAAATCGAATTTCATAAAATAATTAGACTTTTTAGTGTAAATTAAATACTTCAATTTTCTTTAATAAAATAAGCACAATAAAGGGCAAATATTTCAATATGCATGAGGCATAAAACAAAAGTTTTAATATGCACGAAAAATTAAACGAAGCTCTGGATTACTGTAGGTAAACTACTGTTAAAAGTGTGAAAAATTAAAGAATGAAAAGTGCATCTTGTTCTTTTTTATTTCATTTTTATCATCATTGCAGTTCAAACGCATACAAGAAAAATAAAATACATTTCAGATGTAAATATTAATAATACTGGACAAATCAAACGATCGAATCGTTCATAATGGTCTAATTTACACATTCCAGTCTTACGTCACATGGCATTTCATTCCAGAAACAGATAAATTATGACAGTTGTCAAAACGGTAGTTCACAAAGAATCTGGCGAGTTTCAACACATTTTTCAGCTATGAATAAATTAAGCAAATGTAGTTAAACACCTTCTATGGTGATTTAAAGTTTCACTCAGTATTAAAATATAAGCGTTATAATTTAAGTTAAGGGCACGAACCACGGCATACATACATACATACATACATACATACATACATACATACATACATACATACATACATACATACATACATACATACATCTCTCACATTATGTCTGTCTGTCTCTCTTTTTATTTATATATATATATATATATATATATATATATATATATATATATATATATATATATATATATATATATATTCAATTGATGATGATATACCATAAAATAGATATAAACATGGAAAAATATATTGAAAGACCTTGAATAATTTCTTTTTCTAACATATGCAATCACCAGAGTTTGCAAGAAAAATTCTAGACAAACCATTCTACTAACACATAGTTCCTTGCCATCTGCTCTTGCATTGTCCTATTAGGCAGGCGTCAGTCACGTGGATGATGATGATAATCCACATCGCTTTCTAGTGTACGGGGCAATATCCCAAAGACGTTATTATAGGTAACTGAAGCAAAGAACCATATATTACCGTTTAAAAAGTGCTTAAACATCTGTTGATGCTTCTTGTTTGACCGAAGATCCTACCGAGTTACACTATACTATCAGGCCTGGATATAACGTTAATAGCGACCGGTATGAATAAATAAAAGCATTATAATATGCTAAATCTGCAATGATTGTCATATCTTGTCCAGTGTGCATCACTTCTACAGTAACTTTAACAATCAAAAACACAACAAAATTGCTCTAATTTTGCAAACAGTAAATAGCTTGTATTTTTTCCAGAAATGTTCCGTAGCAGCATACGCACGTCCAGATGGTACATTTTACTACAGTGTTGGATGCAAAGAAGCAAAGGTGTGTTATGAGAGAGGGAGGGAGAGACAGACAGACAGACAAAGACAGAGACAGAAAGATTATGACGGCTTTTGCTTATGATGGCTTTTTGTCAATACAATTAAAAGGCATAAGCGTATGTGGCGATCTATACAAACAGCCGAAATATTTATTTTATACAACATAAATCGAAACACCAATACGATGTTTATAATAAAAGATTTTGTTTTAGTGTCACAGCTTCCGCTGTATATTCAATATAGTACAAAGCTACTAATTCCATACATATATTTTTCAATGTTAGCAATATACGATTGACCTAAGCAGCATAGACAAGAGAATCATGGACTGTACCACCATATAAATATGCTTATATCTGTCAATCAGTCATTTTGCAATTGAAAATCGCCTATCTCTACAAAAATCACTTGTGGATCAATTAACTTATTTAGAACTAAACTAACACCAAGTCCCAGAAACAGAGTATGCACCTGTATTATTTTTGGCTTTGCAATGCACAATCACTCCTCCTTTTTTAAAAGTAAAGTCAGGCATTGGGTGTGCGATTGATCTAAAGCCACGCCTTTACAGATCACCTCTTTCACATCACTGTGTGGGATAAAATCTCCGCTCAGCAAACGTAAGTATGTGATAAATTTTGAAAGTAGCTTCCCGTGGATGGGTTGTTCTTTCTGGGCATTTTCTCGATTGTTCTTCCACAATATTTCGAAAATTGATGTTAAACCCACCAAACCTAACCAAACCGTAGAAACAACTGTACATCTGCCATATAGTCATTATATAAACCACCTCCTGTTCCTATGTACCATAATCTACGTTGTTACTAGCCTTAACAAACGAAGTAATGGATAAGAGAGTTAATCTTAGTTTGTTCTGTATGCTCATAGAGTCTTCCAAATAGTTTCCTTTGCTTGTTCTTTTTATGCAGCTACCTATTATTTTTCATAAATCTGGTTCTTGTTCCTCAAAACATAAAAGTTACATAAAAGGGCACCTTTGAATTGGTTCTATTGCGATTCAAGATATTCAATGGTTTCTAAAAGAATTTTTTAAAATTGGTTTAAGAGCTTGGGTTGATAGTACTTTTGCAATTTCCATCTTTTAGTTATCTTAACTCTAATTGATCTCTGTCTTTTTGTTTCCTTCAGAGGTAGTGGTGTATTTTCGTAGCCATAAGCAAATAGTGGTCATTTCCAAAGTCAGATCTTATGTAAATTCTGGTATTGATGACCCTCTACAGCAATTGACGCAATATTTAACATCTAATCCAAATAAAGAATTATACCACGTGTAATACCAAGTAATACATTTTGTTTGCGATACTTGTATCAGATGTTCGTTTCTCACAGTTTTTGGTTGGTTTTGGTTTAGCTTATCTGCTTAGTCTGTCAAAATTCTTGTAAATGTCATCTAGGATGTTAATCAAGTTAAACTACATGTATCTTTCTTCTTCTGAAGTTACCATTTCCGGAGAAATTGAGCATAAGGCTCTTATTTATTTTTGCTTTTAACATTTTCTATTTATTTGCATCTTTTGTTTCGTGGGAAAGAAAATTTTATTTAAATAATGTCTTCTAATTGATCATCATTATATTTTAAATATACTGTTTTCAACTTTAGCTTTTTCGCAATAATATTACAAGATGATTGCAGTAGAATGTTGGCAGTATAAAATTCATTTATAAAATAGCAGAGTAGAGGCGAATAACAGGACATGCTGAAAATGTGAAATGAAAAAAGATATACCTGAGTTTAACAAAACTAATATTGCAGGACATATATGTTACAAGATATACATAAAAAATGGAGAGATAAAACCAAAGACTTTTAAAAACTACAAAGGAGAGCAAGGAATACATGTTTAAATATATTATGAATCTATTAAACAATTAATTCTGAAAATGTAAAATTAATTTGCACGACAAGAATTATTATTCTTATGGCTACGAAACATAAATATAACGTCAGAAATTACATTCAAAATATTTGGTTTTCATTTAAATGATATTCCATAGTAAAAGCCAAACTATACAAAACCATTAGGTGCAAATAAAAAATGAAAATCCTTTTTATACTGAAGATGAATAAGAAGAGCAAAGCCCTAATGGAATAACTGATAAACCTGTTTCTGATAATTAATCTATGGATTTGAAACTTATCAGCTTCGATAACATTTTCAACCAAAATTAGTCGATACTTACAAAGTCATGTGTTTTACGTATAGATAAATATCATTGATTCAAAGTTATTGAAACATCGAAAAAATATCATATTTAATAATAATAATAATAATAATAATAATAATAATAATAATAATAATAATAATAATAATAATAATAATAATAATAATAATAATAATAATAAATAAATAAGTACGAATAGCAATCAGATAAAAGTAAAAAAAGAAGTTATGGTAATCGGATGATAACAGCAACTCTAAAAAAATAATAGCAACGTTTCTAGAAGGTTTATGCGGTGGTATTAATTTGCTTGTTGCTTGCACCGGTAAACAGTAGTTTATATTTGGCAACGAAAAAGAGTTTCACAAAAGAGTACTTAGGGTGACCCAAAATAATTCCATATTTCAAAAGGTTTATTAAATTAGTTATAGGAAAAATAAACATGAAAAATACCTTTTTTATTGTATGAGCTATGTCTTGTAAATCAAAAGCGGTTTTAGTTCTATGCCGTGTTTTTGCAATTATATGATTCTGACCATTTATGTCCTGCTTATTTACATATTGTCAAAACAAACTGCTAACTTGTAAAGCAAAATAAATATAATTTTCATCATATGCATTTTTCTCCAGAACTTAACTGTTCCAGGGTCATTATGTTGTTTGCATGTACCTATTACATCAACTGTTGTAAGGTCTCTGAAATTCTGATGTACAGTTTTATGTTCTTCTGAGCTATTTTTATGTAGGTATTTGTATTTATATTGATATATCAATAATCTGCTTAAAGTTTAAAGTCATTATATATTATACCGGTATTACATTATTAAGACTATATTAATGTTTGTCGGATTAAGTGCTCGATCATCAGTTATTGGCATTGAGAATTATGACAAGAATCATCTCATCTGAAGGTAAATGTGATCTCAACTATTAACTATTCTACACTTTGAACCTATAACTGTTTTAAAAATATCCTCTGTTTCTATGTGTTGCCTCCCATACTGCCAAGTATTAGTTAATCTGTCAGACTTTCCTATTAAACTGTGATCGGTACCGCTTTTTGACTCATTCTTATAAAATTATAAAGTGCATTTATTAAAAAAAATGTTCAACTGCTTGAATGTAAAAGTTATATTGTTTTTGTAATATACTTTTTTTTCTTGAAACACTTGTGTCATGTCTCTGTTATTTCAAATGTTAAATAAAGCTATCGAAAAATAACACGCTTCACTGCAGGTCCGATTTTCAAAAATCTAAATTCAGATATTTGATTGTCTCACATTTTAATGCCTAAATTAAATCAGAAATTTCTTGTATAGAAGTCCAAATTCTATTTTGTAATGTTTATTATTTAGATCGAAGCTTGGTAGTACATTTGTATTTAAATGGAGTATTAGCTACTACCCTGGTTCAAAGCAATAGTAATACTGGGTTAAAGCTACGTTGCGTGTGCTTTACGTTGCACTTTATTTGCCATAAAAATGTTGACAATTTATTTTTAGCTTAAATTTAAAATTGTACTGTCGGCGAAGTGGTCAGATTTAATAACTTGCATTTTATAACTTTGTGTTCCTTTAGGAAAGATTGATTGTGTAGTATTAATAAGCTTAGGTAGCTTGAGTAGTTTATGGTACATTGTTTAGAACTGGATTGTTCCATCTTACATTCCTAATATTTTATTTTTGAGGCTACAAAAGTATGGCATCGGTGGCCGGTAAATTTTTAAAAGTCTTTTGGTGGTTGAGGGTAGTCGTTTCTAAAATGTTTTATTTTGGAAGATGTCATGGGGTTTAGTGGCTGGAGGAATATATCATGCTCGCTATTAATATATTACGTGAAACATCTTGGTAATACAGTTGAAATCTTTATGCAGCTAACAACATAATGCAGGTATCGGACGCTATAGTATTTCAGACTAGAAAAGATCTGTTGATCAGATTAAGTTGGAAAAAGTAATGAGGTAAATGGAGGGATTTCATTGACAGACTGCAACCTAAAATCAGGTGAGAGAAGACCTGGTAATAACTCAGAGTACATCGGACAAAAATCAAAGAGGAGATATTCGAACTGCATTGAAAAGACAATTCAATACAGGAAAGGAAAGAGCACCTAGAAATTATATAAATTCTTTATAAATTGTGAATTTGAAATTTAATAAGACCTGATGTTGATATGTATTAAAACATACTTGGGAAAAAAATATATGAAAAAAGAAACAACTGCAATGAAAACAGTCCAATTGCAGGACCCAGATATTGACAGTAAAACAGACGAATTACCGGAACATCTAATACTGTCGAAAAAAGTGTTCAAAAATTATTGAGAAATATTTGCATTAGATGCAAATAGATCAAACACTTAGATTGCTTTAGATTAAACACTTTATGAGCAAACACATGATGTAACAATAGTGACTATAACTACATCAAAAACCATTATGATATCAACGCTTGCTGCATAAATATATTAACAGCATTTGCTTTACTAACTCGATCCTTACTCTACCTACTCCAATCCATCCTACGTCTTATACTCAAAGTGAGTTTTTTTTGACATAGATAAAACTGGCTTGAGAAATATAGCTAATGAGTTGCTTTAAAAAAGAAAAGCAAGAAAGTAGTGGTAGGAATATTTAACATTATTGATGGTCTTATAAATTGGCTTTTAAGACTGCTAGCCAAAATTAATCATATTGTTTTTACATAGGTGTTGTTTTTGCATTGTTGATCAAATTAGTGTTATGCATGTTAATGCCAAGGAGAGCATGAGTTAATAATGCGGCCTCAAAACGTCTTTTTTAAGGATACGGTATTTAAAATTACAAAAATGAAAGTCTGGCTTAGAACTGTTTCAGTGGTCAACATCTAACTACTTTATACTCCAGATTTTGATATTTCCCTCATTTTATGGATCCAATTTATGATTTTGTGTGCTAGGAATGTGACAGAGACAACAAAAGAGTGTGTATGCTTATTTGGTTTTTGATGAAAAATAATCAGTTTAGTAGTTGATGAAAAATTATCAGTGTGTCTTAATCCATTCTAGTTTTATTAAAAATTGAATATTGGTCGAGAAATGCTAGATGTATATACATTTGTAAAAATTAACTGTAAATCAGATGAAAATAAATTGATAAACCAATCTTTCACTCCAACTCTTATGTATGTCTGGTATTTGTATGTTGACAACTACCACCTTTGGCATTCACTGTTTTAAATATTAATTTTCCAACAATTTATCCATCCAAAATATCATTGAATTTACCTTCAGAGATGCCCCGCGGTTCTGCCCGTAAGAAAAAGAGACACAGCCTTTTGCAACTTTTGTTGCGATGGAGACTACTGTAACAGAGAGTTATGTGATTCACATAGTAAGTTCATCAGATGTTAAGTAGACCTGGCATCAAGTATGATAACGTTAGTTCAAATATTTATTAAACTTAAGGCTTTACGGTTTCTCAAAAAAATGATAGGTATCGTCACATATGAGAGCTTTTCAATGAGCGCATAGTACTGCTGATATAACATGTTACATGTATTATTATCTCTTAATATGAGACCACTCTAACAATATACTATATTTGCAATATAGCGGTTTATGTATATTTAGCACATGACGTCAATGATATTACGTTTCATAAATAGAGAATCCCAAAAGGGTAACGATTTAATATTGAATTTATGAAACGAGTTGAATAATGTCCAGCTTTTGCGAACCTATTTTTAGGGGAAATTATTTAGATATAAAGAAGAAGGAATAATTTCGTTCATTCTGACAGACGCTGTTGTTGTGCTGTTGTTGCTGCTGATTTATTTATTGTGCGTAAAAATATAGTCCTAAATAGAGTTAAAATAGTAAAAGTGCATTATATATTTTTGATAACTATAAATCAAAGAATAAACGTCCATCTAAATAAACAGAACGTTTTGCAAAAGATAAAACATTTGTCAAGATAAAATGTCCACAGCGTGTGATATCATATAGTTTGATACGGTCCACAGGGAGAACGGTTTGAGTTGGCCTACACAAACACAGTGGCATTGTTTGCGTTGAAATTTTACACACCACAACTAAACGTTATATTACTGCGATATTTTTGTGAGAAGAAGAGAAGATTAATGGATGCAGAAATACACATATTTATTGCAATGTATTTGTGACCGGATAATTGCTGTATTTTATTTCGAACATGCAATTGTACAGAAGACGTAAACTAATCTCTTTTTGAGTCGGACTTGCATTACATATTTACCGCGTAGATATGCTGGTTGGTAAAGTTCTGTCAGTTGGGGAGACCGGTTTATGTCTACATTATTATGTGACCAAGGATGAGTTTATTTACTTCAGTAAGTTAATATTTAAAACAAGTTTCTATATAAGGTGGATTCCATGTTACAGATATACCGCTCATCCATCCCCACCCCATCCTCGTTAACATCTAAGCAATACCGGTAGTTTTGTTATTTTTCTTGTCGTAAGGTTTTTGCCATTTTGCATGTTATGATATGTTATACATAACATAACAAACCCCTGTGTGAGCAAATTTGCACTACTGAGACTGGACGAGACCATTGTTTCCAAATTCCCTTTCGCAACTTGAATCAAAATATGGCGGCCAAAAATGTTCAATGAAAACAAAAAATTCCAGAAGGCTGGGTCAAACAAAGTTTACCCAAGATCGCAGACAATCAGTAAAGAGAATGCTGCACAAAAATTTCATGGGCTTATTTGGACCAATCATAATAACATAAAGTGATATTTTCACATGTATATAAACAATATGAAACTTCACACACTATAGGCAAAGTGTACCGACTATATGATAAATCAATATAATATTATAGCTATTACACTGAATGATAAAATATATTGGCAACTAAGCAGTTTTATATGATCTATATTAATATGATGTTTGATAATATAATAATAATAATAATAATAATAATAATAATAATAATAATAATAATAATAATAATAATAATAATAATAATAATATTATTATTATTATTATTATTATTATTATTATTATTATTATTATTATTATTATTATTAATATCACATAGTCGGTACACTTTGCATATAGTGTGTGCAGTTTAACATGTTTGATATTATACCATGTGAACATATCACTTTATAAGATTCTGATTGGTCCAAATAAGCCCATGAAATTATTGTGCAGTGTTCTCGTTACTGACTGGTGTGATCGTGGGAAAACCTTTGTAACCTCGTCTTCTGGAATTTTTTGTTTTCAATGAACATTTTGGCGGCAATTTGTCGATGCTTGTCACGAAAGGAATTGGAAAAATGCTCTCTTTTCTGAATATGGCTAATTTACCACTACATGAGCTTGTTATGTCGTTTACAAAATATCATAATATGAAAAAGGGCTAAAACCCCAAGACAAGAAAAACAACAAGAAGTAAAACTAAATGTATTGTTCAACAGATAGCGGGGTCGTGGATAAAGGTGGGAGATAAACCTATAGCATGGAATCCTTACTGTATACAAGCGTGGTTTAAATCTTTATTTACAAAAGTAAATAAATTCACCTCTGCTCACAAAAACCGGTCACCAAATTGACAGTTTTATCCAAACAATACATATTTACGCTGTAAATATGTGATGCAATTCCGACTCAAAATTATGTAGTCTACTGCTCCAAGTACTGCATATATCCAGTCACAAATACATTATTACAGTAAATATAATAATTTCTGCATCCAGTTAACATTCTTTCACATGACCATTGCAACAAAGTAATGAAGGGTCTGTCAGAATGAACGAAATTATTCATTCTTCTTTCTATCATAATAATTTTTTCCTGAAATAAAAACTGTGTGAGAAAAAGTATATCAAATGGCAATTAATGAATATGAAATTTATAAAACTCATTGCATAACGCTCAACTTTTGCGAGCTTTCGCTGGCAAAAGCTGGACATATTTCAACAAGTTTCATAAAGTCAATATTAAATCATTATCCATTTGAGATCCTCTATTTTTTTATAGGCTTTGCACTACTAAACGCTAGTTCTTAGCTTAATTTGTTGGAATTCATGTAACCCATTAAACTTAATGGTCTTTGCAAGAAACTCATGAATCTCTTGAACATAAATGAATGATCACCGAAAAAGGATTCAAACAGAAGAAAACCCAAACGGTAAAAGTCTATATCTAATATAACGTCGAACCGTGTATGTTAGTGCGTTTGGGCAAGATGCAAAACTCCTCTACGATATCAGTAAATGTTAGCATCATATGAAACAGTATTCCATAATTCTAAGCGGTAAAATTAAATGTTTGTCATTTTGATTCAGCTGAGACCGGAAAGCGTTGTTTAAGTTGTGCCTCAGTCGACAGTCCTGAACAATGTGAAACGGTGGCGGAATGTTCCGTTGGGCAGGTACAGCTGAAATTCTTCCTCTTGCTATTCTCATTTTTTGTGATTTAATTTACAGGCTTATATGCAGATCGATGAATGGTCTAAATAACCCCAAAACCCAATCTAATATCGTTCAACCAGAAGTTTGCATCGTCCAGTGAGAGGATCTCTCATTGGACAAGATAACTTAGGGATCACGCTAAAGTTTGATTGATTGGAATAAGAGTCATTTTAAAGGGGAACCACAAGTACAAAAGGAGTATTTAATACATTGTTATATTTTAAAATTACGACCACACAATAAACAATAGTTAACACATATTTAAATCATCCAACACTCAAAATAAAAAAGTTCATATTTTAAGAAGATACAAATTGTATCTGCCAACTTTTTCGTAAGTCAAGTTTATTTAATGAACTTGATTGATGTAACAAAGTGTGTTTCAAATGTATGCTTTCATTGCAATATTTTAACTGGTTATCTTTCTTTATTGAATAGATGTTATCAGGATTTTACATATACCCTTACACCACCACCTGACAGGGTATATGGTTTTTTTCCTAAAATGATTTTCCATCCTGATCTTTACATATGTTCCTTGCCTAGAAACATCACAACACACACACACACACACACACACACACACACACACACACACACACACACACACACACACAAGCGCATTAAGACAAATACACACCTCACAAATATTGTACACAAAGAACTATCTATATAACACCAAGGTGTTTATAAATCCTTTTTGGCTTGATGAGAAAGTTAAGAAAAACTAAGAAATCAAATTAAAAGGATCACAAATTGGTCCACATTTTTTTAATCTCATCACCTATTCTAAAATGGGATATTGGCCTGTTATTAAACAATTTCGAGACATAATTTTTCAATAGAAAATTATATATTTTCCATCAATATAACTTTTGTTTTCAAAACATTGCAATGCAGGATTGATACAGAAGCAAAGTCGTTTAAAATCTGCATTGTCGTCCCCAAGTCAAAGGAGAACTGTCTAATCATAAAAAGTATTGTCAGCGCACTGTCCTATTTTGAATTCCTTTGTATTATAGAAAATACAAGTGTTATTCTTTAATTCTATTGCAAAAAGTTCAATTGCTGTTCTAAAAACAAATTTGGTGCTTAGGGTCTTCCTGGCTAAAATTTCGCTACTAATGGTTTTGTGGCAACACCTTTCCAATGGATTCAATATATTCCAAGAATATTTCTCTCATCTACTTCTTGGACTACTACATTCATCGCTATCTCTGCAAATATTGCTCTAAACAGTTTTATAATTCAGGCAATTTGAAGATTTTGATGCTATTATTTCTTTGGTATTGTTCATTGTGATTTGCAATCTTCATGGTATCCGTGGGCTGATCTATAGTATTTGCAATATCTTTCTTAAACATCTCAGTTTTTTTCATTGATTCCCATAATTCTTGTCTCAACCGTTGTTTTCAAAACTCATTTCCTCTATTTGTTTCTTCTAACTCTTTTGTTTTATTCACAATTTGAAATTCCAGTTCGTGTTTTTAGTTCGCCTCTGGTCACTATTCAATTAATGGCACGTTTTATTTCAAGTAGGTTCCTACGGATTGGAGAAACACTACTCACTTATTCATTATCCAAATCTTCAGACTGAATGATTGTAACTGGCCTGGTTATTAGCTTTTATTTTCCTTTCTAGTCCCTAGGAAACTATTGTTCATGGTAGTCTGAATAGTCTTTCTTGCATTGCTTATTTTGTCACAATATTCTGGACAGGTATAAAAAGTTCAGCAGAGTATACATGTGGGATTAGTAACGTAGTTTTGTGTGATTTGATTAGCACAGGGTCATCTTAAAAATTTCAAATGGACACAAAGTTCACTATTACGTGTTCGGGCTCGTTCAAACGTAATATAGAAAAGAGTGAAGCCAACAAGCTTTGTAAATTTTAGCAAAATAATTTATTTCCCTAGAAAAAAGGTAAAAATATGAAAGAGGACTTGCGGTTTGTGGATATTATCCAAAAATTAAGCCTAGAATTTGAAAATTCCTATCACAAAAAGTTCTAATTGAATCAAGATTCGAATCCCGATGAAGTTCCTAGATGGTGGACGATGACGTCAGATGAATGCAATATTGTACTGATATGTCAACAGTTCCTCGTTGAATTTTATGAATCAAGAATAATGTTCTTTCTTTAGAATTCTGAATTTCCAAAAGACGTCTTCGTCCAAAAATTTGATGAATAGCACTTTTTTATTTCCAGGAAAAATAAATTATTTTAAATAACAATTTCAAGTCAACTGGTCACAACACAACATACCTTTGAGCTCCAAAAGGTATGGAACATGACTGACTCAAAACACAAAAACATTAGCTTTAGCGGAACTTGAGATCACGTGACGGGGTCCCGTGGTCACTTAATTCGAATAACGCAGTAAAGTAATATGTCAATTAGCATGTAGGCTATTTACAGGTTTAATTGTACTGAACGAAATTCAATAATTATTTTTTTATATAAAAAACTTTATAACAGTTGACGCAACTCATGAATGACCTTGATTACGACCAATGATTTTCACTCTATTCTTACGAATTCTGAACCACTGAACCAAGGTCTGGAACTAAGTCAGCTAAAACTACAATATAGCAACACTGTTATTTACTAGCAAGGAACTGAATTTTATAGAAAAAGTCAAATCCAGTAAATAAAGTTAACTTATATTATAACTTGCAATGAAATAAAAATAAAATAAAAAATTTAAAACTATCACAATTAAATTATATATACTTAACACTTCCCCTATAATGAAAAAGATTTATATAGTAAGGCTTTCTTTTTGTATTATGAACATTATGCATGAGTAAAAAAATACATAAGAATAATTTTTATAAATTATACAAAGCGTACATGAAATAATATTTATATACACGGAAAGGTGCATCTATATTTAAATTGTTTCTCTTGATGTGCGTGAGGTCAAGATTATATTCTTGTAACAACAAACTCTACCTAAATAATCTTTGATTTGTTTTGTTTTCAATCTTGTTGATGACAGTAAAGGGCTTGTTATCACTAAACACAACAACCGGAGAAGGAGCTGAACTAAAGTAAACTTCAAAGTGATGTAATAACATTATTAAAGCCAAACAGTCATTATCGATTGTTGAGTAATTACTTCGGTGCTTATTTAATTTCTTCGAAAATAGTATACTGGATGATCAACGGCATTTTTATCTTCTTAAATCAAAACTGCTCCGAAAAGATTTACTGAAATTAAGAGCTGTAAGAACTGGTGAAATTTTATGTATAGCCTTTAACTTGTCAAAAACTTCCTGACCCTTTTCTGTCCAAAGAAACTTAGTTTTTCTTGCTGAGTAAGTTTGTCGGGAGTTTAACAAAATTAAAAACATTGGATTAAAATTTCCGATAATTTCCAGCCATACCTAAAATTAGCATCAGTTGCCTTTTACCGACAGGCACAGGGAATTCAGAGATAGCCTTGACTCGAGCATCGATGTAAGCATTACAATTATCTAGACCAGAGATAATCATATTCATCAAACGTTGAAAAGTACTTGGCGAACCCTTCATTCCGAACGGCTTTACTTTATACTGATCTGGAGTCACGAATGCCGAAATTTTCTTTGCTCTTTCCGTTAATGGAATTTGCCAAAATCCTTTCAGGTCAAATTGGTTACATACTTGGTATTTCCAATTTTATTAATATAGTCTGCAGACATCAATTCTGGGTAATTATAATGAATCTGTTTTTGTCACACTGTTCATCGTCCTATAATCAGAGCACATACAGAAAGTGTTATCTGGTTTCGGAACAAGTATACATGGTGCAATCCATTCACTTTTAATGGGCTCTATGAAAACATCAGCAAATACTAAATTTTCTTTTTCAAGTATTCCTGTTTAGGAGCGTTCTTCTTGTATGGGTATTGATTCACAGGTTCAGAATTCACAATTTCAACGTCATGAAATTTTTTGTCCTCTTCTGGAAATAAGAACTCATATTCAAATAATAACTCTTTAAGTTCGTTCCTTTCTTGTCGTTGGAAATGCAAATGTTTCTGGTCCAGATAATTTCCAAATTCTGAAGATTTGTTGCTTCAAAATCATTAGAATCCGATTGAAGGTCTTCACTTGTACCCTCAGTGAGTGGGACAGATACAACTAAATAAATTGCGTGATTTACTTGGCTATCTCTCTCAATATAATGGTACTCCATTCATTTATTTATATCAGAATACTATTGTTATTTAATTCATTCGTTTACTTCTTAATTTTGTTAGGGCAGTAATACATAATTTGTAGACAATTTTTTTCAGAATGAAGACGAGAGAAAAAAGAAATCTATTACAAGACTAAAAACTTTAAACCTACTGAACGAAATTCAGTAATAAAAAGACGTTTAGAACAGAGCTGACGCAAGCCAAGAATAACCTTGATTACGACCGAAGATTTCACTTTGTGTTTACAAATTCTGAACCAAGTTCAGGAACTAGGTCAGCTAAAAATACAATGTAGCAACACTCTTATTTGCTAGAAAGGAGTTGAATTTTCTATAAAAAGTAAAATCCAGTGAATAAAGCTATCATTATAATAATTTGCAATGAAAAGAAAATTAAATAAACAATTTAAAACTAACACACAAGTAATTAAATTACATATACGGAGCAATACATACAAGAGAAAGAAAGCTCACTTTAATATTTCAAAATCTACAAATTTTACAAGAGACACTTACTTAATCCTCATATATAGGGAAACAACACATTGATGAAAAAATGGTTCACATAGAGATTAGTTCGAAAATGAATAGCTCTGTAAATTATATAAATATCACCACCATTTGAGAGAGCACTTTGTAACAACTTGCCATGGTGGCCATCTTGCCATCTCACCTTTAATTGTAAGACTGTAAGAATACGTTTTCTCTGTATATGCTTTAATTATCTCTTCCTTGGTAGATGCTACTTGGGAACACACAAAACACACACACATGCACACACGCAAATCTTTGATAACGGAGCTCAACCAAAATCACTTGGAGCTAAATGAGGCTTGTATAGCGAATGTGGCAAAGTTTGGATGCTATACACCTTCAAGATGACTATCAATGGAGTTATGCGTCTATACGATGTCATTAAATAAATGGATACCATAGATAGTGGTGCGAGGACGGATAAATCCATATTAATTTACCTCTGACAATCTCATTAAGAATCACTTGCCACTCCTTGTCTTATATGACGGGAATGCTATTTGTCAATTTAAACCCAAGTATGTTCTTGATTAGTCATTAGTAAATGCGGAACCCATTTTAGTATAAAACTTTTTGAACTTCAAATAATTCTTTGATATTTTACAAAACAGCTTGCGGATAATCAATTAATAAAGAAAAATCTTTTTAGCGTATCAATTGCTCCTTTCACAGCCTGCTCCCGCTCATCAATTGCAGACAATACAGGTCCAGAATGTTGATCATTTTCACTGGATTTGCAACCATTTGTAATATAGTGGAACCACATTAATAGTGTAGGTCATAACAGAAACTTACATGTGCATGCTTTATTGATGTCGGCTTATTATCATTCAGAGAGTACATTAAGAGTGCCCGGATTTTATAATCTCAATACAGTCAGATTTGTTATTCTTTAATATTTATTCCTCTGTAAGGTAAGTGCTAATTTAGTGTTTGTGTCACCTCTCTTATAAAAATCTTGCCCGGATGTTGGTATCCCACTCAAAGTTTCCTTGGTAATTATATCCAAAGTGAAGCAAATGAATTTTAGGCTTCATTGTCAACTCTTCCTATTTTATCAGAAAGGTCTCAAATGTTCGGACAGTTTCTAGTGTACGCTTAATAATCCCACTTTAGTTACATTAATTTGATTGGAACGTATACAACCATTTAATAAACGTAGCAACGTATATGTACACAATAAATGATGCAGTATTATGTACGTAATAGGGGTTGACGCATATGTACACAATTAACAATGATATATATGTACACCATAAACAATGAGGAACATGTGCCGATTGTTACTTAAAGTCACTAATTTACTGTGAAGAGACGTTTTAGGATGAAGGTTCATTGTTTTTGGATTAAAGTTTGCTTTGCTTGAAATACATTAAGCCCCCAGCTTTTAAAATTCCTATTTTCATCTCTGTAGTAATATATGCAATGATTGATGTCTTGAAAAATAGCTGATGCATTATAATTCTTGCTGCATTCAACATATTTAAATCCAGTCATTTTGTGGCTTAATTGAGTATGACGATGCCAATTGAGAAAGGTGCAAATTCGTCGAAATAAATTAGGTGCTCGGACATTAGCTATTCTCTTCAATTGTTCAATATTTCTACTGATAAAGTACTTTAGACACAGATCAAAATGTCCTTGCTAAATTTATACAAATATGAGATGTCTTCCATAACATATATTTCTATTAAATAATATCTAAGTGTGAGTATGTGCGTGAAATTTGACATTTAAATTTATCCTTTTGTAAGAAAGTTTAGCAAAAGCCCATCCTTTTTCTCCCGTTTATGTATATGTATGTATGTTTATATATATATATATATATATATATATATATATATATATATATATATATATATATATATATATATATATATATATATATATATATATATATATATATATATATATATATGTCTGTTTGTCTATTGTGTGTCAGTCTCGGGGGACAACGATCGCTGAAGTTTTAGTGTACTTGAACACCCCAGAAACAGGATGCATTTTGTTTTACGGTGAATTGGAAGGGTTTAGTCATTGGTTCCTAGCTTAAGATCAGGCAAGCTGTCACTGAAGCTTTTTAAAGGTGCACTACAGTTCGAATCTTGCGTAATGTCAACTTACACCCTTGGTACTGATTGTTTTATCATAATCCGTTTTAACTCAATCCATTCAGTCCAGTTATTCTAACATATTTGACGATGAATCGTAAGGACGGATGTAATCAATTTGCAACGACCGAAGCGTAGTCTTTCGTTCAATAATTCCAGGTGCTAAGCTAATACCAATTAACATCTGTTGCAAACACCGTAAAAATAAATAATTAAGTTATACCTAGATGCTAGATAACATTTGATCACGTATCAGCTGCGATAATGAATACTGATATTTTTGGGAATATGAACTTTTATTTTAGTATTGTTGTACACCTAATTGAGTGTGTAGGTATAGAGCGCTAGTGTGCTATTAATTTGGAATGTTTATTTTGTTGGTGTTGTCATAACTTATATGAGCGTGTTGGTATGAAAATATAATATCTGTTATTAATTTTTAAATAACAAAAATACAAATTATAACGTTTGCGTCTTATTGCTAAAAGTATTACAAACTGAAAATTTGGAAAAATGTCAACCTCACCACTTGAGACGTTTTGTTAATAAGATCAGGGTGCCTTTTTTAATTGAATAGTTCTTAAAACACAATTTTAAATAGATGACAAAGATTTAAATAGTGATCTTTCATGTACACAGCGAATTTATTTTCAAACTCTGTAATTAGTATGCACTAATGTTATACAGCTGAAACCCATCAAGCTTAGAGGTCAATTACTCCTTGCGAAACTTCAGCACATCTTGACCTAAATAACCATACGCTGTTTATAAAAAATAAAATAAAAAGCATATTCACATTGTTGATTATGCTTGCTAGAAAATTACTGATAAAGAATAATATCAACACACAATCCAAGCCAAAACAATTTAAAGTTAATACAAGATGTCATTCTCTTTATAGGACTGTTACACTCGAAAGACCTTATTTTCTGGCACCATAAAGTATGAACTAGGATGCGCTGCGCCTGAGGTAATTCTTAAATATCTTGTAGCTGTTTTACACGCATATTGTTTCTGGTAGTATGGTCTTTCAGAAAATGAAACATTATATCTTTAACAACAGAGCATAGCCTTGTTATCAAAAAATTCCTTTTAATAAATGTTTTCTTTTGGTAATGGAGTCCTAGTTTGCTACAGAAAGTGCAAAGACTTAGACAAGGCCATAGTCTGGTGTTAACATTCGTTGATTCAATAAACTTTCGACAACAATTCGTATTGACGTTTTTATCTCTTTTCTTGGTTTAAAATTAAGACCTAAGTCTCTACTCTTGAAAATTCCATTTACTTCTTTAAAAATCTCTTCTAAATGTTTATAATTTTGCAAACCTACCAAAATTCAAGATAATAACATTTATTTTATACGAAAATGAAATTTTTATTAAAATATGTTGTTTCTATGTTAAACATGCCATTTTAGTAGATAACAACTTATGTGGGCATTACAACATCGATAGGCTGTATCTACATAACGTTTAATTTGTTTTATTTATTCCAATGTTTGTCATTCCTATATTTCTTATTTTTTGTTTAGAAATTAGATTCGGGATAAAATGTCAGATATGTTTATATTCTTAAAGATAATTCAGTTCAATGTGACTAAATTATAAATACATGTCGTCAGTGGAACCTGGAACTTAGGTATCTGTCGCGGATCTCATTGGTTTTCCTATCACAAATCGACTGTAAAAAGAAAACGAAATAGACATTTGGACCCATGAGCTCTTTTTTTGCAGCAAGTAAATCAATAAATCAATAAATGATTGAATATATACTTTTATAATTCCTGGCCAATGGAAAATCAATTTTAAAAAAGTCATATATATATATATTACAAATTATATCTCGAATAACAGTCATTTCAAGTGCACTGGTTCCAGCAAGGAATCACTAATACCTTACTATATAGCTTGATAGTTTTCGACTCTTAATGATTCGTTTTCAATGGCAAATATAGAATATAGACAAGACAAATGAAATGACAAAAATCGTTGTGTTTGCAAAATTTTACATTGCTGTTTCTACAGGAAATAATCATTTAAAGTTATTATGTTTCAACTTGTTGCGGATACTTGAAAATATTTTTAATGAGATAGAAATCGACGAGCCATAACGACATCTGTTGTTTTATATAAATTTATGTAAGCACAAATTATATCAAGTCTATTACATTGTCATATAAAATCAACACAGAAGGACCAACCTTCATAGATCTTAATGATTCGTTTTCAATGGCAAATATAGAATATAGACAAGACAAATGAAATGACAAAAATCGCTGTGTTTGCAAAATTTTACATTGCTGTTTCTACAGGAAATAATCATTTAAATTTAGTATGTTTCAACTAGTTGCGGATACTTGAAAATATTTTTAATGAGATAGAAATCGACGAGCCATAACGACATCTGTTGTTTTATATAAATTTATGTAAGCTCAAATTATATCAAGGCTATTACATTGTCATATAAAATCAACACAGAAGGACCAACCTTCATAGATCTTAATGATTCGTTTTCAATGGCAAATATAGAATATAGACAAGACAAATGAAATGACAAAAATCGTTGTGTTTGCAAAATTTTACATTGCTGTTTCTACAGGAAATAATCATTTAAATTTATTATGTTTCAACTAGTTGCGGATACTTGAAAATATTTTTAATGAGATAGAAATCGACGAGCCATAACGACATCTGTTGTTTTATATAAATTTATGTAAGCGCAAATTATATCAAGGCTATTACATTGTCATATAAAATCAACACAGAAGGACCAACCTTCATAGATCTGATTGGATGACAAAGATGCTGTACAAAAGCCAGGTCGCAGAATACATCTATTTCCCTGTCCACATTCTCAAGTTGCTTTTTGTTTAAATTTTCATCCGACGATGACCTATATCAGAAAAAAGATAATAATATTTCATTTTTGATACAAATAAAAACTAACGATTTTTGTTGAAAGGATACTTGTAAGATTCTGACTGAGGTATTAAGGTCAATTTCTTATACAACTGATGACTTTTGTATTGAACCGATACAGACACAAACCCCTTTTTATTTTTGACAGAAAAGAACTATTTTGAACATTTTCCTGAAACAAGGCGGCTAAGAGAATCAGTATGTTCCTTATCACGAGTACTATAACAAATTAACATACCTTTCATCACCCCTCAACCATGTAGATTTTTAGATATTTACCTCTGTAGCAGGCAATTTTAAATACGTAGGTCAAGCAAGCTGCTCATTTGCAGCCCAAGTTACGCATTTGATCTTCAATGCTAGTCTAACTGTGACAGGCAGTCACCAACATGCCAAGCCATTTTCAAGCCTAAAACGTAAACTACATTAAAGATTTAGATTTTGTGTGCATTTATAAATGTTAGGGTTGGGATAATTACGTTTGTGCATTCTACTTTAAAAATTAGCGTGTGGGTGTATGAAAATACTAACCTATCAAGTGAGATCTTATGTCTCGTCGACACAAATATTTTCAAGCATCCGCAACAAGTTGAAATAAGCTAGTTGAAACATAATAAATTTAAAGGTTTATTTCTTGTAAAATTAACATGACTACGAATTGTTGTATATGCAGGAAGTTTTTTAAAACAATATTCATTAAGAGTTGAAAGCGCTCATGCTAGTTAGATAGTCAGTTTATTGCATTTATATATATAATCGAAGGTGACTGTAGCGCCAAATTTCATTTGACTTGCATATCGAACTACTTAAAAACTGTTCTGCATACTTCCAGGCGTGCTTTGGCTCACACATATTTGGCAGAAAGAAGAGGGATCTTCTATGTCACGAATGTTGTTACCATGAGAGTAACTGTAATGTACACCTGTGCAACGCAACAACAAACCAAGTTACCGTATTTCCCCGTACAACATATTCACCGTTTAATCCTGGTATGTTTACTAAAATTGAAAACCTTTAATAGTTACTCCTCCAGACAAAAGAAATGTTTCTTGTATTTGAGTTAGAAAACTGGTTATTTTTACAGAATCCCAAGTACATAGATATGGAGGGGGAGTACCGCTATAATTCATCGCGTGTATTTTCTAATCTTCCTTGATGCACTTTTGTAACTGGCTGCTTGCAAGTTATACTTTCATAATTCTCTCTATGAAAATTGTACATATCAGGTTTCAAGAGCTACTTTTTTCTGCATTATTGTAAATGACTGCCTGCAAGTGCTACATTCCTAATTCTAGTGATGAATTTTATGTTCTTCATTGATGCAAGCTGTAAACAGCTTCTTTTATTTGCTTAGATATTTTTTCCTTCTGCGTCATTAGCAGCAGGGAGGGCGAACCCTACAACTTTTTGCTCGAGTCCGTTACGAAAAATAAGGGTTCCTACAATGGCTGGAAAACAAGGTCAAAAATAATAAACCAGCGCCTCTAACTAACTACTTTCGAATCATGAGTTCCATCAAGTTTATTCTTATTTGCGAATACTAATAAATTATTTGGCTGTAGACCCCCAAATGGTTTTGATCTAATATTAGGCCAGCTATGATAAACCCTGAACTGTGCAAATGCTATTTCGTTTGCAGGAATTGCGGTTGGAAAGCTAACACTAAATTCAGGATTGGTCAAACTTAATGAAATCAGTGTATTTCTAGCCGGTAATATATTAGTGACGATCCGCTGTAATAACTCTCGACTTAGACTGCTTCGTAGTAGGTTTTCATTATAGATAAGAAATCTTCGTCGGATATTTTACCATCACTGAGATACGTGGAAATATATGAGGTTAGTTTAGAATAGGTTGTTGTTGCTGTGTGTAATTTTATTATATGCTCACGTAATTTATCATTTGTGCATGTTATCTTTTTAGGGAATTACTGAGAATAACTGGGATAGTCGTTGAAGTCGAAACGATAATTGTTACAACTGCAGTAGGTGTCATTGTTATCGTTGATAATAATACTCCGGACCCAGTAACAATAGCAGAAACTGAGTAAACAACTGTGTCAATGACAACCATATGGCTGCGATACTTATTTTATACTTTTTGCTGTATATTTGTCAATATTTTTTAGTTTGGACATTCACAAACTTGATTATAGATGTAACGTTGAACGTCGATGGATGACTGTCATTTGATTCATAATAATATGACGTTAAGTAATTAATTGCGGTGTTCAAGCCAAGAATTGCAGAGACCACCAGTACGTAGTTGCGGTTTTATCGATTGCTATCAACATAAAAGTTTCTTCGACATCTTTGTTTAGCACTATAGACACCGGTTCCAGAGAAATTCTCAGTCGAATGACACCATGGAAGTATAGTAAATATACTAAACTTTTAATTGATAAACACACCCATGACCTCAGCGGTGTATTTGAAAGTGTTGTTTTGCTGCGACCATGTTTGAGTTTCAGAAGCAACCGTGTACTCAATATGTTTAATATTCTGGTGAGGAACTTTAATAAGACAGTATTAGGAATTCCACTGATAATATCGTTGAGTTTTGTGCTAATATCAGCTAGTTTAATATCATCAGTTGGTGGAGTTACAAAAAATTCATATGTGGTTATGTTTATGTTTCTGCGAAAATTTACAAACGTACCTACGTGATTAATAAAATCAGTTTTGAGTGTGCTTATTTCATTGTTATCCTTATCGTCGACGTATTTTTTTTGTAGCAGCATCAAAATCAGATTCTGGTGTTCTGAGATTACTAATGAAGTTATTATTCATATTGAGAAATGCACGCATTAGACCATCGTTGATGGAGGTATACTACACCGTGGACGTATTTTTTGTTGCAGCGTCATTATCTTCGGTTGGTTTTCCAAGGTCTAAAATTTTATTTTGATTCATTAAAATGCTACCCGTGATTGAATCACCAGCTTGCTTGACATAATTGTTTACTGACTTACCAAAATATTGTATTTTACCCTGATCAGTAAAAGTAACGATATTATCAACAACTGCGAATTCGTATAAGTACATCTGACAGTTGTATATTGCTTGTCTTTAATTGTCCTTGTTTATCCTGAAAAAAACAATGACTTCATTTTGGTCCACACTTGTAATATTTAATAAATCGTCAATCTCATTTCTGAGCTGATCAAGAGTTGCATATTTATATAAATCACCTTGCTTCCGAGCTTTACCATGAATAGATCTTCTGCAGATATCTACCATTATATTAATCAATATCTGTTTAAATGTGATAATTTGATGTATTCATGCACGACTTCATGTGGTGGTTTTGTTGACTTTGATATAGCATCAAGTACATTAAGTACTTCACGACTACATGTTGGTGGATCAGTTAATGTTTGTGTTGGATAAGTATAATGCCAGATTAGAGCAGTATAATTGCTGACATAATGAAGTAAACTGTCACGGGAAGTCTTAGACCTTTTTCGTAATATGAATATGGGGTTTCTGGCTGTTCTGAGACCTCTTCTCTTTTTTTGATGTTCTTTTTATAATTTGCCCGGTTTCTTTCCATAATGCCATTCCAACAGCGCCTAATGCAGCTGCTTTTGCAACAGCTGGTGCTACAGCGAAAATTAATGCTGATATAGCTGCGAGAAGAGACCACCTGTCTTAGCGATGTCTTTGACGGCGCCCGCAGAAAGAATAAGTTTGACGTCTTTATTTGATTATTTTGCTTCATTGAGGTGTTTGAGCGATAATTTATTTTGAACTGCTCAACTGTTCTTTTTTAGCGATAACTTTATTCGACAGTTATTTTTGATGCCGATAGTACCCTTTTAATCTTACGAGGAGTCAGGGCAACACTAACGTAATTTTGTGACATTATAACTATAATAGATGATCTAATTATGTGTTTCATATTTTCTACTCGGGCATCAACGACTCTCATTCATCCACCAACGCCTTCAAGTAAAATCGATTTATTGCTGAGTATAACAGTGATTGCTCTGTAATTAGGAATATCTACAATATTTCTATTAACACGAGCTCGAAAAATTATCGACTAATGATTGTCTGGTTAAATCTAAATGTTCGAGCGAAAAGTAATAAATCCGATATAAAGTTGTAATATCTAACTGTGATATCTTTAAACCAGTATCAATGTTCTGATCAAGCCCCATAAAAGTCATAAGACGATGATATACACGAGCTTCATGATTTTGATAAAAATTCAGTAAAATATCCTCGGATTGTTCTTGATGTCCATTTATCCTTAATGTACTTCAGAAATACAAATATTGTCAAATAGCATAATACTATGTTCTTTGCTGTTTATTTTTGCTATATTTCAAAAAAGCAATAAATAAATATAGTGGCGCAGATATTCACTTCTTAGAAGCTTTTTGCCCAGTATATAAACCATTAACAGTGCTCTGCACAGCATCTGTGGTCATTTTCAACGATGACAACATTTATTTACTACCTTGACGAATACAAAATAGCAACCGGTCTTCTTTAGATATTGATAGTCATCGCTGGCATCCACAATGACAGTTTTGCAAGAATTACTTTATCAGCATCACCAACTGGTCGCCAACAGTATGCTTAGCTCCAAAAATGACTTTTCTGACATTTCTACAGAACCCAAAGATATACGACAGTGGAATTAAACATGAAAATGCTCTTATATTACCTTTTAACATTGATTAACGTTTCAAAACTCCAAAGTTAAAATTTGCATTCATTTCAATTATTGCAGGTGTTTTTCCGTCTCTTGCGGCATTTCTTACATTACCTATAGTTACATTAATATTTTCTGGATGATCAGAATTATTATTTGGAAACATCATCGACGGTCCAGCGGATCTTAAAAAATCGTCACTGTATCTTGCAAGGCCAAGTATTGTTGTGTGTTTTGAATAGATTCAATAGTTTTCCATCAACCATGTACGTAGCGCTGTCAAACAACGCCATATTACCATTATTAACAAAACCAACCCTAATGTGGTCTCTATATGCTATCAGACTAGCGGTTATATTTTATTCTGATGATTGTGCATCAGCCAACTCTGCTAGTTTTTTTCTAATTAGCAGCTTGCTTTATTATTTTATTATTATTTGAATGCTAGGTTATTCTATAGTTTGAGGTTTTGGTCGTATTAATCATGCTAGTCTATCTTTGATTGCTGAAATTTGTTTTACTAGTGACAATCCTAACACCTTTTTCACGAACATCAATAGCTTTCATTTCCAGTTGCTTTACAATCGGTATTGCTTTTGGAACTATGCTTCTAAATAGACCTTGAACATCATCACCTAGTCCATCTCAGTATATTTTTGTATACTGGTAATCGAGAATTTACTGCCCTGACCATGGTTGGTCCACGCTGAGTACTATGTACGATCATCTTATTATAATAACTATACTTAATTACATACTCAGTTCAGTGACTTAATCACTATAGAAAACATCAGCGATTTCAAAAAGGATGAATAGATATACATTAATATACATAACGCCACCTGCAAATAATCTTTAGACAAATATCAACTGCTTCATTAATTATTTCTGGGGAATTATTACCAGTTCATTTTCCTCCAATAAGGATTTCTAGTCGATCAACATCAGCAAGGATATTATTGGGACAAATAATAAGGCCATTTTCTATGATCACTTCCAGTTGCACCAGGAGCATCTTGAAATTCTTCTTCTTTCTCTTCAATTGGTTTCGGTTGTGGTTTCTTACTTGGTTTCGATGGTGTCTTTTGTTTTTATGGTTTTAGCTATTGCTGTTCTCGTTGTTTTAGCAATTGTTGTTTTCTTTCGGCAATTGTATAAACGAAATATAACTATGTATTGCATGAAAATATTGCATGTAATTAGGATATCTATTTCAAAATCATTCTTTATGCGAAATATCATTTTTGCCAATTATCACGACTTACGGGTTTATCAGCATATTCAGACTTTAAATACTCTCTTCAATCACTATAGTTTTTCACAGCAATTGCAACTAAATGTCCTAAACTTTTAGTATTTTTAATATTAATACTAGCATCATCGAAAAATTTATCGTTTATGCTAACTTTTTCTTTTTGTTCTGGTAGACGTTCATTTATATCACCTATTTCAACACGAGCTTGGTCTGCATCTTCAGGTATTTCCGGGACTAATGTTTCAGCCTTCAGGTAATTGTTGTACTGGTTGAACAGCAGCTATTTTGGCTGGAAGTTCTCTAAGAATATTTTGTTTTCTTATTTATTTCTACTATTTGTCCGGTTGCTTCAGCGGTTTTTTTCTAACACAGGAAGATCTTTAGTGGTCTCAGTGATAGGTTTAAATAATTGTTTTGTAACCTCTTCAAATTCAATCTGAGATTCCTGACGAGATTGTAGTCGTTGTTTAACTAAATCACGGACAGGTAAATATTATCGAATTGTCTCTTGTCGCTCTCGAGCTAATCTAGGTGAATGTGGTTCTCCAATATTCATTTATTAAAATCTATACTGGATGTCTAATTTATAGCAGCAGGGAGGGCGATTGACAAAAATTGAGTGTTACGACAGGTAAACGAAATCGCATAAAAATTTGAAGAAAAAAAAATTCATCAACAGTAACAAAACTGAGCTAACTAAAACAATTTATTACCGGTCCTTAACTGTATGGAAAAAGACAAGTTAGAAGACTCGAGCAAAACACTGTAGGGTTCGCCTTCTCTGCTGCTTTATTATTTCTTGTAGTTTGCTAACTACTGAACTCATTCTGCAGCGTGTCGTATGGCAAACGTTTTAAGTTACTACAAATTTTGTATATTCTGTTTATAAAGTTGACATATTACAATTACATCATTTCTGCCGCTGTTTTATACAGATTTGGCATTGCAACAATGTAAATACCAAGTTTTATCAGCAACGTGTTTGTTCTCCAACTCTAGAGACTAGCATGGCATTATGACAACAGACGGAGCTCTAAATTTCTAAACTTTTTCCTTTATCAGATATAATAATGCATCTCACGGAGCTTTACGGCATTCATTTTGTGACGATAAACATTGTAACTCTTTTTCAGGCCCCTTTTCTAAGGTGGATATCAGTTACCAAATTTTAATAACTCTCTAAAACCATGTGCTTTCCCGAGGATCTAGGTGATTTATAGCACCTTACAAAAACAAAACCAGCAGGGTGGCTCATCTTCTTCAACACTAAATTGATGCACTTAAGTATTTACTTTCACCATTTAAGAAACCTGCTTCTTAGTGATATCATTCATTACTTTGGAAACATTAATTAGTTTACATACTAAGGATCAGAAATGACAACGATACATTCCCTCGTACTCTCCTTAACGAGCTTTCATCTGACCACCCTTGGATGTAATGTTAGTATTGCACGCCAACTATTTTGACACATCTCACAAACGTCTATCTTTTCCTTTGAAACTATTGCTGCAAAAATAATATGTTTCAGAGCAAAATCAATAGCAAATAAAAAGGTTAATTGGCAAAATGACAATAAATTCAGCATTGCTATAGGATTTATTATTCTTTACACAATCTTCATTTTAGAAAATATTTTGTTTAAAAAATGGAAAAAATCAAATTCTGCAAAATCATATTCGTATCATTATAAAATGTTCACATTTTACGATTAAAATATTATATTTAGTGTACATTTGTTGTCCACTACTTACTTTGAATTGTTAATTTACACAACGTCAACTATTTGAATGTATATCAAAATTTACCCATCCAAGATACACAAAAATATAAATTTATCTCAGGGACAACAAAGATAGGTGGGGATATTGCTGCTTTTTTAAGAAAAATTACCTGGATTACCATGGTCTAAGTATTTGGGTGAGAAACACTTTCCTGGATCCTGGATATAATTACTGTGATCCTGGAACTCGACTTGATATCCGACTTGATGATCAAGATCAGCCAATACCAGGAGAGTATCCAGTAAATAAGATTGATCAAGCATGTCATGTTCATGACGTTGTTTATAAAAGTAAAGATTTGTACCAACGGCATCTTGCATATCTAAAATTGATTCATGCATTAAATTCTATACATAATAAATCTGTTAGAGAGAAACTCGCTAGTTTCCTAAAAACATCTGCTATGAAAAGTAAAATAGTGTTAGGGGCTGGTAATTATTTGTATAATTATTATAATGGAATCTATTTATTATAGTCCTAGAGGGTATTGGAAAGGTAAAGCAGCGATCACTAAACTTGCTAAAGCTGCAAAAGTTTCACGTTCTGTTGCTGCAACGTGGTTAGCACGACAGGCAATATGGCAAATTTATCTACCACCACCAAAAAAATTCAATACGCACATTTTGATGTCAGTGTTCCTAACGAAGTTCATCAAGCAGATATTTTGTTTTTACCACACGATACTATTAAAATACGTGGACAAAAGTCACGCACGTACAAATACGCATTTTCACGTTCTGTTGCTACAGCGTGGTTAGCACGACAGGCAATATGGTAAATTTATCTACCACCACCAAAAAAATTCAATACGCACATTTTGATGTCAGTGGTCTTAACGAAGTTCACCAAGCAGATACGCATTTACTGTTGTTGACGTTGCAAGTAGATATAAAGAAGCTGGACCATTATCAACAAAAACAGCGTTTGAAGTTCCGTCTGCGTTTGAGCGAATTTATCAACGTTGTGGTCTACAATGGCCAAAACTACTACAGGTTGACCCTGGCAAAGAATTTCTTGGTGTAGTATCATTTTTGATGAAAAAACATAACGTCAAAATCAGACGAGGACATACTGAAATTCATCGTGATCAAGCGATTGTTGAAAGATATAATCGAACACTTGCTGAGCGGTTATTTGGATATCAATATGCGAAGGAAATATCTGCTGACTTTTTAAGTCCAGTGAGCGATCTCGTGAATGGGTTGCAAGGTTACCAAGTGTGATATCTGCATTAAATAATGAAATTACTCGTGCAACTTCCATGAAACCTTCTAATGCAATAACAAAAAGTATATACCACGTAGCGATGAATACGGACAACTAGGTCAACAATCAGTATTAGTTAATGTAATTTTGAGATATTTATACGAACCAGGGGAGATGGAGGGTGGCAAAAGACGAGCTACTGACCCTATTTGGAGTGTGACCACACATACAATTTCTAGCGTAGTTAGATCTACTGGAAGACCACCCATATACAGACTAGATTCTACTGCCCCTCAACGTGGATTTGTGCGTGAACAATTACAGTTAATTCCTGCAGACACACAATTACCACCGCGTTCACTTATGTAAACTAGAACTCCTACGTCGATTACATTCAAGACAGGTCAGCATCACATTTTGACGTGTGTGACCAAGATCACTATTTATTCTGTCTACGGTAAATTGTGTTGAATTATTATTCGAATATCGCCATAACATTATTGTGTTACAACTTGCACAGTGAGTATTCTGTAGTTGTTTTAGTTTTATAATAAATTCAGTATCAATATCAAAGTCACGTTTATTTTTTTTGTCACACTGTTTATAAGACGCTAATGTTTTCTTTATTACATCAGCATCATTAGTAATCTCCTCAGTTATCAAGTAATCTATGACAACCCTATGTAGTTGAGTTATTCTTCAGACGCGAGATACTGCAAGATAGACTAAGTTTGACCACTCGACCCGGTCATCTACAATCCAGATATTTGTATCAGATATAATTAATCCCTGTGACGAATGAATCGTTATAGCGTATCCTAACGTCCACGGTGATTTATCCTTATTCAATACACATTCAACCGTACTAATAGGTACCAAAATAATATCATTTAATACCAGATTTTGTACTCGGCCACCTTCACTGTCTCCACCTTGAATTTCAACTTCAATATTCTGTCGTCTAGTATCTGCTGGGCGATAACATAATGGTACTGGTAGATTTGAAAACTTTTCTTTATGTAACATAAATAATTTCTTTTGCAATTCATCACGATATATCTTTCTACTTGCGACTATCAAATGAGTGGGTCTCCATAAAGTCCAAAAATCATTCACAGTTGTTTCTGGAAGTACTTTACGCATTATCGCACATTGTATGTTATCTGGCTGTAGTCTGATTAACCTTTTAAGTTCTTTCAGCGACTCATCAATAGCTCTCTGGTCATCATTGATTTCTTCGTAATAATCTACATTATCCATTAGCCATTCATGTAGAGACTGTCCAACAAAGGTTGGTGGTTGACCATGATCGCCACACATAATCACAGCAGTGTTGTTTGTTAATAACCATTCAATGAATGTTTTTAGTATTTCTAAGGACACCGTACATATCTCGTCCCATATAATATACTTAGGTATATATTTTTCATCCATTCGCTCAGGAGTCTGCGTATCTCCGCACCATCTAAAGAAACTATGATATGTACATGTTTTACCCCTCGTTCTTTTATCTCTCTAGCAAGTTATTGTGTAGGTGTCAAAACAATCATATATGAATTGTTGTTCATAAATAATTTAATCGCACGAGTTGTTTTACCTGACCCTCCACATCCGTTAAGATAAACAGTCTTATGTCTAGCCACAGGATCGTACACAGATGGTGCAGATGACTTTGATATTTGATTATTATTTTTGTAATATATCTCCTTAATTTCAACGTCAGCAAATTCAGAATAACTAAGTATATTTTCTTATTTTATCCTCCATGTTCCCCACTCACCAATACCGAGTAGTGGATTTAATAAATCTTTATATTATTTGTTTATATAAAATGAATCCGTAACGACTCTAACAGCGTGACGAGGAAATCTATTTATCATAGACAGTAGATTTATAGAAACATAGGCTAACATTGAAGATCTTAAATGAGTAAACTGCGGTGAGTCGCCATCAAGATAGCTCACAATGGTACCTAGTTTGGTCCCATCCGATAAATAAGCATTATTTCGGCTAATAAATGTGCTTCTCTCCGTTGTATCAGCGATTATAAAATCTAACTCAGCTTCGTCCATAATCAATCTTGTACAGTGTCGTTTATAACCGTATGAACCACCTTGAGAAAACTTACCAATTATCTTTCTACCGAAATCTTTTGCACGCTTCTCATCGTGTTCGTCTCTGCATTTACGTATATTATTAGTAACTTTAATGTCATCTTCGGCAAGATCAGGAAATTCTTTTCTGGCATCTTCCATATTAAATCTGTCCGGTTCTGGTAACCAAACTTGCTTTTGTGGAGTATAGAATATAATCGCTTCATTTACCTTTAACGATACTAATATTCCAGCATCAATCATATATCTTAACAACACTATTGGTGCCCAACATTTTTCTGAAAAGTGTTTACCAAACCAAATATAAGTAATCGGATGGAGATCTTTTGCGAACTCGAATGATTCTATATATGCAAATCCTGTTAAGTCAAAATCTGGTAAGGGTCCATTTATTGAAACTCTGGCCATGTCATGTTTAGATGTCCAAATTTGTTAAAGTATTTATAACACTCGCCATATCCAAGAAAACTTCCAGGATAACATGCAGTCATATCGACTGATATAACATCATTATAATCGTATTTAGAATTCAATAATCCACCGTGTCCATATTCTATGCAACTTTTTTGTATATCGTCAATAAATTCTGATCTTGTATATTTCCATTAATTCTTTTCCTGAGCAAAATGGGCCGCAACAGATGGTACGGTAAAACAATTATTCAGTAGTTGTCTGATTTTGTCATCGTTAGAAGTATATTTTAGTGCAAGATTTTTCATTTCTTCATAGATTCTGTACGATAAATATCACCATTAGGCCGTACAAACTCATCATGATGATCATTTTCCGAACTCTGAAATAACCAAACAGATACAGGGTCACATTTAGTAATACTTTTAATAAAATCAAATATATGACTATTATAAAATTTAATCATTCTATCTCGTGGAAATACAGTGACAGCAACAGTCCATGCATGTGCATTATGCTCAACGATTGTTATAGGGCTTTCATTTTTTGTATATTTTGTTTTGTACAATATCTCTCCTGTTAGTGTTTTTACTGTTATTGGAAATCTTAATAACTTTTCTAGCTCAGCAACATCCTTAATAGATGTACCAGAATTTTTAATAGTTTCTGCCCATTCACATATTTTTTACGTCTTAAATCTCTTAAGCCATTACCACATATCGCATTTGTAAAATGTTCAGTATTGCATTCCGCAATACAGTTTATTCTTAACTCTGAATAGTCTCATCGGTTTGAGATCTGCAATATTAGGTTTATCATTCAGTAAAAACAATCCATATACCACAGCAGTAACTGGATACCCTCGCTCAAAATATGGTTTATCAAGACTAGCCAGTATTCCATGTTTGGATTTGTTACTTAATAATATCGTTTTATTATTTACAGACTGTATATGAATGGGTTCTCTCTTGTCACGAATTATAAAAAAAATCATCTTGTCTAAACAATAAATTTTATTAAAATAAAATATTTTTGATTATCTAGGTGGTTAATAATTACCTTTCCTCGTTCGTCGCTCATTACTTAATATTGATTTTAACTCTGAAAGTTGACCACACATGAACAGCACCGTCTTCACGAAATTCGTTTTTGGCCTCACGGATACGTTTAGTTATATCTGCATTTGTTCAAGCTACATCTTTCATCGAGACACTAAATTTATAACCTAATAGTCTGTCAAGATCAAATCTATTAGCAGATGGTTCAATTGTTGATAATTCCTCCATTATTATAATTAAGACAAATATTGAAACTGAAATTTAATATATATATATATATATATATATATATATATATATATATATATATATATATATATATAATGATTCAAACAGAAAAGTAATGTGTTTGGTTAAAAATTGGACATATTTCTTATTGTAAAAAGTCATGCGTAAACAAATACTGCGGTTACCATATGCAGAGTATCAGGCATGGAAGTATCGGGCCAAAACCATGTATTCAATGTGGTATTGGAGTTAGAGGAAAAACGCAGTTATGTGAAAATTGTGGAGGTAAAAATTGTAGGGAACTTAAACGCTATTATGACAAAAAAAGATATATTGACAGGTAAATCCCCTATAAATTCAGAAAAGGATTATCTAACAAGATTTCAAAAATAATGATTTAAACAAATAAATATTATATACAAATGGAGCAAAAAGAATTTATGAGACATCCAATATATACGAATAACGAGGCATCCATAGATGATGTTATTAGACATGGTAGACTAAAGAAACCACTCGGTAGTCTTAATAATGTTGGTTACTTTAAATTTAATATAAACGAAAATAAAAACTAGTTTTCACATAGGTTTATCTTTGAATGTTTTTATGGGAAAATCAAAGATAGATTTGTTATTGACCACATAGATGGAAGTTCTCAACATAACGAAATTTTTAACCTGCAAGCTATTACGCAGAGTCAAAATTCCAGACGTGGAAATACAGGATCGTGTAAATTATTTTTAAACAGAGCGATTAAATCCATAAGCACAGAAGCAAACCAAGAATTAACTTTTCCATCAATAAACGCAGCAGCTAAATATTTTAGCATTCATCCACAATCGGCACAATTTGTCGGAAATAAAACATATCATTCTTCATATTCAAAAAAGTAAGTATGATCAAAGGAATTATATTTGAGTACGTATAATAACTGTGCATTTACTTAATGAGCGTATGTACAAATTAATATATAACGTCTCCCAGCGAAGGTCCACAATATTACCATCTTGATTTCTGAGTTTGAAATTCATTCTTGACAATAATGAATTATGTACACGCAGGTAGACTTGATTTATTGGCTCAGATACAATCAGCCATCCGAGTTGCGCTTGAAAACTAGATGAGTATAATATATATCCCTGCTGAGCCTGGTTAGACTTTGAAATATCGACATGGTAACTACTATCAATTATATCGCATATTAAATTCAGTGCGATGGTGGATGTTATATTAACAATATTAGGTGAAATATGACGACCTGTTCCATATGGGTCATTATTATGTCTGAAAATTGTTGGGAGTGGGATTAATTTTTTCCATGAATCACATGTTCCTCTGCAATACTCATCAATAAGATCATTAACTGATTTTGTTTAGCCCCTCAGATTCGAATCCGGGAATGATGAATGTTGATAGCTGTTGTGCGTTTATTTTACAATGTTTCATAAACAATCTCGGAGCTGAATAATTATTGAAAAAAAAATCCATAAAAGCTTAATGATAAGATCAAGGTCTGCTGTGACGGCCTTTAAATGATGTATTGTTTCGATTATCTGTAGTTTCATGTTCTCAGAATAATGCTGACATATACTAAAAAATAAATGTCTTAAGTTATTATAAATATTACAAAATTTAGTCTTCGCGTAAACTGAGTATATCTTAAAGAAATTT
This sequence comes from Potamilus streckersoni, assembly GCA_016746295.1. Taxonomy (NCBI): domain Eukaryota; kingdom Metazoa; phylum Mollusca; class Bivalvia; order Unionida; family Unionidae; genus Potamilus; species Potamilus streckersoni. Next base: position 782,523 of record JAEAOA010001611.1, read on the forward strand.
TCATTAACAGGGTAATCTTTATCCAAATTTTCATGATGTTCCATATCAAGTATTGTAATATATTTCATTCTGAAATAACCATAATTTCGTTCGATTTTTTGATATTCCGGTTTTCTTAAAAACTTTTTATTATGCGTTTTAAACTCCGCGGACCATGATAAGCTGGTGCAACTTCAGGCCTTCCTAACACTGATCTAATCGAACTCTGATAAATATCTACAACATAATCAGGAAAATTTATTTCAATCACCGACGATAATGTTGGTTCGTAAATAGTAATTGTTATCTTGGATTCTTTTTCTGTTATTGATTTAATCCTGCGCTGGAATTCTTCATTAATCTGTTCTAACTGATAACTACCAGTTGGAATACTAACAACTTGCCAATCGCGAGTTCCACCAGATTTATTTTTATTTGCGAATACTAATGAATTATTTGCTGGTAATCCACCAAATGGTTTTGATCTAATATTAGGCCAGCTATAATAAACGCGTAATTGAGCTAATGCTATCTCTTTTACTGGAATTGCTGTTAGAAAGTTAACGCTAACTTCAGGATTGGTCGAACTTACTGATATCATGGTAGTTTTTGAAGGAGTTGTATTAGCGACGATCTGATGTAATAACTCTCTTGACTCAATATTCAAGCGATGTTCAGTTGCTGACATTATTGTTATTATTATTGTTTAATTCTCCGTTTATTTTGTCACCAGAACCACTAACAATTCTGAATGCTTCATCGTAGGTTTTAATTATCTTTACGAACTCCTCGTCAGATATTTTACCATCATTGAAATACGTGGAAATATACCCAGATAGTTTAGAGTACGTTGCTGTTGCTGTGTGCAATTTTATCATATACTCACGCAATTTATCATTTGCACATGTTGCTATCTTTTTAGCAATAATACTGAGAATACCTGCTATAGTTGTTAAAGTTAAAACAATAATTGTTGTAATTGCTGGAGCTGTTATTGTTAATGTTGTTAATATTAATCCAGATCAAGCAACAATAGAAGAAACTGAATACACAATTATATCAATGACGACCATACGTCTACGATTTTTTTTACTTTTACTGTATAATGCTCGATGGTATTTTTTAGTTTGGTCAGACATTCACACGCTTGATTATATCTGTGACGTTGAACGTCGATAGATGACGTAGTTATTTGATCCATTATACTATGATGTTAAGTAGTTAATTGAGTTACAAATTCCAAACACCACCATTAATTAGCTGAGGGCATATATTTATCAGATGATTCCAGCGTAAATGTTTCCTCGGAATCTTTATTTAATACTACAGATATAGTTCTAGAAATATTATCAGTTGATAGAGATTTAGGGTATATTATAAAATCTACACCGCTAAGTACACCTATATACACCAGCGACTTTTGCTGTGTATTTGATGGTTTTATTTTCTGGTGTCCACACTCCAGATCCAGATGCAATTGTATACACAATATTTTTAATCTGCTGGTGAGGAATTTTAATCATGCTCGTTTTTGGAACAATATCCGGAATTCCACTAATAATATCGTTGAGCTTTGTGTTAATATCAGTAAGTTTTATATCAACATTTGGTGGAATTCCAAAAATTCGTTTTTAGTCCTATTCAAGTTTCTGCGAAAACTAAAAAATGTGTTCACGTGACCGGTAAAATCAGTTTTGAGTGTGGCAATTTCATTAGTGATCGGAATCTGTTTATCATCGACGTATTTTTTGTGTAGCAGCATCAAACTCAAATTCTGGTGTTCTTAGATTATTAATGCTAATATTATTCATGTTAAGAAATGCACGCATTATACCACTGTTGGCTAATACGTACTTAGATTCTTGATCGTCAACATATTTTTTGTTGTAGCATCACTATCTGTGGTTGAATATTCAAGATCTGTAATTTTATTTTTGTTCATAATTACGTTTCCACTAAATTCACCGCTAGTTGTCTTGACATAATCGTTAACTGACTTACCGGAATCCTGTATTTTACCCTGATCAGTAAAAGTAACGATATTATCAGCATCTGCAGTAGGAATTTGTATAAGTACGTCTAGTAGTCGTATAGTACTCGTCTTTAGTCGTCCTTGTTTGTTCTGAATAACAACTACTTCATTTTGATCCACATTTGTAATATTTAATAACTCGTCGATCTCATTTATAAGTTGATCAATGGTTGCATATTTAGATAAATCACCTTGCTGCTGAGCTTGACCACGAGCAGATCTTCCGTAAATATCTACCATTATATTTACTGATGTCTGTTTAAATGTGACAATGTGGTATATTTATGCACGACTTTAAGAGGTGGTTTTGTTGATTTGATATAGTATCAAGTACATTAAGTACTTCACGGCCTCATATTGGTGGATCAGTTAATATTTGTGTATGTAACGTTGAATACAAAACTGGAGTATTTTGCATGTTGTTAACATAGTCTAAAATTTCCTTTGGTGGCGCTAATACAAATGAATAAAAAAAAATAATTCCACGTGGATCAATTGCATAAGCTACCCAATGGGTACCTGGACCAGAGTTTTTATCGAGATCTATAATACCTGTTTCAGTATTGTTTGGTTGTTTTGGTAATTGATCGCGCATGAAAACACCTCTAAATTTTTTATTTTTAATTTTTTAACAGCATAAAGTAAATCAAAATTGAACATAGGAAATATCAGTAAACTGTCCAGGGAGGTCTTTGGCCTTTTCCGTACCATGAAGGCGGGATCCTTGGTAATCTGAGACCTTTTCCATTTTTTTTAGATATTCCCTTTCCGGTCCTTTTCTTTAATGCCATGCCAGCAGCAGTTCCAACTGCACCTAATGCAGCTGCCTTTGCTACTGCTGGTGATGCAGTGGCTATTATTGGTGGTATAGCTGCGAGAAGGGGAAATATACCACCCGTTTTAAGTATATTTTTGATAGCAGCCGCAGAAAGACTAAGTTTGACGCCTTTATTTAATTTGTTTGCTTCATTAAAGTTTTTGAATTGACGCTGGGTTAACGATAATTTATTTGAACCGTTCATCTGATCTCGCTTTAACGATATTTTTATTTCACTGTTATTGTTTGATGCTGATTGCAGTCTTTTGATCTGACCAGGAGTCAGACTCATACTAAGGTGATGATATGACATTATTAATATTATGAGCGATCTAATTACATGTTCTCTACTGGCGCATCAATTACTCGCATTCGTCAACCAACACCTTCGAGTAACATTGATTTATCGCTAAGTATAACAGCAATTGCTCTGTAATTAGAGATAGCTCCAGCATCTCTATTAGCACGAGCTCGAAAATGTATATCACCTACTGATTGTCTGATTAAATCTAAATGTTCTAATGAAAAGTAATAAATCGGATACAGCGTTGTAAAATCCAGCTGCGATATTTGTAAACCAGTATCAACGTTTTGATCACGTCCCATAAACGACATAAGACGATGATATGCACGTACTACATGATTTTGATCGAAATTTAACAAAATATCTTCGGATGGTTCTTGATGTCCGTTTATTCTTAATAAAACCTCAGAAATACCGAGCTTATCAAATATCATGATACTACGCGTTCGTTCATTTACTCGTACAGTATTTTGAAATGCGATAAATATATGTCGCGGTGCAGAAACACCCTGCTGAGGAGCTCTTTGCCATGTGAATAAACCGTTAATTGTACTTTGAACACTATTTACGGTTGTTGTTAACCATGATAACGCTGATTTACCGCCTTGACTCATAAAAGATAGTAACTGATCTTCTTTAGATATCGTTGGAGTCCTTATTGGCATCCAGAGCGAAAATTTTGTTAGTATAACTCTACCAGCATCTCCAGCAGGTCGCCATATTGCATCATCGTCTGTTGCTTTTCGTACCAGCACAACTGTATGTTTGGCTCCAAAAATCACTTTTCTGACATTTCTACAAAATCCAAAGATATGTGATAGTGGAATCACACATGAAAATCTTCTACTTCCACCCTGCAACATCGATCGAGGTGATGTGAATCCCAAGTTGAAATTTGCATTCATCGATAATACTGCAGGGGTAGTGTTGACCCCGGCGGGATTTCTCACATTACCAATAGTTACGTTTCTATTTTCTGGAAAATCAGTTGTATCTTTTGCAAACATCATTGATGGACCAGCTGATCTTGAATAATCGTCACTGTATCTTGCAAGACCAAGTATTGTTGTAGCAACGTCGACATCTTTTTAAAATTGATTCAATATTTTTCCGTCAACCATATACGTAGCGCTATCAGACAATGCCATAATACCATTATTAACAAAAATAAACACTAATTTCGGCTGCATATTCAGTATTATCATTTATTTAAATTTCACCTTCGATTTCAATGAATGCTTCTGAGGGCAGGAAATATCTACTTGTATCCTGAACCTGTAGTTCGATTCGTCCACGCTGATTCGGTGTTCGTGCGTCATAAGAATAATACTGATAATCACACACAGACTCATCTTTGAGAACTGGTGCGTCCATGTCGAATGCGGGATCACTTATACGTTTAAACATATTTATTATAATTATTATCTAAAACGAAGATCACTTCGGGAAGTGAGACCACTTCCTGCTATCAGACTAGCGGTTATATTTTTTTCCTTCTCAGACATCGGGACATCAGCCAACTCTGCTAGTTTTTGATTAGCGGCTTGATTTATTATTTTACTTACACTAGCGAGCATCACTTCAGTGCTGGGCAATTTCACCGGATGAAATCGAACAGCTTGAGGTCTGCGTATTAATCGTGCTAGTCTATCTTTGATTGCTGAGAATGTTTTACTGGCAAGGTTACCAGCAGCGTCTATACTTTTTTCACGAACAACATCAATAGCTTTCATACCCAATTGCTTTGCAATTGGTATTGCTTTTGGGGCTAGTCTTCTAAATAAACCCTGAACAACATCACCTAACCCATCTCCGTAGGTTGCTTTGTATACTGGTAATCGAGAGTTTATTACCCTAACCATGGTAGGTCCACGTTGAGTACCATGCACAATCATTTTATTATTAATTGACTTTTTTACTAATTGTATCTAATCACTGTGACTTAGTCACTATAGTAGTCATCAACGATTTCATTAATGAGTGATCGATACACATCATTATCCATGATACCGCCACTAAATAATCGTTTACAAATATCTCCTGCTTCATTAATGATTCCTGGGGAATTATTACCAGCTCGTTTTCCTCCAATGAGGATTTCTAATCGATCAACATCAGCAAGGATTATTATTAGGACACTGAGTAATAAGACCACTTCCTACACCACTTCCAAAAGAGGTATCCGACGGCAAATATTCTTCTTCCTCACTTTTTATTTTGGCTGGTTGTTGTAGTGGTGTTCATGTTTGAGGATCTAGCTGTGATTCCGATGTTGTTTCAAGAGCTGGCTGTGTTCTTTTTGTATATCTTCGCTTTGGTTTTGCTGATTCTTCCTTTCCTGATTGAATAAATTCGTTAATTGCCATAACATATTTTTGATATAATAGATCATTATTTCCAACTCGTTCAATATTCATATTTATACGATATAATAATATTAAGAATTATTAATATTAATAATATTAATATTCATATTATTTCCAACTCGTTCAATATTTATATTGATACGATATAATACTTTCTGCCATTGTTCACGGGTTTTAATATCTCTAGCGTATTCAGGTTTCATTAATTTATCTCTTTGACTAAAACTACCCACATCAAAATTAGCTAATTGATTTAATATAATATTACTAATTACTTTAACAGTATTTTAAGTAAATTTGTTTGACAGTTCAGCAGTACTAGTCATTACTGTACTCTTTTGTTTAGGGGCTGGTGCTTCAAGTATTTCTTGTATTGGTTGAGAAGCAACTATTTTGGCTGGAAGTTTTTCGAGAATCTTTTTTGTTTTCTTAGTTCTTTTTGCTATTTTTTCAGTAGTTTCAGCTGTTTTTTCTAACGCAGGTTGAATACCTTTAGTGGTCTCAGTGATAGGTTTAAATAGCTGTTTTGTATCCTCCTCAAATGCAACTTGAGATTCCTGACGCGATTGTAGTTGTTGCTTAACAGCATCACGAACAGGTAAATATTTTTAATTGCCTCTAGTCGCTCTTAAGCTAATTTAGCAGAATGAGGTTCTCCACTATTCATTATTAAATAATATTTATAATAGATGTTTAATTGAATTGAGTGCTGGTTCATAATTAAAATGCTTTAACTCTGCTACTCCCTTTTTGTCTCTCTGTATGTGTTTGTCTGTCTTTATGTTTTGTAATGTCTGGTCTGTATATCTGCATGTATGTATGTATGTATGTATGTATGTATGTATGTATGTATGTATGTATGTATGTATGTATGTATGTATGTATGTATGTATGTATGTATGTATGTATGTATGTATGTATGTATGTATGTATGTATGTATGTATGTATGTATGTATGTATGTATGTATGTAAATTAATATCATCAAAAATAATCAGTAGTATCCTAACGGTTACCCTTCAATTGGAACCCTTCGATAGCCTGTGTGACTTTCATGGAGTCCTAAATAGTCGTCTCTCTTATAAGTCAAGCCCATGTTCTGTTTCTTTTGGCTAACACCCTTTCTGGATGTTTATTTTGGGGGTTCTTCCATGGGGCAGAGAGCTCAAGGCATGCTACTGATTATTTTAGGGGGGGGGAATCTTGCATTGACACACCTCCCGGCGAATTTCTAATCGACGAAAGCGAAATATTAGAAATTCAGAAGATTGTCTAGGCATAGCGATTTCGATAAAAAAAACAAAACAAACAAACCAGGTAAACCCCCCCCACTTAAAAATGGTTGGGCGACCCGGGACCCGAACCCATCCCGGAGGGATCTGAGGTCAAAACACAGAAGTTCAGCATTAGAGTACAACGCTCTACCGCTGCGTTACGAATTCTACTACAAACATACGTTTCAGAAATTATTATATAGTTATACAGTAGCATTAAGGACACTGATTTTATAAATGAATCTAAATATTTACAATTGTACGGTTATATAACCATTTATATGTATGAGACGATTAAAATATATCACCTCTTTATGTATATGTATATAAAACGAAATGATCTAAATTTACAATAATGAATGCGGAAATGAATACCGCGCATACCGGGTGAAGTGAGTCATACATAATATAGGCTTTCAAACAGAACGGCTTGATGACACAAACCCATGACACAACCGAACAGTATACCGTACATGGGGATTTTATACACTGAGATAGGTATTTGTATTATTGTACAGATTCAGTTAATAACAGACAGACGTACAAGTTTAGCAGACGAAAACACACCTGGACAGGGGAAATAATCGTTTAATTTACTCTATGGAGTTACCTTGCTTTGTATACATGAGCAGCAGGGAGGGTGAACCTTACAACAATTATGTGACCAGACAGGTAAACAAAATCATGAAAAAATAAGTCTACAATAGGATAACAAAACTGAGCTAAACTCATGGATTTATTATGCGGTTTTTAACCGTACGGAAATATAATAGTTAGAGACTTTGGTTTAGCGTTATTGACTTATTTTTTCAGCCAGTTGTAGGAAACCTTATTTTTCGTAAATAAGGTCTCTATCCTTCTGTAGGGTTCGCCTTGCCTGCTGCTCATATATATATATATATATATATATATATATATATATATATATATATATATATATATATATATATTTTTATATATAGTTTAATACAAACAATACTATCATACAGGTTAGAGAAATTAAATTCGTACTCTACCGAGTTTCGAACCTAGATCCGCGAGTAAATGGCACCCATCGCCTTGCCTGCACGCACCAACCCATATACCGTCACGACTAAGCACGCATCACCAAAAAATGATGGCACTGAATCGGTGTTATATAAGCTCGTGCGTAGCAGACACACTCGCATGACGACCTAGTAATTAATTCTCATAAATATACACAGTCGTTCCATATATATATATATATATATATATATATATATATATATATATATATATATATATATATATATATATATATATATATATATATATATACTTTTCATTTGTGACATTTTAGAATGACACATTTCATTATCGTCTACGTAACTCCAAAAGCATCACATCCATATCTACAACACTTTTTTCAGACGTCCTTTCTCCCATGTAATATTTGTCTTTTGAAAGGTTTTTATAAAAGATATCCGAAAGGTCCTAACCTTTATAACTTCGAAAAACATTTACCTAATTCAAGAAATATTTCAAATTTTATTCTCATTAAATTAAGAATGAAACGGTGTTCTCAAACCAATGTAGAAACTGATTATTGTGCATCCCTGATATTCGTTCTCACTTTGAAGAACAAAATAAATACAAGAAAGGAAATTGTGAACTTTCTTTATTTCATACATTACACTCAATAAATCCCAAATTAATAAAATAATTCAGTTACCTAAAGCAAGAATTTGAACTATACAGTAAAAAGAAAACACATTATATAAGAAAGGTCCAACAATATTTTGTCTTAGTTAACTTACACATATATGTTATAAGTTATTGAGCATTTCCTTTTGAAAAATAGCCTCTTGTTAAAACTAGTGTCATTTGTATTATTAAGTTGGGCCCAATTGTCCTTGAGTTGGGCCGAATTGTCTTTAAATCTGGGCCGAATTGTCTTAATTTCGGTCCAAGTCTGGCCGAAATGTCTTGGGCCGAATTGTCTTTGGGCCGAATTGTCCAATAGCCATAGTCTGGCAAACCTTATATAGAAAAGGGGTCACTGCTAGAGTCTCGCGATATTTCTCATGGTGGACATGGTTAGGTTAGCATAACTACGTCAGTTTATTTTGCCGTGTAAGGGCTTAATAAATTAAAAATAAGCCAAACTTCTTTGACAAAATGATTATACTTATTTAGTAGATCTCTAGACTATTTGTGTTTCTGACTTAAGTGAGGATTTTTGTTTGCCCCATTACATGATATGGGATCAGTTCGTAGCCTCAACCACAACAAAACAAGTTGAGGCTACGACATCATAGCTAATCCAAGTAATGATGCTGTCATCACTCACCCCCACCAGAAAGAAATTTCAAACTGCACAGTAACAGACTGTAGTATATCAAGTTTCCAAACGTGTAATATTCAACAGAATCAGATCATCTGCAAAACATTCTACGGATCAAACATCAACGTACAAAATATGTGTATTATGAACCTCTCGCAAAATGTGAACGAGATCCCTAATTGGGTCAACTTCTTGCAACAAGCGATTCTCAAACAGGGCCAACATAGCAGAAACGAAGGAGAATTATTGAAAGTGACACTGACAGTTAGTAGGAGTAGAGATATATGGACAGAAACGATATCAACAATATCGTTTCATTACTTCTCGTTCCTTCTTTATATTGATGTATCTGGCTCGATTCGTAATCTCAATGTTGGCATGCACATTATTTAAAACAAAGTTAATGCTATTAGATTTTTGTGTTTAACGCTATTTTAAAGCTATTAATATGAATGAAATGTACACAAAATTAAGAATCACCATAAAACTTCTTTTATTTTTATAATTGTTACCAACAAAGAAGTTTGACGTTTTATCAGTGAAGTACTTTACAATCACTCATCCTATCTGTAATGTAAATATCGTTTCATATATGGATCAATACGATTTAAAATTAAAAAAATGTGGTTGCCAGTTTTATATCTGTGGAAATAAAGCATCGCAGAATTGTATAGATATGTTCTTTATGTTAAGATATATAAAATATATTTCATATTGTTAATATTTATTTTCTTATATAATGAAGTTCGTATTTTTTATGCATATAGCTATGCAACAGTATATGCTTTGCATGTGATGTCATTGTTTCAAGTCATTTGCTCTTGCTATTGTATTGGAAAAGGATATTATAAATGATATTGGAAATAAGATATTCTCGTCACAGTCAACTAGTGATAATACTTATACTTGCTGGTTATTGCATAATCATCCATACCACACATTTATAAGAATTTTGTCTGATTCAAATATTTAGCTTACTTTTGTGTTATATATGCCATAAACTGAGGACAAACAGTGGAAAACTAGTATCTAACTAGCCTGAGCGATTTCGATTCTTAATGAGTCTTTTTCAAAGGCATGTACAAAATATTGACAAAACAAACAAATAAAACACAACAACCGTTGTGTTTGCAAAACTTTACATGGCTCTTTGTGCATGAATTAAACCTTTATTTGTTCGTCGTGAGTTTATTGCATCTATCTCAACAATCAATCCCTTGCTGGATCCAGTGCGCTTGAAAGGGCTGTTATTAGCCATATGATTTGTATTCTTTATATATATATATATATATATATATATATATATATATATATATATATATATATATATATATATATATATATATATATATATATATATATATATATAAACTTCAAATTAACAGTTAAAATGAATTTCATTGCGATGAGAAATTAAACAGAATTTTCATCTCTGCACTGTACCCTCTGCCTCGGTCTCTCTCTCTCTCTCTCTCTCTCTCTTGAATAAAGAAAGGAAAGCATATACTTGATGTGCAATTATCTGCAATTTGCTTTTACCTTATGTGGTCTTTACTGACACAAAAAGAAGAATTTGCACTGCATTCTAAACTAATAAACATGCTATAAGCTGATAACGTTGTTAATGAGAATATATAAACGAAGTTAGGGCCTTAACCTTTGCTTGTATGCAGCTACTGTATTTTGCCATAAATTACAATCACAAAATATCCAAAATGAAAATGGGGTGGGAAGTGTCAGCGGAAATACAATATGGTGTAAATGCATCTAATTATATACAATTTGATACATTTAATGTGTTTTGTGCTTCTTGTAGGTCAGTTCGCTTTCGAATGTTAATGGTATTTGAAATCAGCTGTCTGTAATGCGGTAATATAATTCAATGATATTTTCAGTAAGACGCCTACACATGCCGTGAAGTGGTAAAACCTCTTGTTGCTAGGGTCAGGGAGCTGTCGTTCTGCAAAAATTGACGTCTCAAATCACTATCTGTTGTCATAATGAAACATTATTTTATGCTAACTTCTATGATGCTATCTTGCAACGTGCGTGATGCTACATTATCATCATGACTTTAGAAGTTGCAATCATTTTAACTTGTGATAAAGCAAGTTCATAAATAAAATAATAAAATTTGTAATATCTGAAATAGCACATGCCATACGACAAACTAAAGAATCAATTCAGTAGTTGACAAATTGCAAGATACAATGACCCAGAAGGAAAGTATGTCTAAGCAAATGTAAGCAGCCATCTACAGCTTGCATCTATGAAGAAAATTCGTGACTATAATTAGTAATGTAGCATTTGCAACTATTCATTTACAGTAAAAGAGAAGGTAAGTAGCACTTGCAAACTTCTACGTACAATTTGCATCAATGAAGACTATAATAAACATATACAGAATTATGAAAAAAGACCTTGCAAGCAGCTATTTACCATAATGCATCAAGGAAGATTTTTAAAAAAAAAAATACTTGAATTATGGCGGTAATCCCCCTCCATACATGGGATCCAGCTGCCTAATTCCACTGATTGTTTTCGTGCATTTCATTAACGTCCTTGAAAACATGAACACTTGCTATTTGTTTTCCCAGTAGAATAGTATTTGAATATGTTTGAAAAAAATAGATACAGCACGCAGTCCTTTTCAAAAACGTAAATAAGGAATTAAGGCAAAATCTTTTTCAATATCAATAGAAATATATTTATTTTTGTTGACAAGAGAATGGATCCTTTCAACTACAGAAGCATATGAAGAAAACATGCGTCATTTGAATGCTCTCTCGACCGCTTCTTGTCATACATCTGAAATTGGATTTTTCAGACACTTTAAATGTTACTTTGGTACTGAGATATCAGATTGATTTTAACGTACTAATATTTTTCTTGCACAGACCATGAATATAAAAATTTAAGAGTTTAATCGTAATAAGAAAAAACATTTCTATCATTGCAACCAACATAAAATTATGGCTAATGAAGAATTAGAATCGCCTCCACTTACTCGAGTACAACCTAATTTTTAATATTAAAATAGTACGTTGTTATTATTTGTAAATGATTAATAGAAAGCGAAATCTAATATTTATTTATAGTTAGTACTGAATGAAAACCGCACATAACATATGTAGATTTGCTTATATGATAGTGCTGCGAACCCGTCATATTAGTTTTATAAATAAAATAATTTAAGTACAGCAATAAATTGTTATCTTTATTTTATTTCCCAGTGTATTATTGCATATACAAAAATAAGACATACAGGCAAGGTGAAAGTTGGAAGGATGAGTGTGATTATGCCTGCATATGTATCGACGAATCCAGGGGGCATTTCCAATGTACAAGTTTGTAAGTATTTGTCAAAATGAGTTTCGTTAATTTAACATTTTAAAGGTCATATATGAATTACTTTAAATGTACACATTTCTATTCAGGGTACCCCGCTAAATCTATAGTAAGCCTCTCAATGGATTGAAACGCTACACAAATAACACTGTTTCTTCTGAGATGATATTCCAAGCTTTGTCCAAATATTCGTCCAATTGTTCTTCTTGGTTTATCATCAGACATTTATCGTGTTGCATTTGACTGGGATGTTCTTTTTCACATCAATAGCAATCTTTCTTGACCTATTCCGTACATTTATCCGTTAAGTGTTTAGCAAAATAGGACAAGAAATGTTGTCCTGTTTTGGCCATCTGGACCTCATCCTCTTTGTCTTGGTCCGGGGGGTTCTATTCTCTCGGTATCCTCCCATTTTAAAGATTCTTCAACTTTCAAAGAATGATAAGTGTCTTCCATAGTGTCTAATAATCTAGAATGACTTCTCTCAAACTGTTGATTTCTATGGTATTATCGAATTCGGCATACTGTATGACGTTCAATGTCTTGTCGAGACCTTTTACCAACTTAAGTTCCACACGCAGATGACTGGATTTTATAAGGTGAAAATGTATGTCGTCACTGCCTTGGTTTGGAGTTAAATAAAAGGCCCACAAATTGTAACCTAAGGCATAATGATCGTACGAAATGCCGTGACTAGTGTTGGTTCCTATTTGTTCGGTAGCTTCGTACAGGGACGATCTCAAGTATTTTTTTTCTGGTTTCTTGGATGACGGTTTTGTAGGCGTTGTACTCATCTATCAGATGGAAAGCCGCACTGCAACAATTCAGTCTCAGGCGAATATCCACTCTGTTCAGCAAATACTTATCTTGCAACCACATGTCCAAATGTAAGCGTTTATTAATAAATTTCTTTGTACGTTCACTAAATCCAGTATTTTCTTCATCTAGCTCATTGAATTTCTCTGGCGTGTCAGTTTTCCATAACACGCAAGCATCTAGATGAGTGTTCTTAGCCTCTTTCCCGTACGTCAAGATATTTTCTAGGTACGCTCGATAAGGGTAAGTATCCGTATTTCTGCTGATCAGTTTGTTATTCAAGTGCAAATCCACTTCACTGAATAAGGAATGCATGAAATTGTTGATGTTTGCTGCTTTTTCGTCATATATTTCGCCGTCGTCAAACGATTTGACCACTTACCCTTTTGTATACAAGTAACTGTTATTCAAATTTAGGTTGTCCTTTGATTTCAAATTCGATGAGAGCTGAATCCGTCGAAGAGATAGGGTGAAATTTGACCCATTAGGATTCTTGCATGGTTATCTTAGTGGGTTGCATGGCAAACAGATCCGGTTCCGACTTGGAACAGGCACAAGACTCTCGGTTCATCATTTTCGTTTTCTTTTGCAATTTAATAATCAAAAACGTTTAACTCTCGGACAGTTTTTCTTTTCTTAGTCTTTCTAGCTCTAAAGGTGTGAAATCCTCTCAATGGATGTCTTCATCGTCGTTTTCTGCCTTATCCTTGCTGTGGCTTTTGGGAAGCAGGATTGTCTGACTCAGCAGCGATGGTGGCATTTATAGGAGTTTCGCTAAGGCACAAAATATCTTTGCCTGTTGAAAATAAACATTTTTGCCTACTCCTAAGAAGGCTTCTTTTGTTTGTCAATAATGATATTTTGGAGATATTCTTTACCGGATGTCAATGTGGCATCATTTAAGGCGTGCAATCAACGTGTCACCATTGGTTTCCACACAGGAGCCACTGTACAAAAGGCCGATTTGAGCATATATCCAAAACCATGTCCACGTTGTCGAGCGACTCCTTTGTACACATGATACATTACTGACAAGAAGTTAGAGTACTCGTTTTCGAAAATAGTGTTTCACTGTGATTTTCCCTTTGGTGAATGGAATATTTTGTCTCACCTCTCCTTTTATAGTAATGTTGACAGTGTCTAAATAAAATCTATTGACAGGTAAATAGTGGAATGTACAAATTAGTGGTGAACGAACGTGATAGGTTTCCACTTTCTTCGTCAGTAGCCGTGACAGAATCTATTTATAAATGAATGACACGCAGTAAAGGTGCGGAGGAAATCGAAAATATGTGGCAAAATCTGATTTACCAGTAACGCCTGGTACTTTGCTTTTAACCATGATCATCCCATGGTCACGACCCAAAATATCATACAATTTAGGACAAAATATAATGGTCACACTTTGTCCTCCTTAAATTTTATCAGTAGGCGACGAGTTATTTTGTGATACTCAATCGTAGCTCTTTTTTCGAGACTCTCCAAGACTGTACCAAATATGACATTGAACCTGATAGCAATGGTGATCACTTAAATAATAGCCTGCAGGAATGGTCAATCCAAAAGTGGTGATTTTAGTTCCAGGTTTATCTATTTTCTAATGCTTGTGAATAACTTCAACCTCAAAAAGGTTTTGACTTTCGACGACGTTTTTTATTTATGTAGGGTGAATTATTTCCACTAAAGCCAGTTTACAATGGGCTTCATGATCCAATTGGATGGTCTGAGGTAATTAGGCCGTGAAACAGCACAAAGTGTTTTTGGGAAACACCTTCATGGAAATTTCACGGGTAACGTTAAGTAAAATTAGTTTTCATAATTCCACAGTTCTAGTGTGCGATAAGCCATTGGAATTTAGATGAGTGTTTACAATATGATGGTTAGGGTGACTGTTGGAACTAACGTTGGACACTAGACTCCCATTGTTGTTTCCTTTAGATGCATATTTCAGAGATGGATTGTGAAAAAGGTAACCAATTCAACGGCTGTGTAAACTGATCAACAATTGTTTGTCTCCTTGTTGCAAACTCAAATTGACAATGTCATATTGCAGAGAAGAACTGGGGAAAGGAGTGATCACTGTAGTAGCTGAGGTTGTGATTAAAGACATAACGGTCAGTTCTTTTTATAGTCGATATTTTGATAAGCATTGATCCATGAGTAAAAAATTAACGGATATCCTTTCCAATGAAATTTGACTTCTTTGACACGGCCTTTTCCTACTTTTTGTATTTTTTTATCGAGATTGCTTTCTATCTCTCACAAGTCGTCTTCATTTGTGGTCACACGTTGTAACTCAGGTAAGAAAAACTTTCCTTTTAACACTTCTACATTCATGACTCCCAATTTATAGATGGCAGGATTACGGCCACGCACTAGTTCAGTGAATGAAACAATGTGGTTGTCCAATATGGTAAGTAACCTACCTTTGTCGAAAGTACCTTTGGTTTTACCAATGCGCACCCAATCTTATGCAACCAAACTCGACCTTTCTTTGGGACAGTGACTGGCGGGAATGTACCAAACAGCAGCTCGAAGACGGTCACTTCGTTGTCGAGAGTCACTTCGGGAGGAGGGCACGTCCAATGTTTCGATGGTAAGATTGGTTGTAAGATTGAACGAGGTGCGGCAAGACATCGATGTTCTTGAATTTGTTGATGTGTAAAATATTTCCACATGCATTCTTTCAAAATGCTTTGAAAACGTTCTACGATGCTGGCTTTGGTTTCGTGATTCTTGGCGGTGAAAAAATCAATGTCACGTTTCTTGAATTCTTTTTGGAAAGCTTGGTTTAGAAATTCGGTACCTTTACCGGTTTACCATCGAAGAGGGTGACTACTACTTTAGTCAACACCAGTTTTAGGGCTCGCACTAACTCACTGCTCGATCTGGAAGTCAATGACACGACCCAGTAAATTTGGAAAAGACGTCAATGACACAAAATAAATATTAGTAGCCACGATTTTAGGTGGTCAAATGAGAGACATCGGCTTAACCAGCTTGCCATTGATGATCGATGCCTTCCACTTGGGTGGGACTTCTTGAAAATTTTCGTCGACTGGGTTTGTGTAAAGTGTCGTGGCTTGTTCTTGTAACCATCGTTTCACCTGAGGTAAACGGACACTTTTCAGTCTTGTTTGATAGCCTAGTACAATTTCTGAACTACTCTGTAATGCAGGAATAAATGTAAATGCTGGATAACACCTTTTCCATATTATTTATTAAGTGATCAGCTTTTCACTTGATGCTAATCTTGTCTTTATGTGGTATTTACTTAGTTTGTAATGCTTTGCGTGTTCGACGAGCAATATGGTCAACGAGGAGGATGACTGGACAGGGGTAATCGGTTCTTGTTTCAATTCTGGTTTCTCTTTCTTTTTCACTTCTGTCGAAGAAGGGGTGCCCATCAACTTTTTAAGCCAACTAATTTTGAATGTTGGTGATGTTGGTAATTTGCGTACTTTTTCTGGTGTAGTTTGAAACTCTTCTTTTTCTGTCTTGACCACTGAGGGTAGTGGTGGTGGTGGTGGTAGTAGCGGTTATGGACGTTTCATCAAAGCCATAATATATTTCAGAGTGGCTGGAGCTGTTTTGCCTGAAGCTTTCTAGTGAAAGAGTTGCAGTCGTAATAGTTGACAGAGTACCGTTGAGATTTTTCCGTTTTGGACAAATCGCTACAATCCATCAACGATTGCAATTCGTCTTGTAACTGGCACAACTCAGTCAAATGAGGAATGGGATGTAGATGTGATATTCGTTGTTATTGCCACCGATGGTATTCCATCTATCGTCTGAAAGGGATTAAAATCAGGTTTTGTCCTTCCATTTGGATTCCAAAGGTTACATATGAGATATATTAACCCAGAGGCTCTTGTTATCTCTTTATTTTATCTCTTGTGAAGCAGCTTCCGCCAAAAGATTTGTAACCAAGGTTGCTAACAACATAGATAAAAAGGGCAAACATACTCCACGTTGTATCAACATCCTTTTCTTTTGATGAATGGATATTTTCTTTAGGACCATTTGGCGAAGAACGTGTCGATGCGTGGTTCAGCATTCTATCTAGTTTTTAGACAAAGGCATCGTGCTTTCAAGAGATTCAGATAACATTCGCGTACCGTATCAATGACATCTTTAGAAGCAGTTTGAATTATTTGTTTTCGCATGAATGGAGGGATTTAGACAAGACGGACATGTCCCAATGTTTGGCTGAACGAGGTGGCAGTCTTGTCCTCTTTTCCTTTGGGAGTAGAAGACGAATGTCTTTTTGGGGTGACGTCAATATTAAGCTGTTTGGTTGTTCTTCTTTTTCTTTGGACGAGTGTGTCTTTTATGGGGATGACATCAATATTGGGCTAAAAGAGTTTTAGGATGACGTGACGTTTTCTTTTTCCTTTTCCATTTTACACAGAAGAACGACGATGGTAATGGTGTACACTACTTGCTTGAAACATCATGGAGTGTTCAGCAGCACAAAAGCACTTATCCCAAAATGTACCACAGGTTTTTTTTTATACATGAATGCGTCGCCACTAATTGTCTCTACGTCGTATCAACTTAATGACAGGCAATACACGTAATGAAGGGATTCGCAAGGGATTAAATCGGGCTAGGTATTGCTTAGATAAATTCAGTAAACTTTGTAACATTCCTGATATCTCTTGGAATTTGATTTTGGAGACATGTACTTTGTGAACAGGGGCCACTGTAAAAAAGAGAAAAAGGGGGTATCACAGCTGGAGATGTTTTTTGGAAAAGCTCTCTTGTGCATAGAAACTGTTTTCTGTGGACCTTTCTGTTTCTTTTTCTGAGTCTGTGAATTGGTCTTGGCACCGTTGTTCTTTTTCTTTTTTTCTGAGTGTGTGACCTAGTCGTGACACCGTTACTCTTTTTCTTTTTCATCTGGGTGCGTCGGGAAGTGGCTTCGTTCTTGGGCAGAACTTTGTAAGCATTGCATTGAGATCCCATTTTAAGATGGAACGAATGATGACACCTCTAAGAGAACCACTACCAACAGGCTTCAAAATGATTTGCTTTTTGGTTTGAGTGCCAATGCAAGGATCGGCTAGTTGCATTAAGGCTACTTTGTTTCTTTCAAAACAACGTTTGGCTTGATGTGGAATCTAAATGATGCCTTGTAGCAATTGACGTGCTGTCACAGTAAACCATCGCAATAGTTCCTTGAGACTGGCTTCTAAGACACGAGCACCAATTTGTGGATTTGTACACAATAATTGCCGTACAAGACACGAATCAATTTGATGGGAAGATGAGATTGTAGGGACGTCATGTTGAAGCTGTGTGAGACAGAGCAAATGTGACCTAGGATTTATATATTTTTTGGTGGTAGTGGTGGTTTATCCAACGATGGGAACGTGTACACGACAGGTCCTCCGTCTTGGCACCACTGGTGAAACAGATTGGTACGAAATCGCAAATAATCAGAGGTATTGGGTTTTAAATCAACGACTAAATAGGAGTTTGGGGTTTGAGTGGCATCTTCGTACGCATGAGGCAACCTTGCACTTGCGATTTATTTCTAGGACATGTCAACGAAACTACTTAACGTGCATTAAGACTCATGGTACGATGGGTTTTACTTTCTTGAAACAAATTTTGCGTAATGTAAATGACACTGACATTACGATGATGTCATTTGCTTGTAAACAAAGTTTAATTTCTTCTTCTTTTCCAAACGTGTCTTCAAAGATGACTAAATTTGTTTGAATGGGGTCTGACACAAACACGATGGAATCACCTTGACTTTCTCGTAGAATGCTGTATTCCGACTGCCAATCTTTACAACACCACACGATTCGTTGAGATGGACGATCAAACAAATGATAATTATGTTTGACCAAACGTTTGACAAATTCGGTTTTGCATGAATCGATGGATCCAGCAATGAGCATGTTAAAAGAATGCCGAAGATACAAGGCCTCCCAACTAGCACGATCTAAATGTTCGTGAATGACTTTGAAAGTGGAGGAAGAGGGAGCAGAGACAATAGAGGTATCCATAGTAGTGTAAGGAATGTCACTTTTTGACAGGAAGATAGACAAGACAAGAGTTTTAGTACTTTTTTAGGACACGTTTATTGCCATTTTCTTTAATTGTGAATAACAGGAAAGACAAAATTAAATAAAAGCCAAATGGTTAAGTACATGAAAAAAGTCATCAAAAAATAATGTCTCTACTTCACATAATTGTGTGTTCAAAATGTCGTTATATGGACAGTATGTAATGTTCTGAATCTGTGCATTCCTTGGCACTGTCACACAAGTATCATCTTGAAATGTTCTTTCGAATATGTCAGTGACAGACCTGTCCAGAAGAGAGTGGTTTAACTTGGTGACAAGCTATTCTTCTTCTTATGGCGCTGTCACTAAGACAGGTTTAAAAGTGACTTTTTTCACTGAACGTTTGAAGATTTTAGGATTACAAATCTCGGTCATAGTGGTCAACTTCTTTATCCAAGCTTCAAATCCTCAACTTTTCCATTCATGTACATCTATCCTCTATCCAGTGAGGGTGTAAGTCACAAGCTACCCACACATCTTCATACATATCTTCAGTACCTAAAATTTGGCGAATCTTATTTTCCCGTAGAGGTCGAGAAGTATCCAGATGAAAGCGCAAAGCTTGAGGAAAATGAGTCTCTCGTAGACATTTAAAGTGACCACTTTCATGCTTTTTCGGTGTTATGTACTATTCGTAAGCAGTCCACACAGATTCGGAGGGTAAACTAAATCATAGAAAGCAAAGTCACCAAGACACTACACGTCGATCCCAATTCAATAAACACAGTTCTCTTAATAGGCAATGGTGATCCTTCACCGTTTGAATATTGTCATTTATCTCCTTCCACGGAACCTGTTGTATCACAAATGATAGATGTCGTGATATTAGTAGAACATTTTAATAGTCTCTTTTATGGCAATTATAAGTGTAATTTCTGCACA
Source organism: Potamilus streckersoni (assembly GCA_016746295.1). Classification (NCBI taxonomy): domain Eukaryota; kingdom Metazoa; phylum Mollusca; class Bivalvia; order Unionida; family Unionidae; genus Potamilus; species Potamilus streckersoni. The sequence continues at coordinate 802,725 of JAEAOA010001611.1, forward strand.
AAGGTGATCGTATTATTCCGTTGGCGAATCCAAATTGTTTAGTCACTGACACATGACAAGTCGTTCAGAAGTCTCCTCTTCAACTAAGTTTGCATTTTGTGCAAGATTTTGGAAACTCTTTAACTCTTCTTTTGGAATTAGATTCATTACGTGTACCTTAATATAAAAATAATCACTATCAAAAATACAACACTTTTCGCCCATTTGCATTTGACCAGTGTCTGACCACTTGAACACTTTCTTCAGAATCTATCCTCTTATAGCATTTAGGTGCCATTGGCTCAAACATCGCTGAGGTAATGGATGCACTGATTCTTTGCGATAGACTTGTATTTTGACCATTTCTCGGTGAATGTGTTCTATCAACTCAACACTTATTTTAGAGCAAAACTAATGTTTGACCACTGCCATTCAAGGTAACGGTCAAGAATGTCAATATAATCTTCCAATTTAAATGGTCTAAAGCGAAAGAGTAGAATGAACACACCATTAATAGAGAGACATTGAATTTTTTGATTGACTTTTTTCACTTTCCTCTTGTAAATTTCTCGACATAAAAATTATGCAGTCACTAATTGAGATTAAGCTCTGGCAAGTCCCTGCCAAATGTCCTTGTAGATCTACCCTGCAATTCAAAATGGTAATGTTTTAAGATTATTTTTATATCGGTTTTAAATACATGTTTAGGGGTTGTCCAAATTTGAGTCCTAACCGCGTAGCTAATTTCTTACACGACATGGTTGGTTCACTTCAGTGACGAGGTCCCACTAAAGGTAGGTAGTGACCATCGGAAAGTTCCAGGTAAGCGGAATCTTTCTGTTCCCACTTGTGAAGTGACACACCAGTATTCTTGCAAACGCACAGGGAGCGAACATTCATTTTGTACAGAATCATTTCGATAAGGGTGCTTTAAAATATGCAGAAGTTTGCTCAGTTTTACATGACATCCGTAGGTGGTAGTTGCAAGGGTTCCTGTGGAGGATAATAAACACAAAAATCAACCAGTAAATTGAAAAGGTGTACGATGAAGAGTGGAATCGCTTTCGCATACGTCAGGTGTGACATGCACATCATCATCACTACTTTCCATGGTAGGTTTCGTAGTCATAGCAAAAGTCTCCATGTTGATGTGGTACTAAATCGATGAGGTCACAGTGCGCGAGATCTATGTCATCACCAGGTGCAAATTCGTACTTCACTTGTGCATCACCGATCCAGAAATTGTGTTTCTGAACTATATTTCTGCGTCTCTAAAAGTATTCATCTATCTTGCTTATTCTTATAAAGACAATTAATTATTAATCTTGGACGTTGTCCCTTTTTATATGCTGGCCAATATGGGCGTGTCCATACGGTAAAGTAAAATTTCCATCCTGTCCGGATTGTAAGGCTTGTTTTAGTATCTCAAAGTTTACCACTTGACTGCTGCGATAATTGAGAGTCAATCTTTTCACTTTACACTCCGTGTGCAGTTCTTGAGGTCACGGTATTCGTAACCGTAATTTTTGAGACCGCCACTTGCAAAACTTGAGTCTTATCGACGGGATATGCGTCGGTCCGGCTCCTAAACGGGCTCCTTTTAATTTCGGTTGTTTTTGACCCAGACGACTGATGTCGATGCAATTGTCCGTGTCAAAATACAAAACACGATCTCCTAACAGTTCTAAAGCTTCGTACAGTTTTAAGCGAGAATGGGCTGTCACGTAAGCCGCGATGAAAACATTTCCAAATTCGTCAGCTTCTATAAAGTCCAGTTCTTCGTAATTGACTAAGGCCAAGTCCTCACGATTGACGTCCACGTGTTTCATGTATTCGGTTTTGTCATGAATCCTTACTCTTCTAACTTCAAGCTTCGCTTACAAGTGGTCTCGTACAATTCTTCCATGGCCATTGTAAAATCTGGTCTTTATTGTCACGTTGATGGTAGCAGAAAATACATCCGTGAAATAAGCACCCGTTAAAATCATACACGATTTTGGTGTTTTCTAAGTCCCAGACATCTTCTTAATACCTTCCAATGGCTTTTTCGTCTCCTCCGTTGAGAGCGTGTTGGATCCATTTGTCTTCTTTGTCACACAAGTAATGTAACCAGCGTAGGGCTTTGAGCGACTATTGATGTTTGACAAAGTTCGTCGTTTTGGGATTGATGACAGCTAGTGTGTTTTCAGGCATGAATCGTTATCGGTACACTAAGGAACACGCTTTGACAATGGTTTCTTTGAAAGGATAGAACCTTCCGTGTTTCATGAACTGTTCTCGAAATTTTCCACAGCAACGTCGTAAAATGTCTACGTCGAAACAACAATGTTTTAACATTTCTTCCTGAAAGTCGAAAGGGTCCGAGGCGTGAGTTTGGTATGATGCGTAGAAAGCTTCTCGCTGTTCAGTACGCAGGTTGTCGGGGTCAGCAATTGTGGGTACCCTGCAAGAAAGTTATAATATTTGTACACGTACGAATACAGAGATCACAAGTCCAAGTATTTGATTTATTTTCTTTTAACCACGTGAGACTCAAGCAAATGAGGTAAAGCGGCATGTTGATTGGCTTCGGTATGAAAAGAATGTGGATAATATCCTTTGGTCATTTCTGTCATGCCAAACATTTTAAGCTTACGACTCAAAGGCACGGCCAAGTAACTCATCGAATCTTTAAGCTGCATTTGACCCACTTCCATGGAAATAATATTGACTTCGTTCAAAGTCACTTTAGGACGTTCGGTACTTTGTTCCGTATAGTATCTCATAAGAAACAGTCGATATTATCCAGAGAAATTGTGAGCCATCACCGTGGCATAGCGATGACAATCTCCGTAACGTTCGATGTCTTCTTGGCTCCACGTCTCCTCGATATGGTGCAAGATCCATGCGGCAAGATCGGCCAAGTTGTTAGGCCTCCGAAATATTTTTTTTACGTTCTACAGGAATCATTCTGCGGCGAGGGCAATAAATCAAGATAGATTCTTGGATCAACTTCTCACATGCTCGGTTCGCCACGTAAAAATTAGGAGTGTGAATGCCAGTCTTTTTCATGCATTCTAAATCGAAAAAATGAAATTGCCTTTCTTCTTCTGGTCATTATCTTCTTTTTCATGTTTATAATGGTATTTTTGAATGTTGCATTGGTGTTCAAAGTCGTGACAAACATAACATCGTTTTTCTTTCCTGAACAGATGTGTAACTTGGCATTACTGGCACATATGCCTTGTCCATAAGTAGGGCACAATCTCAGGAGTTGACAAGCATTTTTCTGATGTGATCCTTGCGTTTTGAAAGGTTGTTGGTAACATGAAGGGGTGACAAACGTACGCTGACAAGCTGGGCAATGCACTCGTTCTTATCGTTCGTACAGACATGGTTTAGAGACTAAACATACTTCATATTTCGATCCGCAATGCTTGTGTTGCTCTCGATTCTTATTGCCATAGTAACATTTTTCACAGTAATAAGTGTATGATAGGAATACAGTGATGCTGGCAATGGCTTCAAAATGTTCATCGTGATGATAGACGTGAATATATTGTTTTGCTCTCGATTCTTATTACCATAGTCACATTTTTCACCGTAATAAGTCTATGATAGGAATACAGTGATACCGGTAACGGCATCAAAATGTTCATCGTGATAATAGACGTGAATATATTTTCCGTCTTTGAAATCTTTGCCTCGAAACAGCAGAGGCACTTCTTGAGGATTTATTTTCAAGGTGTAGCTAGGAGCCAAGACGTTTTGAAGTTTAGGGATTTCAGGAATACCACAGGGCATTCTTTACCTAGCCCTGCATACTGTAACAGGAGTTCTGTCTCTCTTCTTTGTTTAGCTGGGTCCGATTGTTTAATAGTTATCCAAGTTCTTTTTCATTCTGCCGTGTTGTTCTTGTCGGCATACTGATGTCATTGGCTAAACACATCTGGTCTTGAGGATTGTTAATTTGAACGAGGCTACGCTTGATGCTGCGAAGATTGTCTACAAAGATTGCCTTTTTGTGTCCCTCTATCGGGGAAGAGACACGTCGATCATGAACAGTGAAGCTTTTAAATCGGTGATGTGAAACGTTTCGTTGGATTGCTGCACTTGTTAAATCTTGTCGATGATTTTGGAAGGTGTCAATTCTTCTGGACTGCTAAACTCTGTCCAAGCGGGCGACTTCAAATTGTCGTGATGAATTGAAAGTCTCAAGCGTTCGCATACTTTTGGCTTGAAATTGCCGTTTCAGTGTGGTTAACAAAACTCCCACACATTGGTGATGATCCCTTCTGATTTTTTTCAAGGGTATGTCGGACTTGAAATTATTAAACTTCACTGCGTACGTGTTGGCCGTAGTTCTAATTTTTTGTAGGAGCATTTGTCCGTCTCTTGAATGTGATAGTACTTTTCTGGCTTTACTGATGGTAATGGACATTGACTGGGTGTAGACTCTCTGAGTTCAGAGTCTGGTTCACTCATCTCATCTTCAAAATTACTGGCATGACTTTGTGCCAAGATTTCAGTTACTGTGCGAGGCGATAAATCACGTTACTGCTTCTTATTTTCTTCTCCTTTCTTTACGAAATGATGCAATCTTTTCATTTTGATTACAAAACGTCAATTGACTATATTTCAAACACCATGGTCCCCTATATATTCATGTCGAACCAGTTCATATATAAAGGGCTGGTGACTTCCATCTCAGTATCCATTTTGCTTTCAAACCGATCAGCACAATGGAAGAAAGTACACAGATGGAACTTCTGATTTGAGCTCTGTGAGGTGTCATACGAAAGTTTTCTTCAGAAAAAAAAAACTTTCTTCAAGATAAAAGTCAAGATACTTGCTATATCCGTCAGAACAAAGGGTATTGGGCTGCAGAATGTCCAGATTGTCATAAGGTAAGACCAGTGCCAGAAGAGACAAAAGTCAAGATACCTGTTATCATTGTAAAGAGAAAGGACATTGGTCTTCCGGGTCCCCTAAAAAACAACAGGAGCAGAAGGAGGTGGAAGAAGTGACTTCAGCAAAGAAATAACTCCGAGACACGTGGAAAGAAGAAAAAGGAGAGGAAAAAAGAGGAGGAAGAAGAAAAAACTGAAAGTGAAGAAATCAGAGGAAAAAGCAACAGAGTGAGCAAAAATAACAACAGAAGTCTATGAACTTTTTCAAAAAGTCTTGTGTTGTGGTGTAAATTGGATTGTAAATATTTATACCAGAATAGACGAGACTGAAAAACGTGTCTCCTGGTTTTGATTGTTAAGAATAAGAGTATACACTCACGCGCGCGCGCACACACACACACACACATACATCATAGGGTTAAAAATGGAGTATTGAGTTTTCATTGGCTCAGGAAGGTCTTTTTCGTTTGGGTCGTAATAAAGAAGTCTTATCCATTGGTTTCATACTTTTTAACTCTGCCAAAGCATCTATGAGTAACGTGACCGTTTGAGGTTCACTGTTCTACTTCTCTCCTAGACTTTATTTCTTCTTCTATTTGCTTCTTCCTGTTGTTTCCTTCTCGACTCTTCTTCTTCTCGCTGTTGCTGTTCAAGGAGAAATGCATGTTCTGCCTCTGATGCCGGAAGAAATTCTTGCAAAGAGAGAAAATCTACTAAATCCCAGTTGAAATCAATCTCTTTAAGAAGCTGCCCTGTGTTCACTTTGGTACCTGGTGCTATGCCATCGCTTTTCGTCTCCACAGCCGGTGCCCCCCAATTTATTATCTTCTTAGTTTTCTTTATTGTTGTGGCCCCTCTCAGACTCATCATCATTGAAGGGCACCCCCCTAGTTCCGAAAGGTAAAGAAATTTTATGTTTTGCTGTTGTTTTCTTCAGTATGTATGCTATTTGAATTTAACGTAAGTATTTCGATTTTAGAATTTTGAATTAGGGTTTATACACCATTCTATTCCTAGTGTGAAATACTCCTTAAACCAAGCTGGTTTTGGAGTTTATTTATTAAAGTGATCTTTGCCAGAGATCGGTATTGTCCTGTGTAAATACTATGTATGTGTGCTATATGTTTGATACGTAAATTTGGATACTTGTTAGGACCGGCTGAGATATCAAATTCTTATAGTTGTTTTTTATTTTAACAGTTCTAGAGGATTTAGTGTGTACTGTAATAAGGAGATAAGTAGTGTGTGCTTTTAATAAGGAGCTAAGATGTACGAGAGAGAGAGAGAGAGAGAGAGAGAGAGAGAGAGAGAGAGAGAGAGAGAGAGAGAGAGAGAGAGAGAGAGAGAGAGAGAGAGAGAGAGAGAGAGAGAGAGAGAGAGAGAGAGAGAGAATTATTAATTTATTGATGTGGTGTGTGTAGTATTTGTGTTTTCGTAATGTTCTTTACTAATCTTCCTTTTTTTCTGGGAGATCCAGTACGAGCCGTACTACCTCACGTTAGTCTCGTAGCATATGTCTCTTACCATACGGATATCCTCGGTAGGTAAGCTATTTCTCTGTCTGTATGGATTGTTCAGTATTTGTGGGTGGATAAAAGAAAGACAGACAGATGCTTCCCTACTGAACCGAAAAAATATCTAAAAAAAATTTATGTGTTTTTGTTTTCCCCCTGATGCGTTGTTATGTTTTTTTCCAAAAAGAATTTAGAGCAAAAAATTTATATTTAATTTTTTTGATGGGGTATTTATTTTCCCTAGAGTATCTAAAGGTTCATTCATCTGGTAGGGCTTCATTTGCCCTATCCTAATCATTCCCCTTATTTTATTTTGTGAATTTGGCTAGGGATCCCCTATGTCATGTGAATGCTATGTGTTTGGTGCTATTGTATGTTGCTAACATATGTTGGTTTTTTTTGGTAAGGACAGCCTTCTATATCATATTTCCCCCAGTTGTCTATTTTTGTTATATGCATCAGATTCTTTCAGCTATATCCTCCCCTTTTTCTTTCACTCCTCATTCATTCTGTTATATGCATATAATTTAGTTTCTTTTATTTACATTTATTTAAGTAGTTTTATTCAGACCTAGTTTTTAAATTTTCTATTTGCGGGGCTAGACGGTGTATACTAATTTATTTATTAAAAAAAAAACCCATCCTAATGTTTTGAGGTGAGTGTTGTGTTCCGTCTTCCCTTCATATTATTTTTGAATTTTTGCTAGGAAAATAAGGTGCCTTCTTTTATTTCTATAGCACTCCATTTTCCCGCATTTATTTCCAAACACGTATATAAAAGTCCGAAACATTTATATAAAACTACACATAGGGTTTTCTGAGGCTCTTCCGCAGGCCTGCCCACTTCGCGTAACGCCATGTGATATAGTCATACGTCCTTGTCTCGTACTTCTTCCATGTGTAGAATTGTCTATAAATATAGGAAAAAACGTATTATTATATATTTAAAAACAAACAGAAGCTATAAAAATGTTATTTCCTAATGCTTATTATCTGTCCATATTTTTTCATTGTTGATATGATAAAACCAGTTATTTTCATGAAATCTACTTTTGAAAATTCTCCATCTAAATACAGTAACGCTCCTACTTTAAAAACTCCATAGTTTTTAATTATACTAATGGTTTCATCTCTTTCATCTTTTATATTTTGACAATTTAAAATAACATGTTTTTTTTTTTAAAATTCAAATTGTTTGCACAGTGGACATTTGGGTATAGTTGTAATCATGTGCCTTATTTTGGCTTTGTCCCCTGTTAACCAGGCATTGTGTATGTATTTAAAATTTAAACTTTGTTTGTTTAATGAAATTATAATTTCTCATGATTTCCAGATTTTTCCCCCTTACTTCCATTTCAATCTTGCATCTACTTTTATTAATAACTAAATCCCTTATTGTTTTGTATGTAATGTTCGTATCCCCCTCCATATTTCAATATTTTCCCTAAACCTTAAAAAATTAAATCTTTTGTGTATTTAAATTTCCTAGAGTAGTACAGTAAAAGGCTTATTTTGACGCAAGACCCCTTTCTACCCTCCTAACAAATACAAATTACCCCCCTCAAATCCCACCCCAAATGAATTACACATAAAATTGAAAGGCAAATCCTAGCGCAAATATAATTCTATAACTTTAGACAGGATGTTGCCTAGCCGTTGCGTAATCTAAAAAAATATCTCCATGACAACTGAGTTAGGCAACTGCCTTTGTTATGTGGATATATGTTAAACTCAATCACGTGCTGCACTTTCAAGGAAGAAGGACGTATTATACTGAGCTAGATCAGGTAAGTGATATTATTTTATAACTCATTACCTACTATTAATGTTTCAACTGTTGATATTAGAAATACTTTATTATCACGATGATAGAGACTAAACGTTACTTTACCGCTCACACGGCGACGAGATTCCAACAAATCTTTTATTTGTGGTTTGCTTAGAGGATAATTTTTGTCGATAAAATATATTTTTGACCGATCAAGATCAATTGTAAGTTTAGTATATTTTTGTTGACTGATCGGATTGTGAAAGTTTTTAAATTCCGCTAGCAAACTTTGATACAATTGTTCGAGATATTTGAAATACTCTTTGTCATCATATCTTATGAGCGAAAGTTTTAGCCTGTCACGAGTTCCACTAAAACATATGCCTGATGTTTCATTATTAATTTCAACTGTCAACTGTTTGCCGTCCATCATTAGATATTTGATCTTGCTACTATAGCTATTTGTCACTGTTAAATTTTCAAACATTATTTCTTTAGTTTAGATAAATTTTAGTCGGAAAAGATAATGTCGAGTATAGATCTATCATCATGACAATACCCAAGTGCAAAGATATCTACTACATTTTCGCAATAACGTTTATCATCAAAATTACTCAATCCACGTTTGATAATGACATATGTTTCGAGCTTATAATGATTTATCCGAATTGCCATAGCTCTTGTAAACGTAACACCACCATCAAGCGCGTACTTGTAGTCATCAAATTTCATAAACGTTTTAACTTTTGCTTTTTTCGCTATTTTATTATTGTCTAACAACATGGCATACATTTTGCTACGTAATCCGATAAAATATTTGATAGCGCTTGAGTTCATTTCATCTTAAATTCACCAATAACCTTTTTATTTGTGTCGTCATGAAATTTACTATCACGAGGGTAATCGGAAAGATCAAACAGATGTCGATTATCATACATGTCCTGATAGCTGTCCTCACATTCGATTTCATATACGAGTGAATCAGTATCAGTAAACAGTAATCTAATGACTGGCAATTGATTTTTAACAAAATTATAATGAAAATCGTACATCAGCCACTTTGATAAATCTAATACTGAAGCTCCAACATAGATCGGCTTGATTAGTTTTAGATTTGTTTTTCTTCTTTGTATCGCAACAAGATTCTCATTACAAATTTTCATGCTCACAAAATCATCGTCTGACACAAGTTTGTTTCTACGATTGATATAATTAACAAGTTCGATATTTACGCGTTTACTAATATTCTCCATCGTCTTACCAGAAACGGAATTTTTCATCAGTCTCAAGAAGTTTTTCTCAAATTCAGTTTTTCCTACAGCTCTTCTTGAAGTGTTCGAGTTAATGTAACCTTTCATCCAAGGCGACTCCTTAAATAAATTTAGTACACGATGATCTTTTCTCAACACAAGGCCAGCGATGACTGCTTGTTTTAAAACTTTGTAATGCAAAACATAACTACGTTTATTAAGCAAATTTGGTACTAGTTTTTTCACCATGGAAGTTTGTCTTGGTGATGCTGACGCTTATTGTTCCTGGGATAATAAACTATAATCTATGACCATCGATTCCGCGCAGAAAGGATAATCGTTATGCAATTTGTGTAGCGAAGTTGGATAATCGAGATCAACTTCAACGAAATACGAAACATTGTCGGGTATCTTTTTCTCTGTCTCCGATAGAAATCGATCAGCTGTGATCCAATGAAATCCACCAAAACGCACTGGTTGTGCCATCGAATAACCCTATAATAAATAATATACTTCGAAGGAAGCTTAGGATTATACTCTTTTTAAATATTTGTTATTTGCTTCAGCATATTTCTTCGTTATCACGCTAATACCGCCTCTGATACCTTTTTCGATAAAATTGAACATGTCAACGTCAGTCAGTAATTCTACCCTTACCGTACTAAACTTTAGCAGAGCATCCCATGGGGCAGAATAATATCAGCAAGGATCTAGTCAGTAATTATTACAACTCACTTCAGGAAAACTCTCAAAAACATCTGCTAATAATAACACGTCAGTTTTCAAATACAAATCGTGATAATCACCAAACGTCTCACAATCAAACTCTTTTCAAATATTTTGTGCATACTTGTACTCGTCATCTGCGATATTTTCATTTTTAAGTTGCGAGTAAAATTTGTCTTTGTCAGGTAAAGATGTTTCATCAAATTTACTCCAGTTGTCGAGATATTCGTACAGAAATACTCCTTTTTTGGTCAGTAGATTAAATTTATCTCCAAAACAGTCTCTTAGGTTTTCAAATTTACTACAACCTTTCACTAGCTCATCTAACGATGCTGCCATAAACTGCAGGCTCTCAATAAAACGCAATTTACCTAGCGTAACTGACATATACTTTTCAAAATTATTTGGAATGCATTTGATGATGTTATCGAGTTTCAGACGAGCTTTTACCAAAAGCTTCCACGATAATGTGGCTATCATATCCTCGAAAGTTGTGAAGAATAACTGGAATAAAATCTGGAGCATGAAATTTTAAATTACATAGATCATGAGCCGCTCCACGGTACTGTCGAGTCAAATGACAAAGGTAATGTACTTTTTGTCATCGTCAAAAGCTTTCTCACAAATATAACAAATTTCTGCTTGCTCGTGATCGGATTCTTGCTGAGGTGTTAATTTTATCATTGGAGTTACTCTTTTCAAACGATAAGTAATATTATCAACTTCACTGATCAATTGCATGAGAAGCCAGACAGCTGGATTTTTGCCTCGATATAATCTGATTGGATTAGATAATCTCGAGTCAGTACAACAAACTATCTGGTAAGCTACTTCGCACGGAACATGATTTTTAGTTTTCCTCGTACTCGATTGGTTGGGATTATTTTCTACACCAAGTACAGGTTGAAGTAAACATTCGAAATCAGCGTATATGACGAAAGGAATTTTTAGTTTATGATTATGATGGACAAACTGTAACACACTATCTTTATTAGATGGCATTGTTATTTTTGTGCATCACTACAATACTGCAAATGCTTTTGTAATATTTCATTGTTTGTACAACCGTGCAAGCAGCGATAACAAAAGAACGTTTTCTTTTTTCGTTTATTATACTGTCCACCAACTAGTCCGTTAAAGCTTTTAATCCAAACATAATGATTTTTATAAAACAGTAAATTTATAGTCGATTATGAAGCTTTCTCTGAAATATATCTCGGATAGACGTTTTCTTTTTCATCAAGTCCAAAAACGTTAATCGAAATATTATTTTGCTTTTCAAACTTTGGTATTTCATTTTCTGCCACTGGAAAGTCAATATCTTTAAAATTTAATCTTGACACTTGACTAATATACTTCTCAACACGACCAGCATCTCATTCAGCTGGAAATAGCGCGGAAAGAACAGCTCATTGGAAACATTTGTTATCGACGTTTTTATGTTTATACAACATTTTTTATTTTTTATTTTTGGTGGCAGGTCAATATACGAACTACCGCGTAATGCGTCATATTTCATTGTGTGAAACAAAATTTCTTTGATCATTTCAAACTTCCAACCCGAACCTAATTCGGTAAATTCCTCTATCTTTTTCCAAATTTCTTGGTGTATCTCATCAGTTAGTGATAAAAGATCAGTTCCAAGCAAAACACGTCTTGATTTCGCGTTGATATAAGGCTCTGTAATTTCCTTGTCAGTCGATTCTTCCGTAACATGTAACTTTGAAAATATAACATGATATTACACTAATAATCTTATACTTTTGTGTTTTTCGAGCTCACGTTTTACAGTTGTCTGTAGCAGGTGGTAAAGATTTGTTGAAGTAAAATTTACTAGCTCGATTTGATTATCTAACCGATAACTGTTGTCAAAACCTGCAAAAGCAATCGCTATTTTATCAGGTTCTCCCATAATGCTCTTCTTAGCTGTATCAGGCAATTTTAACATTGCTATAATATAGTCTAATATCTAATTGATTGTTCGATCGATAACTTACCGCACACAGTGCATGCACTTCGGTTGAAAAATCAATTAAAGTTATAAAATTACTATTAGTCACAAAATATGACAAGCGCACGTGAGCAAGAGGTATATCACGTTCACCCAAAGTACAACCTATACGCTGAAAATGCATTAGGTTCGGTTGTTAACATAAAATCTGGAATATCTTTTGGCAAATTAACGCCAGCGGTTATAAGATTAGTGTGAAGGGTGATAATGCCAAGCGGATTGCAATGTTTAGAAAAGATTTTATCTACACGTTGTTCCACGAAGATATTTCAGAGGGACAGCGTGTATATCATGTAAACGGTGCAGTCACTGATGACAATATTGAAAATTTGTCTTTGCAAAATTAGTTTCAGCCGCACCCAGTCTTTGATTTGTACGAAGCAAAATATCATGGTATTATTAGAAAAAGAAAAACTAAAAAAAAATTCTTGGTACTATGAGCAATATGGGATATATTATGGTAAGTGTAAGAGGAACATCGACAGATCATGTTCGTTAATATGGTCATCGTTTTGTTTGCGAGGCTTGTAACGGATCTATACCCGATGGTCTGATTATTAATCACATCAATAACATAAAAAGACCATCGATTGAAAAATCTAGAACTAGTTACGCAGCAGGAAAATGTGAAAAAAGACGAGATGGTAACGGTAGTAATTTTAGATGTCCAGCAAAACCTATTGTTTCGTTAAACCTCGAAACGGACGAGGAGATGAAATTCAAATAATTTACAGCTGCGGCGAAATATTATAATATAAATCCCAGAGCAGTAAAATATGTAGCTGATAGAGTAACAAGATCAGCTTTTTCAAGCGAATACGATGCTAGTATTTTTTTCAGATATGATGATTAATAATATTTGATAGCTCGGTTTTAGTCAAACAATGATGAGCAAATGCTATCACATCATGGCGATTAAATTTTAGCGTCGTTAAAGCACTTTCATTAATTTTATTTGTTTCTGCTGCTGTTAGTAATATTTTATGAGAATCACCCTGCATCACAATAACGTCAACGGAGTATACACTATAACCCGACAAACATTTTCTTACCAATTCTGCTAGCTCTTTGTAATTTAATATATTAACTTTTTGGTGATATTTTATCTCGTCAGTCATCTTTTAACAATATATTAGATAAAAATATATTATACCATAAACCTGATGAAACAACTCGCTGAACTATACGCAGAAGATACTAGTGATAATGTTGCCAGCGATAAATTCACAGACAATATTACAATTACTAACAATAATTTTATAAACAAATCTGTTGGTTATAGCGAAGATGATATTTTGTATAACAACGAATCTGACGATGATGAAATAGTTACCGTTATTGATAGATTTAATTACAGCAGACCAACAACTGAACGATAAAATGCCAAGTGTCACATTGCTAAAAAAGTTATAAAATTTAATTTTACCGTTGCCGACCAACAACTGTTTTGGCAGCTGATCAAACCTTTCTTAAACATCAAAATTCCATGCAGAAAGAAAAATATCAAATTCGATTTCATATTTGTCAAGAGTTTTTAATCTGATGACGATCTCTGACGATTGTAGACAATATCCAATATCGTTATGTAAACCAATAAAATGTAAATCTGTCAAAAAAAACGTACGAGGGAATTTATAATAACATTATTTTATAAATTGTTTGGTTGGAATCCAACTGTTAAATTTATCGCTATACCCACGCCATTTGACTAAACTTTCATTACCTTTTTTCCTAATCACTTTTTCAATAACGAAAACATCCTGCTCAGTTTTCTGTAGTTCTTGTTCGTATAAACTACCTACGATCGGTTTCCCTGCCAGATCTTTTAACGCGTACGTTACAGGTATCTTTAAAAGTATTTTATCAACCACAAATACTTCTTCGCTTCAGTTTGGAGTATATCATTATTCAAATACCTTTTTGGTCAAAGAAATTTTAACTTTATCACCGACCTTAAATTTATGTCTGCGGTACATATTTCGTTTGCTAATATTGAATTTTTAATAGCATCGATTGGCAACAGTTTAGTTGTTCGATGTCTCGTGTTATTATATTCGCCTACGATTTCAGAAAGGTCATCGATGTACCTGTTGTTGTTTTTAGCTGTTAAATGTTTGTGTATTTTTTCGTTTAGCGTGCGATTAAATCTCTCAACAATAAAGCTTTTACCTTAGTTTCCTGTAACGTATTTTTTATATAATTTTGTTCTAAAAACTGCTTAATCTTTTTGTTAAAATACTCGGCTCCGTGATCAGTCCAGATTTTATTCGGTTTTCTTTCTGTACTCGTTATTATTTGTTTTAGCGCATCAGTCATTGAAGTCCCTGTCTTATCCGAAACAGACACACTGAAAGCATATTTGCTAAAAACATCTATAACATTAAACAAATACTTTTTGTTATCGTTAAACTGAGCCAGATTTGACACATCCACCAAATCTAATGCCCAGATATCATCTACGGCATTAGCAACAACTTTACGTGTCGGAAACGTTTTTTTAGGTCTATGCAGATCGACTGCAAGATCATCGTAAATTTTTTCCAAGTCCTAATTTGTATTTCACTCCAATCATTCTCTGAACAAATCTTCTATCAAAACGTTCTCTCATGTTTGTTGGCTCCATATCACATAATTCGACTAACATTACTTAATCAGAATCTGCTTTCGAGTTTTCATGATCACGCTAACAGATATCATGACGCATCACAATTGCATCAACTTGATTATAAGGTTTTTGTCCAGCCAATGGAATATCAATCTCGTCTAGTTGTTTATCTAGCGGATTATAAGATCCAGTATACCGATGACCTGGTAAAGTCCAAACGTCTTTTGGGTTTGGTAATTTACCAATAATTTTGTGTATGTCGATACCTGTACCTATTATTTCTCTGTTGTTACAACGCTGACAGTATGCGACAATTTTATTTTGCTCAAGACATAAATCTGTCAGAATCGCAGTTGAATATCATTCTAAATATTTAGTCGTCTACTAAGATAACCTCCCTGACGATATCAGGACAACCAGAGCCCAGTGACTTTTTCATTAAAACCATTTTTTTTCTTTTTCCACAGATTCCATAAATACTTTTTAACATCGTCCTCTTGTTTTTTCTGTTGTTTCATTAATATTTTTTGATTTAGTTCTACACTTGAGACAATATGTTGACATTATTATATCAAGGAGTTTAGATAAAATTAATTGCAATCTCATCATTAGCGTGAGAAGGTTGCTTGTCAAACTGTAACATAATCTTTTAAAAATTAAGATTTTTCTGAGACATCTGTCGGATAAACATTATACAATAATATCCGCAAGCAGAAGTTCCAATAGGTTGGAGATGATTTGACAAATAATATATTTTTTATCTATATTTTGTTCATATATATTTTTACTACATCGCTTGGAGGAAGTCCAAACGAGTCAAAATAATTATTATTATAAACTGCTACCCAATGCGTGCCGGATCGGTCATTAAAATCTTGCAAATTTATCACACATGAACCTAAAGCTGACGGCGTTTCTATACCTGCGAGTTCATCTTTAGAATAAACTCCGTGAAATCCAGGAACTGCTTTTAACTTATCAATTATATCATATTTACTTAATGGGTGGTCGTGTTCCCGGTAATGTTAGACCACGTCCGATTCCTAGAAGATTTGGCAGCAGACTTCCCGCTAGTCCCGCCAAAAGTTGAGGGAACGGAATAATACCTCCTTGTTTTGTTTGATTGCATTTTGGTGTTTTCTTTTCTTTTGGCGATTTTCTTGTTTTATTTTTTCTGGCGATTTTTTTTTCCTTTGTGGCATTATAATATATCAATTACATAACATTTATGCTATTGACTTCCCAATTATTTTTATTCCACTTCTGCAAATGATACAATTACCCTCAACTGCTTTTTTCGTTGCGCCAGATACTGCTCCCGTCGCTGCTGCTAGTCCTAACATGCCTAAGACCGGTAAAATTTTTGCAGCTAATATTGATAATGCAGGTCCAAGAAAACCACCCTCTTTTGCCAGCGCTGTTAATTTTTTAACTTGACCATCGGTCAAATATACTTCTTTTACAATATATTTTGTCATTTTATGTAACAACTGTAGATTAAACTTGAACTGTCATTTTACCTCCAACAGAATCTATCGTAATAAATCTATCACTGATCACTAATGCGTATACGTATAACGGGGCTACTGGAACCGCCCCGAGTGTCCAGGTAATTTAATATCAGCTGTGCTGTCTACAGCTCGCTCGCTATGTTTACTAACATCAAAATGAAATATCGGATAAAGTGTACGAAATTCCTCTGCTGATATTTGAGTTCCATCTTCAACATCTTGATATTTTTGTATTGCGTCAAGCAGGTACATGTACGGTCGAGAAATATTTTTATTAACGTCATCAGCAAAATTTCACTCGATAGCTCGTTCTGCATATTGCTTCGAATTTATTCTAGCGTATATTCGTCTGACATCAGCGTGGTCAAATATTGCATTATTTTGTTGTTGGTAACCTCGTCGGGTTTGCTGTTAAAATACGACAAATATATATCTCGGCAGTTGTTCGCTTGCTGTTGTTGTGACCCGCCACGTGTAGTCGGTAGTATTTGGAACCGCTGTTTGATATATTTTATGCTACTTAAAATGAATTCTGTTTGTATGTTTCTCAAGTGTGCTATTTAATTCTGACATTTTAGTGATCGATGGGGTTATACATGGCATCCACAAAGCAAGTTAGTTTATGATAAACTGTACATCAACCCCTCCAGATCTAAACAAGAAATCGTTTTGTTCTGCTCGATCTAAAATAAGAGTATGTTTTACTCCGCGAAATACTTTATCATCATCGCGACAAAAGCCGAAAATCATACTTAGTGGAAGCATCATTGTAATCTGACGTGATCCTGCTGCAAGTTCTCTTCGTTTAGCAAAACCTTCGTTATAACGTGGATTTTTTACGTCAAGTGTGATAAGAAGCAAATTTAACATTACAGTACCGTTTGCATCTGCAGCTGGTGGTGTTATGTTAAGATTATTAAAAGATGCCGTAAGAGAAACTCTTGTAGCGTCTTCATCAGCAGCTGCACATGGTACGGCAATATTTAGAGCAACAGCATTAGCAATAAGAAAATCTCTTACAATTACAGTATTTGCATCAGCATTAGGTCCGTGTACTATAAAACCTCTCTTTAAAAATTCAGTTGATTCATCTATACCACGTCCAGTATCTTTAAACCACACCATGTTCGTTGCAGTTGATCTCGAGTAATCATCGGAAAACGAAATAATATTTAAAATTTTACTTGCAACTTGTAAATGACCTGAAATATCTTCTATAGTTTGATTGGCTAGTTGATATCTAGCACCTTTGAATAAACACCAACCGTTATTTATAAGAGCTACTTCTGCTCCAACTGCAATTGCAGCAGGTGGATTGGCTACTGTCATAATCTGACCGCGAACTTCTAACATAGCCTTATGTGGCAGAAGAAATACGTCTTCGTCTCTGGAATTAAAATTTCTGATACCAGCTTTATTTGGTTCGTTAGAATTTTCATCGAGATACTCAACATACTAAAATTTTGTCGCATCGTTGTCGATGTCATTAGTTTCTGTTAACTCGAGATAAATTTAACCGATATTATTTATTTATTAGATGATATAAAATTTTATTGCGGCGTTATTATTTTAGATATTAATTTTTGTATGATCTGCTCGCCCTATGGTGATAATAGTTTTTTTTGTTGTTGTTATCATAGCTCGTTGAGTTTATTTTGTTGGAGCGATTTCTGAGACAGCTTGTTTTATTTCAGATGCAGTCGGTGGATCTCCTTTTATTTTATCGGATATTTTTATCCTACCGCAGTCCCAGCGGTAGATGCAGCCCATGCTGCAAAAGCTTTACCAGCGTCAAGAGTAATTGGTGCAACTTTACGCGCTATACCCGGAACATTTTCAATAACTTTAGTAAATATATTTCCAAAAAATCCTCCTACTATTTTTTTTCGATAAATCTTTTTCTTTGTTTCATTATATCTGATGTTGTATAATTTTTATTGTTTACTATTGTTCGCGTAGATGTAAATAATAAGTTACAACTTCATTATTTAAATGCAACTATTTTCCAGATTGATTTGTCAACTTCATTATTATACTTGATATTTGATTTTGTTTTGAGCTCTTTGATTGTTCTGTTTAGATCAGTAATATTATAAGCTCCTTATGGAATTTCTTTTGTTGTAGATATTGAAGATGTTGCAATCATAGCAAACCAAATTTCATCATTAACATAAGTTTTCACGTTAGGCATAGCATTCCAGCAAGTACAAGAAATTGATCCAATCTCTTATTGTTTTGTAGGATCTAGTTATATAGGAGGAATATAATTTACTGAATAATTTACGCTATCTTTCCCAGACTCACTAGAGTCTAGCAATAATGTTGTTGACATTTTTTATATTAGATCATTTTACAAAATTAAGTCGCGGTGTAAAGTTTCATATTCGTCAGATGTTAATAATCCGCTCGATCTTAGATGATCAAGTATGTCAATGATTTCATTATCAATTTCAACACTAGCATTACCAGCTTCTTTAGATGCTATTAATAACATTAATCTACCTATCATTTCAATAGTTGATGTAAATATTTTTACACCAATTCCTGGGGGTTTTTTTCTCTATTTTTTCTACACGAGTTTTATCAAATGTAGTAAAATTTCCTTTTAAAACTCCATCCCTTACCAAGAGGTTTTGCTCTACTATTTTCTGCTGTTCTTCCAAATATGAAAGCAATAATACTATGTCTCATTCTATCATAAAATGGATGCATGTTTTCAATTTCTGTAACCGTGTTTATTTCATCTTTAGCAGCAACTCCGTCTTTAAATATTGCATCTAATCTATCGATTAATACTTGATATTCTACATCTGTCCACTTATTTATATTATCAATATCTTTATATTTTCTTTCTTTAAAAAATCATTATACTCATTATCTTTTATCTCATCATTTGCTCTTCTTATAAAAAATGTCTTTGCTCTCCAACTTCCATAAACTTTACAGTAAGCTCACCAACTCTTGTTTGCTCTTCTTTGATATCTTTTATTTCTCCTGATAAACTTGTCACAATATTTATTATTCCTTGCGTTGTTAACTCTGACTATCTTCGCTTAAGTTCCAGCGGATTATTTATTAACCGATCTGTTTCAGCTTGTCTAGAAGCAGGATCAGCTCTATTTGCTGTAAGTGCCTCAGTTTTCTTTTTTCTTCATCTGATCTAGTAACAATTTTTGCAGCAGCTGCTTCTTGTTGTTATTTATAAATTCCAACCAAACCTTTTTCTTGCAGTTATTTAAGTTCTTCTTCTGATAGTGGTTTAGTTTCAGGTTGTTTACCAAATAGTTCTTCAGTAACTGGTTTGAAAATTGTAACTGTTGCTTCTGTAGCAGTTACTTGTCCACGTCGTGTTTGCTGTACTTTTTGCTTAAGTGATGCATGAGATTGAGCAAGTTTTTTATATCTTCTATATTTTTCTATATTTTGCCTGTATGTCCATTATTAATATTAAATTTTTTTATAACTAAACTACGTTTTACTGTAAGTAACTGTTAATACAACAGCGAAACATTTTAGTTGGATCATGCGTAAGTTTATCAAATAAGAAAAAGTTGTATTTATCCTTTGTAGCATTACGATAAAGTTCAATAAATTTATCTTTTGTAACGTCACCGCATTGCTCGTTCGCAATATTTCTAACGTCAACATTGTCCAGTCCTGGAAATAATATAAAACAACCAGTATTTTGCCGAATAAATCTGTCAACATTATAAAAACCTTAAGCGAGATAAACAGAATTACACTGTTTATTATGTGACAGTGAGAAATACGATCTTATTTTATTCAACTCCATGTTATTTAGCGGAATATCATCCAAAACTACTATCTTATGTTCATCTGCATTAAGTTGATTAAATGGAATAAGATCTTCTGGCAGTCTCATTTTAAAAAAAATCTTCACCAGCCTTAAGATCATCACGAAGCTTGTTATTATAATCGCTTAATAACTCGTACTTATCTTGCTTTGGATTGATTGTGTAAATATAAACTCTATCGTAGTTAAAATTATCTCCAAGAAGCCAGTTCATAAGCAAATTTGTTTTTCCGATCCAGTTCGCCCAACCATAAGATAATGACAATCAGTTAGTTCATTGTTATGCTTATGCTTTATCAGTCTCTCTGTATCGAAGTTTAATATTGTCGACTTTGCCATTGTTGTTATAATTTTATATATATTAAACTAATGTTGATAATTTTATCTAGGTCAGTAAATAATGAGTTACTATACAAAATTTGGAACATTAGACGGAGATGTATCAACAGAAGTTTATCAAGGTGACTTATCTAATTATGCAACTCTTGATCAGCTCAAAGATGAAATCAATAATTTTCTAAATGTTGCAAGTGTAGATCCAAATGAAGTCGTCGTTTTCCAGGACAAACAAGGACGATTAAAGACGAGTAATCTGCCACTGTCAGATGTACTTGTACGAATTTCTACTGCGGTTGCTAATAATATCGTTACTTTTAACAATCGAGGTAAGATACAAGATTCGGATAGGTCAGTTAATGATTATGTAAAAAAAAAAGCTGGTGATGTATTTACTGGAAATATTTTATGAATTAGAGCAAGATTACATATCTTGGAAACCCAACCGAAGATAATGACGCTGCGACAAAAAAATATGTTGATAATCAGGAATCAAAGTACGTGTCAGTACATGGTGGTATGATGCGTGCATTTCTCAACATGAATAATAATGGCATTACTGACCTCAGAACACCAGAGTCTGATTTTGATGCTGCAACAAAGAAATATATCGATGATAAGGAAGCTCCAATTAATAAGGAAATAACAGCGCTCAAGAATGAATTTCTTGGTCACGCAGAAACATAAACACACTTAAAAATGAATTTTTTGGAAATCCATCAAATGTTGACATTACACTCGCTAATATTAACACAAAACTCAACGATATTATCAGTGGCATTCCTAATATTGTTGAGAAAAAGAATCTGATTAAAATTCCTCACAAAAAGATTAAAAATATTGTGTATACTGTTGATGCTGAAACTGGTGAATGGACGCAGCAAAACAGCTTTTTCAAACACACTGAAGAAGTTACTGGTGTGTATAGATTGTCAGTGTTTGGCAGTGTAAAGTTTAGAATACTTACCATATATCCATAGCGTCATTCGACTGATGTTTTCTCTGAAACTATATCACTGATATTAAACAAAGATGATGAAGACAAGTTTATACTTGATCCAGATCATACAAATTTAAAAAATATTTATTATTATTGGTGTTTGAAATTTGTAGTTGAAACTCCGAGTTTTCATGATTACATCAAACCTGAGATTATGTAAACTAATATTATAATGAAAAAAAGTATAATTGATTTTAATCATATTTCAAAAGATATTCCAAGACAAGTATATGGAAGCACTAATACAATACTACAAATATTATCACAAAAATCTTTGGTGTGTAAAAAATGTTACAAATACTATAACAAAATACTTCGAGTAATATCATATCTACCGTTGTTAATGACCAGCTATGGTATAATTTCAAGTGGGGCATCATTAAACCCGTTTTTGCTAATCATATCTGGTGTAGGTGTTTTCTTACAACAGCGTGTAAAAAGATTGAACCTCGACTTTTAATGAAACGAAATGCTTGCAAAACAGCTAATATAACTTACAAAAAATTATTTGATCAGATACGGTCTTATTTACGATGTGTAAAATATGATATGGATGATTTGATACGTGAGTTTCACATTATTGACAGTATGTTAACGGATATCCTACCAATGAGGGTCAGTAAGTATGAAAAAGATTATCAAAAAAGTATGAAACATTATCTAAACTTAAAGAATAATATACTTACCTGATCTACTGCAGTGAAATTGCAGCACGTGATTGAGTTTAACATATCTTCGCATGACAAAGGCAGTTGCCTAACGTTATAGAATTATATTTGCGCTAGGATCTGCCTTTTAATTTTATGTGTAATTCATTTGGGGTGGGATTTGAGGGGGGTAATTTGTATTTATTAGGAGGGTAGCAAGGGGTCTTGCGCCAAAAACAGCTTTTTACTCTACTACTCCTAGGTACCTCTAGGAGTTTGCAAATTATATTATTTTTGTATATATCCTATTTTTTTAGGATGAACCCAAACCAGTATAAATAAATTGCCTCCCATGGCATGTTTGGTTTTGATTTGCTTATTTTGAAACGATTTATTATATTTGCATTTTTCATTAAAACTGGATTCGGTAAATTTAAACCCCCTTTATTTTTTGGCCTATATAGCGTATCTTTTTGGACATAAAACTCCATATATATTTTATAATTTCATTATCAATTTTCCCTAAAATTTTGTTTTCCATATCTATGGATTTTAAAATGTAATTAATATTCGAGTAAAAAAAGGTTTTGGCCACTTGGGCTCTTTCCATAATACTCAATGGCGTTAGTGCCCATGTATCTATTGATTTCTTAATCTTTTCTATTATCTGTTTATGGTTTTCCTGATCTTCGTTTTTCCCAAAGTAAATTCCTAGGGCTTTTATCTTTTCCTTAGCATAGTGGAGTTTGTAATCCAGGGTGATTACCCCGTCAGTTTTCTATTTTTAAAATTTCTGTTTTTTTCATTATTTATTTTCGAATCCGAAGCTTTACCAAAGTTTTCGTATTCTTTCATTAAGTGTTTGAAAGAGTTAGGGTTCCTAATGAAGTTTGTGCAATGATCTGCTTGTTGAAGCATTTTTATTTCAATTTTCAAATTTGGTATTTGTATTCCTTCTATTTTGCTCTTATTTCTTATTATTATTCTCAGAATTTCTATATCTATTACATATAAAAGCATCGATAGTGGGCATCCTTGCCTCACTGATCGTTATATTTCGGTCAACAGATGCAATTTTTAAATAATGGATATTATTATTCCAAATGAAACTCAATATTCTTCTTTCAATATTTCCAGTCATTGCTTCCGTAAGGTGTGTCGAATTCATTATATAGTTCAATTGGCTATACATGTAGGTTTTAGCTACCTGTACGCGGTCTATTAAATTCAGCGTTAAATGCGCCCATATTTAAAATTTGCGTGTTAATCTTGATTACTAACTCACAAAAGTTTAGGTGAGTAGAGTTTTCTACAAAATGTATTTCTAATACTTTTGCATGACCTTTAATCAGATTGGGGAAAAGTCCGGGGTGGTTTCCCCTCCAGTTTCCTATCAATAAAATTTCTGTTTTATCATGTTTTATAGTTGAGCCAGAGGCCTTGCAATATTGTTATTATTCATATTGTAAATGTCTAAAGGAATAATCGTCTCTGGTAAAGTTCGTGCAGTCGTCTGCATGTAGAATATTTTAGAAATCATAGTCCAAATCCAGTATTTTAATTCCTTGAATGTTGCTATTATGGTTGATATTTATGTTCAAGGATTCAATTGATATCACATATACTAGCATAGATAAGGAAAAAACCCTGCCTAACTGGTCATTTTATCAGAATTTCTTCTGTTCAGGCTCTATTTATACATATTTATACATTGCTTTTATCGAGTTTATAATATTTATCCCAAAACCACATTTCCCTAACGTTTTGTATATAAAGTCATGTTCTATTCGATCAAAAGCCTTCTCTTGATCGAATAAGAACATTGCTACCTTTTCACCTATTTTCAAAACATCTATTAGTGCTCCTACTGAGATTGTATTATATCTAAAAAAAATTACCTATTCCAGTTAATATGTTCATACATTTCCTTATTCTATTTGTAATTATTTTACCTAAAATTTTATAATCTGTATTCAATAATGTTATAGGTCTCCAATTTTTTTATTTGCTCTGTATCTCTCTTTGATTTTATAGATTAGTGTTATAATTCCCTCCCTTAGAGTTTTTGGCATTTCTCCCTGTAGTAAGATATTATTATATAGTAGTTCTAAAATTTCCACTCAATCATTTTTAAATTTTATATAAAAATTGGTCGTAATCCAGTCCGAATCTGAAAATTTCCTCTTTTTTAGAGTATTGATTGCCGTAATTATTTCGCTAGTAATAATAAATTTTTCGCAAATTGCATATTCAGCCTTAGATATTTATTTATAATTGGTTTCTTTTAAATAACTATCCATAACATTTATATCAATTTGTTGTGATTCATAAATTTTGTTATTGTAACCTTTAATCCCTTTTAGTATCGACATTTATCCTTATAAAGTATATTATTTATGCAAATTGCGTCAATTTGGTTTTATTTTCACCTTTTTTTATCTCTTTTATATTGTCCTCTTCCCCTTTTATATAAATTATTAAATTTCCTACTCTAGTTTTGACCCCTTGGGTTACTTCCTTTTCTCTTGTAAACCATTCCTTGATTATTTATTGATCTTGTTCAGTTTTTTTTTTTTTTACTTTTTATCTTTATATCATTTCCTTGTATCCAGTTTCTATGTAATTTCCTTATCTTACTATAATATTTAGTTTGTTTTTGATTTCCTTTTAAAAAAGTTCCCAATCTAACATGATATTTTCAAATTTATTATTTCTGAATTTATCCAAGTGAGTTTGAATAGTTTTCACATA
Organism: Potamilus streckersoni; assembly: GCA_016746295.1. NCBI lineage: Eukaryota > Metazoa > Mollusca > Bivalvia > Unionida > Unionidae > Potamilus > Potamilus streckersoni. The sequence goes on from JAEAOA010001611.1 coordinate 827,526, forward strand.
TTCAATGTTCAACAAGTGAGCATTGTTTAATTTCCCAAATCCCTGACCCCATTTTCATTTATTTATTATTTGGAGCTCAAGTACTACTGATTTGTGATCAGCTATTTGGTTGTCTTGTATAAAGCATGCCTTAACTGCATCAATATCATTTATTGACATATAAAACGTGTCTAACCTACTACCTTTGTTATCGGTGTGTGTGTATGTATGTATGTACTCACTTATTCTCATTTAGCCAGCGATAAATATCTTCTAGATTGTTAGTTTTTAAAAGAATACTAAACCACTTATGTAAAGTTTTTTCACAGTCAGTTAGTTTAACACTTTTATCCAATTCGTTTAAAATTCAGTTGAAGTCTCCGCCTAGAATGCATTGATATTCAATGAAGTTTGTATATAGTGATTCACATTTAATATAAAGTTAAGTTTTTGGTATTTTACTCCTCCAGTGGGTACATATACATTACAAATATTCTAATTGTATATTTTAAAATGCATAAATCGTCCCTGTAAATCAAATGGGAGTTTTAGAGCTTTCAGAGTTTAATCCTTTGGCTGAGCGCCGAACAATTGTAGCCGCCCCTGATTTCCTTTATATTGGGTGGTCACTGGTGAGGACTAAAGCGTCAAGTTCTTCCTCCAGTCTCCTTAACATATATTCGGGCGTTCCATTGGTGTCTTGTAGTAGAAGTAGTAGTTGTTGTTGTTGCTGTAGGGTTTAACGCCATTTTTCAGCACAATTTAGGCTATACATGGCGGCCAGTATTAATAGTGGAGGAAGAACCCTGGAACACCCTGGAAAGAACCACCGACCCACCAGAAGCTACTGGCAGGCTTTCTCACTTACCCACGCACTTACGCAAACAGATCCGTAATGGTCAGTGCTTTAGACTACTCTGCCACTCGTGGCCCCCTTCTTGCAGTAGAGTTATGTCATAATCTTTTGCTAGGGATATTATATTGGATAATCTGCTTCTTTTTCCATTTATGTTCACAGTCAAGATCTGTAAATTCATTCCATCCATTCTTGATTATGTACATATATATATATATGTTTTGTAATTCTAAAAATTCAATTTTAGATATTATTAATTAATTATTTAATTGATTAATTAGTCAATTATTTAGTAAGTAGTTCTTTTGGCTCTGTATTCTTTCAAACTAATTTTCTCTGGCCCTCTCTAGTTAAGGAAGTAGCTCTCGTTTTCTGATCATTTGCCTTTGTATCATTTCTTGCCTCTTTAATTTGCTCCGTTATTTCCGATACCGATGGTGTTCTTGGAGTGGAAGTTGATATTTTCCTCTTTAACGGCAGTATTGGAGTAGAGGTACTCAAGTCCGTTTTTTTTTTCTTCCTGTTTCAATGTTGGCTTTTCTGGGCTTAGAGTTTATTCAATTGTCTTATTTCCATCCGAGCTTTCTGGAATATTGTAAAAATTTGGTTCTTCAAGAACAAAAGAAAGTGCCTTTTCTTTTTCCATTAATTTAGCTTCTTTTTCATTTTTTTTTTTGCTTTTAATTTCTGAATTTTCCTTTCTCTCAATTTAGCTTTTATTCTTTCTACTGAGATTGCTTGGCTTGCTTCCTCCCATTTGTCTTTCTCCATTGAGGTACTTCCAATGCTCGTCCCCTGGCTTCAAGATGCGGAAGTGTTAGTCTCTTCTACTTCTTCCGCTTTTCTTCCTATGGGTCTGGGACTTATTGTAACAGGCTTTCTAAAGTCTTGCCTATTAGATGATCTTTGTTTACTGCTGAATCATAGGTATTGACGTTGATGTTGGGAGCTTTATTTTGTGGAGGTACCTGGTTTTGACATTCTCTCGCCAAATGGCTGAGGTTTCCAAACTTGTGGCATGGTCGGTGTAGTTAACAACTCCGATACCAGGACTTGATTAGAAACCCTAGGACGTAGAAGAAGGCTGGAATTTTCTTTGCATCTTTCTATGTCATAGTGATAATGCGTATCCCGGTCAAAATCACTGGAAAACCCCAATACGTGGCCATTTGTGACTTTATTGCCTTGACTGAAAATTTGTTTTCTATTTTGACTACTAATTCTGCCAGGGGTATTTCTAGAGGTAGTTCAGAAAAGTGCATTTCCACCATTTTCTCTCCTAAACTTTTGACTAGTGGAGGAGGTGCATATATTTTGACCGGTTTCCATCTAATTCCCATATATTGATTATTCCTGTACAGCGGCTTATCTCACTTAGCGATAAAAGAAGAAAGAAAGTATAATTCTCTGCCCCCGTTTTGATGCCCTTAGATGTTCTCTGTTGTGGTACCTCTCGAGACCAAATATTCCAAATATCGGCTGGACGGGGTCATTCTGCTTCGGAGAAGCTTGAAAGGTCTATAACTTAGCATCCTGGCGCTCTGCGGGCCAACATGTTTCTTCCTTGCTCCGTCATTTGCATTTCCGTAGGGAAAAATTCCTTATTTTACCTGCTTTTTATTTCGTTTGTGGCTGTGCAGCCATTTTGAGGCAGAACTACCCACTCTTTAAATTGCTGAGATAAAAAAGATCACGCCGCAAATCTGCATAAAAAAATGAAATCAAGTAAAGCTTTGACTATATTAATAATATAACTAATGTTAATACCTGTGATAGTTTTTTTTTTTCGTATATAATCCAAATATATGAATGTTTCAGAAAACAATATCGCATCGATTCTTAGGTTCCGTTATGTTTCAGAAAACAATGTCACATCAATTCCGTCATGTTTCAAAAAACAATGTCGCATCAATCCACTGCGCACAAACGCTAGTACTCATATATAGGGAATGTGATGTCACCGGTAGCTCTATTCGGATTGGAAGACCGACTCTGCGAAGGGACATAATTTTGTAGTGCTTGTTGCGATTGGTACACAATTTCAATCTGTTTTGATCCGCTTTTCTATAAATAAACGCGTTCACTTTATTCTCTTCACCTATTCTAGTCACAGAACAAATGGACCAACGTAGAATCGTTTACCCTCGTATCATCGTTGTAATCTGGACTATCCCATGTATGTCAAATCATCATGGGCCATTACCCAGATCACTGATACAGCCCTTTGAAAACGAAGGATATCTTTGGAGAGACAAGGGTTTGTAAAGAGAGTCATCATTTACGGACTAGAATGTTAGACGATGTTTGAGAAAGAGAAGATCATTGAGATGCCCTGCATGTTAACGAACTAGTGTTAACAAACAAAGGCCCTTTTCCGGCCACTTCCAATCTCTAAAAGATTTTCATTTTTAATTTTGCCATATTTATGTGTTATATGTCTTTGTAAGTCTGTTAAATTTGTCCCTTACTAGAGTAGTGGTAGCTGCCCGTATTTAGGTCAGCGCCTTGCTATAGTGTTGCAAGTGTCCAGTACCGTGACATCATCCCATCTGTCCCTATGTTGAAATTCCATTGACGCTATTCTGGGCCAGGGTGTTCTAGTTACTAATTAAAAAAATTCCATTGTATCTATAGTGCCCCATCCTGATCTTTTGACTCCATATATCGTGACACTATAGTGCCGCGGATTTATTTTTAATGATAACTCCCATTGACGCAACAGTGCCTCCTATTACAACTAACATCAATACTCGTCTAATTTTTTTAGATTCATGATCCAAAAGGTTCTTAACTATGAGGCTATTTTTTGTGCAAAAGTAGTTCATCACTATGAGCCTAGCATTTATGCTCAAGCAGGTAATTGATTTAAGCCTAACTTTCATGATCAAACAGGTTTTTGAGTACATGGCTAAGACTTAAGTTTTCACTCGCTAAAATATCTTACATGTTAACGTCGTATGATATCACATTCAGTCAGTATGAAAAAAATGTCTGTTTCGCAAAACGCTAGTATGAAACCTGGATAGGGTCATGTTTTGCTGATGATGTTATTTGTTTACAATACTGGCATCATATAAAACTAGCATCTAATCATGTAGGCACATGTAAAATTAAGAGTACTGATCATCTGTTTGCATAGCTGTGTATTGTATAAATTATGTTTTCCGTACAGGTGTGTTACCTGGTCTTTACCGTCAATGTGCCATTTGGAATCTCCACCACCAGGAAAGTGCTGTCCTGTTCCGAGATGCCCAGCACATATAACAGTCAATTATCCACCAGGAATTCTACAAAATTAGGAGATGGAACAGCACGTAATCGACTTCGGCAAATTATATTCTAAATAAAACTAATTACTGAACCCAATTAAAATATAAGGAAGTATATTTATATGATGTTTCCAATTTTTGTGACCATTAGTTTGATATATTACAAATGAAAAGAACAACAAGCCTATTACCCTCCAAGTGCTGTTTAGGTTTATACGATTTATTGTACTAGCGTGTGCGTCGGCAGATAATAAAAGAACGTTTTTGCTAAGGCAACAGTGGCGTCAACATTAGTAAGGTTTTTTTTTTTCAAAGTTTGGGGATGGTCATACACATTAGAGTACTTTGCAAGACATATTGTTATACAAATATTATTTTGAATGTGCATTTAAATGTCGTATTAAAAAGGTTACGATTAAGGCTCTTCTGAATATGTTCTATTATTGTCGTTTTGTTTCGACTTGTGCTGAAAGAAATTATACCGTCTTTGATGTATCTCATAACAGATTCTTTGCCAATTTTCAAATCATTAAACGTCATGAACTGTCAGATGTATTACTTTTGTTCAGCTGCTACCACATCACGTTTTCGCCAATAGAGCAAGATCCCGCGAAATTATATTCACAACCTCTCAGCAGCGTCAAATGTTAGATATTGATAACTGTAACAGAGAAACTTATCCAGTCAAGGGTGGGGGGGTCACATTTTTCATAGTTCAAGATTAACTTTATACTACTTCATGCAAGTATCGACATGGGGAGTAGTGGTGTACATGTAGCTATGTTTGTTTTTTTTCTTCTACATTTTATAAGCATCCATCAGTTGTTAAGACTATATGGTGGTAAACTAGGTAACAGAAAGGAAGTGAAATCAACAAATTCAAGACACATATTACTGTGAATTAAATTCCTAATAATCTGTTATGTTACTCCTTTATGTTATATCATAAGTTCTGAAAGAATTCAAGTCTTAAATATACTAATCTACACACACACACACACACACACACACACACATATATATATATATATATATATATACATACATATATATAATATATATATATATATATATATATATATATATATATATATATATATATATATATATATATATATATGTGTGTGTGTGTGTGTGTGTGTGTGTGTGTGTGTGTGTGTTTGTGTGTGTGTGTGTTTAAGTTTTGACCATGATTACATAATGGAAGGGTGATCTGTAAACAACATATTACATAGTTAACTTTTGTCTATTATTATAGACTAAACTATAAGATAAAATTTTTAAACATGTTCACTTGGATCTGAGTTAAGGACATTGTATCTCCCATATAAATTCTATGATCTACCTGATGTTTAACATGTTTGATGATAACATTTAAGAAAACTTACCTGACCCTGTATACGAATTTGATGGAAGTTTCGATTAAAATGGTATAGCAATTTCAGAAAATGGCTATTGCGAAATTGGTCAAGTGCAGACCTGTGCAAGGTTCTTTACAGCAGAATTACTCATTCCTAGTATAACATTTGTTTAGTGAAATCAGTCTTTTAGTGGTGTTTGATAATGATTAGAGCGCATTTATTTCTATATTATAAGCAAGTGACCAGTTAAAAAAGTAGACTAATACTTTCCTCTTTTTGAAAAAATTTGCTGAAAACTTGAAATGGCCAAAAGGGAGCTGGACTTTTTTTTTACGAATTTTACTTATTGGCTTCTTTTTCGGTAAAACAATCTGCTAATTATCATGTGATTAAGGAATGTATCAAGATTATACAATTCTCATTAGCTGAAGACTTCAAAAATTGCATCTATATCAAGATTATACAATTCTAAATAGCTAGACTTCAAAATTTGCATCCATATCAACATTATACAATTCTAAATAGCTAGACTTCAAAAATTGCATCCATATCAAGATCATACAATTCTTAATAGCTGAAGACTTCAAAAATTGCATCCATAAAAGATTATACAATTCTAAATAGCTAGACTTCAAAAATTGCATCCATATCAAGATTATACAATTCTAAATAGCTAAACTTCAAAAATTGCATCCATATCAAGATTATACAATTCTAAATAGCTAGACTTCAAAAATTGCATCCATAGTGATGTCAGGACCTATATTGATGAGGGAAAGGCGGAAACTTTGAATAATGCTGCTCAACCAGCTCATGACCATTCCTTGACTGACAAAATTGAATTTCTTAACAAGTCTTCCCCTCCGCTGTTGTTTTCAGTAAAAGCAATCATTTTAGTCTCAAACTAGCGCTTATAAATCTCAATCGAGCACGATTGCTTCAATCAAACTTCTAACAACACTGATAAGAAATCATTTCATCTTTATACGTGCATTTATGTAAAAAGAAATGGCACGCTATTGTTGCTACCGATTGAAACTAAGCAATGACATATGCCAATTGTTCTTATTTCAAAGTGGTCAAGATCTCTCTCCCCCGCATTTTTCTCTCCTTTCTCTTTATGAATAAGTTATGCCATCATTCTTACTGAAGCTTTAATTCATTCAAGTCTTTAAACTAATTCCTTTAATTTCTTATCACAAGAGACAGACCTTTAGTTATACCCATAGCATAACGAACGAAACTTTCATTTCCTACCAAATACAGAGCCAAAATATTTTTTTATTTCTTGCTTTCTTAAAGTGTCTGTTGATTTCGAAATATTAAAGTGTATGCTCAGCTAGCTGATGATTTCTCACAACATTACACGATACTGAATGTTTGCTGGATTTACTAAAGATTTCTTAAATGTGTAAAATTAATATCTTTACCAGGGACAATGAAAATTCGAAAACAAAAATTTTAAAGACATTTTTTTATACATCTGAAATCTTTCAAATTAATTCCAACGAGTCCCCTATTTACGTTCTGACAGTCTTAACCTTAGTAACAGAAAGGAAGTGAAAGCAACAATTACAGTAAAATTCAACAATTTTATTTTCCTAGAATAAAAAGTAAAAATTCAAGACAGCTACAATATTGTGAATTAAATTTAAAATAATCCTCAATGTCCTATCGTAAGCAGAAACATTGCGAATGTACTTCACGAATTTCAATAGCCTTGAATTTGATAATTTACTAATAGTATTGAATGTGCTGGATTTATCATAATGATACAATCTAGTATGTCTTTGAGCGACTCCACAATGATGCCACCCAATGTTTATGTCCATGAGGTAACAAGCACTTTTCAATTTCAATGATTGATTTAAATAAATTCCTCTGAAATTATATCTGAACACAACTTAAAAAATGTCCAGACTTCTCTTAATTTAATAGTGGGGATTAGTTTTCAAAACCTCTTTATATACATCGCCGCTTGACCTACGTCAATCTAATTTTCTGAACAACGTGAGAAAATTCCAAAATATTGTCAACAAGTTCGCTTCAAGAACATATAAAACTCATAAAAAGGCTAGACCATGAACTAAACTTTTAGCAAATATCTTAATAGAACAGGAAAAACGTCAGATAGGTCAGAACTCTAATTCAATCACGGACAAAGGTCAAGCAGGCAGTAAAAATTACATATAGATAATACTATCTTTTGACTAATTCGATACACAAAATTTGAATATTGATCACATGTTAAATATCTGGAAAGGCCAAAAAGCTGTCTTGGCTGAGCACCACCTTTCAAACAATTGCTCTTTTCTCTTTCAAATTCGACAAGGGCATGTCCAGATTCTTTTTTTTAAGTTTCTCAACCTTTATCGATATGACTGAAATAGCAACTCAAAACCCTTCAAGATAGATTCATTGACCGTTTCATAATCAGCATTTTGTTGTACTGACAGTTAAATATAGACTTCACGAGTTTTGCCAATAAATACTTTGTAGTAATAGAGTCCAATGCTCATTTGGCCATTTTAAATTTTCAGCAAACTTTTCAAAATGAGGTAAATATTTTTCTACTTCGTTTTCGTTAAAGGGGTTACAAACCTAATATTTCTGGCAACAACAAAAACTGAACTTGCATGTAAAAGGGAAGGAGTATTTTTTCACTTGTCAGTTATAATTCGTTTAACTTAATTTGAAATTCCCTTTCTTCCCTTCCTTTACTCTTAAGCAGATTGTTCCAAATATGCGAGCGTATCACGGTGCATTCACAATCTTGCCCTTGTCATGCGTAGTTTTATCGGGACGTTAAGGAATAGATCCACATTGCACAAACCGACGCTGAATATGGTCGGGGGTCGTTGCAACCTGCCGTATATCTGGGACAAATCTGTTAACATCGCTCATCATTCGGTAGAGATTAAATCAATCTGTTAATGTTGCCCTTACCGTGAAGACTAAAGCTTCAAGTTATAATCCTCTATATTTTTGTGTATGTGATTGAAAAATTATAAACATTGTAAAATATAAATTATAGTGGTTTTCGAAATAAGGTCAACACTGTGTTGATGAGCCTTTAGCAATTTGTGATGTGGAGTTGTGCCAGCAGTTTTTTTTTTAAAAAAAACATAACGATATAATCCAAGATGTCCTTGTCTGAATTTAAATTAATTCAAATTAATGGTGCAGTCTAAGAATATTCTAGATGAGCATTTTGTATTTCAAGTGAATAATTATTGAACAAAACAGTTCCACCCAAACGAAATACTAAACATAAGAATAATTCTGCTACAAACGTGAAAGCATGAATGAGTAATTTATCAACTGAATAAGATGATATACATAAAACTAATCCACAAAAATAAGAACCAATCCAACCGAGCATTTTATCGAGACCTATGCTACATCATGACTGATGACCATGCAAATTTATCGTGATAAATACATGGGGAGTCGCTTGCGCTTTTGAGAAAATGTATCTGAATTTAATTATATCCATGTCCCCTGAACACCGAGACCGATGGACACTTCTCAATGTGTGGATATCAATACCATTAAATACAACCAGAAGATTGCAGTTATCTCTGATCATTTTAGGTATTTGTGTATATCGCTGAGTAACATATATATCTTTTTTGTGTCGGCTCGGGAAAGTATCCGAGCTGGATTTGTTTACTGGCCTAGCATCACATCATCGTATTCTAATCGATTAAGACATAAATCGAGATAATCCACAAAAGTAACATCACTAATGTTGGTGATAAAATCAATAATATCATGACCGTCCTCATCACATACACATACATGTTGACTGTTGTTGACGTTGCCAGTAAATATAAGAAAGAAGAACCACTATCAATGAAGAAAGCAACTGAAGATGTATCTGTTTTTGAACTAATTTATCAACGAGGATGATGTCAGTTATTACAGGTTGACCCTGCAAAGAATTTCTTGGCGCGGTAACGTGGATGATGAAACAACATAACGTCAAAATAAAACGAAGGCACACTGTAATTCATCGTAATCTGGTAATCGTCGAGCGATTTAATCGAACACTTGCTGAGCAATTGTTTGAATATCAATATGCGTAGGAAATATCCATAAATAAAGACCAGAAAGACATGAGATTTTGTGAATGGGTGTGCACAAGATTGAAAACAAAACAGGAGCCCTCAAACAAATAGACAGTAGGAGTGAAGAATCCTCTACAAGTGGAGGTGGCCTCATGAAGGGTGCTTCATAAAAAGACATTCAGAAAAAATGCCAGCCAGAAAAATATTGCCTCGTTAAAGGAACCGGCAAAATAAAGGGACCATATGGAAAGGCAATTTACTCATCGTTCTTACTACTTTTTGGTTTTATTTAAAGTAAATACTTATTATATAATGAATTCCGAAAATATGAATGATATTTATGCGACTAAAAAATTACATGACGACAACAACTTGATCCTGAAAAAAAAAACGAAAATACGACGGAGAATACGATGGGACTTGGGGTGGGGTGCGCCTGTGGTTAATTGATAAAGACGTGATATACTTGTACGGATAATTTAAAAATATTTGTTTTCATTGCAAACCATCTCGCGCTTAGCGATCCAACAATTACAGTGGAAAATAAATATTAGAATTACTCAAGATGAGAGATATTCAAAGTGATTCAGCTTGCTTATCAGGTTTTGGGGCTCCGGTAGTGTACTACGAAGTGGAGCTAACGCTAATCACTGGTCTGAATCAAAAAGGTTTGCCATATAAAGAATATTATGACGACAGCAAAGAAAGTTTTGATATAGGAATGACAATTTTTTACATTATCAATGATTGAAGGGGCATTTCAAAATCCTATATAGCCAATATCTTGCCACTATTGGATTAGGATGTATGTCATCCAATAGCAGATTAATGCAGTTTCATCCGACTTTTTGAACAGTCTTTTCATTTTCAAAAGTTACACTAGGTCAAATAAATAAATGTGCTACACATACGAGGAATTTCAAGGAAGGCAAATTCAATTCGGGGGTACATTTCAAAAATAGTTAGTAGCTTAGCTTCGTAGTAGCCTACCAGATGCCAAAAAACTAAAAGGACATCCTAGTCTGGGCGAAGATAAAAGATGCAAAACCTGTCCACATACATGTGTGTTACGTATCGGCTCGTTCAAAGTAACAGAAAGAGTGAAAACATCAATTTTGTGTGAGCCACCTGTGCAATTTATCTAATGAGCCTGAGTTGTGAATTTGGAATAATTATAGGTTGAATTTTGCGTACTTGGCGTACTTATATTGTCCGAAACGATGCCAATCTTTAGGCGTTTGTCGACTAATGTAAAACTTTTATCACCGCTTTGGTTTTTGTGGTTTTTGTAATTTTGACCGCCTTGCCAAAGGATCTAGTTTGGGCCGTATGTCTTCAGTGCCAAAGTGAAGACGTCGGTTGTAGGCTTATTTGTCTTTGAACAGTTGGCCGCGCGGCCCGGACTGTTCTTCGCTATTTGTTTGTCCGTACCAGGGGTGGGGTTTTGGGAAGGCAGTGTGCAGGTGGTTAGTACTGCATGATCCCTTGATTTGTGCTGAAGTGAAGTCTGCTTGTGTGTGAGTTGGGTAGGGTTTTTCGGGATGTTATCTGGAGCTGTCTAACTATCTCTTTGATTTGAGGACAATTTTTGTGTTTTTCTTTATTGACAATGAAAGTTTTTGTAATCTTTTCTGTCTACCTCTAGGGTAGTATTGATGGTGCTCCCTTGGGGATTGATGTCTTCTGGGTCTGCGGATGCCGCTATCTTGTTCTTGTTATGTTCTTCTTTTTTTGACTGCATTCCGGTGACTTGTTTTGAAAATTGGTCGGATCCAGTTCTCCACTTCGGCCATTAACTGATGGAGCTTCCAGTTTGTTAGGTATATATGTGACTGCTTGTAATCTTTTCTTTTTATTCCCCCTATCGTAAAAAGGACTATGGGGATTTGTTTTTGTTTGGGTTTTGGTCGGATCCAAAACTCTTCCTAACCTGAAAGTGCTTTCAGGTTTTTATTGGTACATTTCTACTCCTCGTGGAGTTGTTCGTTGTAACCCCTGATGGGCTTGCAGGGGTAGGTTTTAGGCCAGTTGTGTTTTTGTAGGCATAGTTATATAGATGGTCAGACTGGAGACCCACACGCTTTATATGGTACAAACTCAGACGTGACAGAAAACATTCCCATTGGGTTTAGTATCAGAACGTTATGATAGCTCATATCGTGGTGATGGATAGAAAGTCAAAGGGCATATATTCAGTGTTTTTACTTAAAACAAACGACACTTTTTGATTCAAAATGCAACATTTTTTATATAAGTAACAAATAAGAAAAGGAAAAAGGAACTGGGAACAAGGAACAATAATATTAAACAAATTATTTTTGGCAAGGTTGACAATGCTGCGAAATCATGTGAGATTTTAATTTATGAAAGTCGTGAGGATATTGATGTACACTACGTTTCCAAGCTAAAGAAAAAGAAATAACCATAATGGTCACAAAACCATCGATCTACTTTTTCATTGTTTCTAGATTAGTGATATCAAAACAAATCACTAAATGTTCTAAAGAACATCCCAGACTGCGTTGATGAAGAAATTAAACACAATATTGTCCACTTACAATGGAATATGTGCCTACTTATTTCACATTATTAAATCGTGTCGTCTAGACATTTCTTCTCATAAAGTCAACGATATCGTCTTCCAAAGGCGGTAATCCATACGAATCAAAATACTCCACACAATTCAATTGAGGAAAGCTGAAAGCTACCTAGTGAGTTCCTGGAAGATGAGCGTTGTCTGCCTTCATGACAAATGATCTTGAGGTTTGTGATGAGGTAAGTCATCTTTAGCACACACGACAGGATTTCCAAGAAGCAGTATACGAACTGTTGTTCAAAATATAATAAAGGTTCTAGGTATCCATTTTTTCTTGTTGTTTTGTTTCATGTTTCACAGGTAATAATAAGTAATCAATTCAATTCTAACTTTTATCTGGAAAAGATCTGTCAAGTAACCGTTTCTTTGTTTCATCTCTGCATTCTGGGCTAAGAGAGCTTCAGTGCGATAGATCTCTAGAGTAGTCAATGGAGGGTTGGAAAGATCATGCAAGCTTTTATACCCACATACGCAACACGTCTTCTTCTGAGATGAGAGTACAAACTCTGTCAAAATATTCGTCTAATTTTTCTTTTTGGTTCAACATCAGACACTTATCTTATTAAATTTTACTGGGATGATTGCTTTGGTATCCATAGCAACGTCGTAATTTTATTTGATAGATGATGGACAAAACAGGACACTAAATGTTGTTCTTCTGGCCATCTGGACTTGACTACCTCGTCTATTTTGTCTTGGGCTGAGGTTTCTGCTTTCATGCTATCCTCCCATTCCATGTATTCTTCACCTTTCAAAGAAGGATGAGTGTCTTCCATAGTTTCTAGTAATCTCGAATGACTCCTTAAACTGTTGATTTCTATGGTATTCTCGAATTCGGCATAGAGGATGACGTTCACCGTCTCGGTGAGAGCATTTGCAAAGTGAAGTTCCACAAGCAGCTGACCAAATTTTAAGAGTGGAAATGTCCCTCTTTGCTACCTTGGTCAGGAGTGAAATCAAAATCTCACAAAGTGTAACCTCCAATATAATCTTCGTACTAAATACTGTGGCTGGTGTTGGTTCCTGGTTGTCTGGTAGCTTAGTACAGGGACAAATACGAACTCAAGTAATTCCTCTGGGCAAAGTTAGGTTCAAAGGGTCCGGTACACAAGGTTTTTCCATCGCGACATATTTCGATCTTGGACACTCTGTAATGCTTAAAATCGAAAGGACAGTGACGGCTCCGTTGAATGGTGCATTGCTGACGATACAAACGATTAAACGTTTGTATAACTGTCATTGGAACTGATGATCTTCGATCTTGTATCGGAGTCCAGAAATGGTAAATGTTTCCTCTTCTACACGTCGTATCGGATACTTAGCGGTCGTTCTGCTCAAGGTATGACTGATGTTTCCCACTTTAGGTAATACTTCTACGCAGCTTACGTAAAGTCTGGCCTCTTGGATAATGGTGTTATACTCGTTTGCATGAACGATCAAATGGAATGCGACACTACTGCGATTCAGTCTCAGGGAAATATTCACTCAGTTAAAAAAAAAATACATTTTTTCTTGTCTTGCAAATAATTGTCCAAATTTAAGCGATCCATCAGTTCTAAACTACGACTTTGCAGAAATTTCTTTCGACGATCATTAAAATCACATTGTGAGGTTCGTCATCGGCTATCAGGGCTGTTGTTAAAAGTAGCCTCATCGGCGGTATCAGGTTTCCAAGCCATGCAAGCACCAAGATGAGTGTTTTTGGCTTCTTTGTGTACCTAGAGATTTCATAGGTACGCTCGGTAAGGGTAAGTATCCATGCTGCTGGTGACCAGTTTGTTATTCAAATACAAATCCTCTTCGCTGAACAAGGAATGCATGAAATTGTTGACGGAAACTACTCTGGCATCTTCTCCTGGGGCGGTGTTGTCGGTTTTGTTTTAATCACTTTCAGTTTTAGATACAAGTAACTGCTATTCAGATCGATGTAATCCCCGTGTTGTCCTTTGATTTCAAACTTGATTGAAGCTGAAACCGTCAAAGAGGAGACGGGATGAAATTTGACCCATTTGGATTCTTGCATCGTCATCATAGTGGGTGGAATGGCAAACAGATCCAAATCGGACTTGGAACAAGCACAATACTCTCGGTGCATCATATTCTTTTTTTAATGATCAAAAGCGTCAAAGTCTCTGACAGTTTTTCTTTTCTTAGTTTTTCTAGCTCTAAGGGTGTGAAGTCCTCTCAAGGGGTGTTTTGTCTTTTTCTGCCTTGTCCTTGCTATGCCTCTAGGGAAGCAATAATGTCTGACTTAGCAACGATGGTGGCATTTATAGGAGTTTCTCGCCAATCCAAGAGGTCTTTGCCTGTTTGAAGCAAACCATTTTTACCTGCTCTTATGAAAGCTTCTTTGGGGTTTTGTGTCAATGATGACATTTTGGAGAAATTCTTTACTTTGTACATAATCTTTCACGGTGTGAAATCCCCGTGTCATCATCGGTTTCAATATAGGAGCCACTGGACGAAAGGCCAATTTGAACATATCACCTAAACCATGTCCTTGTTGTCGAGCGACTCCTTGGTACACAGGATACATGACTGATAAGAGGTTAGAATACCTGTTTTCACTGTGACTTTCCCTTTGGTGAATGGGATATTTTGTCCCAGATGTCCTTTTATAGTAATGTTGGCAGTGTCGAAAGACGTCTTCTGTAAAATTCGCGGTGAACATGATAGGTGCTTCCATCTTCCTCGTCAGTGGCTGTGTCAGACTCTATTTAGAAAGGAATAACTCGGATGTGTCCCATTACATTGTGCTCCACCACATTGGTGTACACAAAGATCAAATTCAGTCCTTGGTTCATTTTCTACAGGGTATCGAAAATATTTGGCAAAATCCAAGTTACCGGTCATGCCTGGTATTTCGTTTTGAATCCTGAACAAGTTGGGGTCACCACCCAAAAATATGATACAATTCAGGACAAAATGTAATGGCCAATACTTTCTCCTCCTGAAATTGCATCACTAGGAGACGAGCTATTTTGTCGTACTCAGTCGTGACATTTTTTTCTGGCTCTCTCCAATGCTTTACCAAACATGAAATTGATCCTTTCTCCAAGAGTGTTCATCAAATGTTGACCACTAAAAAAAAGCCCACAGGAATTTTCAACACATAAGTGGCTCGTTAATGACTTTGAAAGTGGATGAAGAGGGAGCAGAGATAACCATAATAGTGAAAGGAATGTCACTTTTGACAGGAAGACAGGAGTTTATACTTTTTCAGGACAAGTTTATTGTCATTTTTTATTTGTGAACAACAAGAAAGACAAAATATACATAAAAGCCAAATGGTTAAGTACATGAATAAAAGACACATCAAACTATTGATAGTGGAATATAAACAAGTCTTAACATTACAACATTTTTGTGATCAAAATGTAGCAGTTCTAGGGACTGTGTAATGTTCTGAGAGTCTATACATTCCTTGGCACCATCGCACAAGGATCCTCCTGGAATGGCCTTTTGAGGATGTCAATGGCGGTCATATCCTGAAGAGAGTGGTTTTCTTCGGTGAAAGGCTGTTTTTCTTCTTCTGGTACTATTACTAATACCGGTTTAAAAGTGACTTTTATGACTGAACATTTTAATTTTTTTAGGATTACAAATCTCAGACATAGTGTTCCACTTCTTTAGTCCAAGCAGTAGTAGATGAAAGTAAGAATCCGAGCTCAACAACCCCCTCCAGACCTCCAAACAAATACAAAATACCTAGGTAACGTAATAGAAAACCTATTGCAATCAATAATTGTGTTAAGAATCCGAGCTCAACAAATACAAAATACCTAGGCAACGTAATAGAACACCTGTTGCAATCAATAATTGCGCTAAGAATCCGAGCTCAACAACCCCTCTAGACCTCCAAACAAATACAATAGAACACCTGTTGCAAAATACCTAGGTAACAGGTAAAATTTAATTAAGTGATCTTCCAGAATAAGCAAAATGATCTATCAGACTCAATTTTCCAAATCATTACGATTTAGCAGATCGCGGCTCAATTTAATATCGGACTTACCCGGCTGTATAAAATATGGACTGACGCATCCGGAGATGGAAAATTTCCAGGAGGGTTAGCAGGTACTCAAGCAGGTCAAAATTTAACAAAAAAAAAATAAATAGCATCAACGAAAAGTTAAAAGAAAAACGGCAAACGTGTAAAAGTTTACAGACCAAGCATGATGAAATAACCAGCAAAGCTCTCAAAATGAAAAATGAACTAGATGTACGGCAAGAACTGATCAACAAACTGACGTGTGAGATACAACGGCGAGATCATGTCGTACAACTGTACGAAAAAGCAGTAAATGAAGTTCGCGACATTGAAGAGACCATTGCCAGGTTAAATACCACCATCGAAGATAATAAAATAATCATAGATGATTTAACATTAACGATAAATGAACAACATGAAGAAATCAGCCGACTTGAAAGAATCAGCGCAGACAACAAAGTTGTCATGAAAACGCTAGAGTGGGAATCGTTAACGATTCCACCAAAGAAGAAATCTGTTGAACAAATACTTACTGAGGCGTTACTGAAACATAAAGATCACTCGTAAAACCACTAGTGGTTTCAAATTCTCAATCATCAGTGATTTTCAATGTTTTGTTGATCAGTTCGTTATACGCGTACGGGTAATATTCACCATCTGGTTCACTTTTGATAAATTTTTTGTGAGTTTTGCGAAAATTATTGTTTAATGCTGCTTTTCTCGTTATGCTGTACAAGTAAGGATAATATTTTCCATCTGGTTCACTTTTGATGAGTGATTTATTGGCGTTGATGTAGTGGTTGAGCAGATCTCTTTCTCTTTTGATAAATTTATCAGGGAGATCTATTACGTCAATATCATCTACTGGTATATACCCTGGAGAAGTATATAATTGCATAAGATTTTTAGCATGTTTCATCTGAACTTCTCGGAGGATTTCATGGAGATCACTTGAAAATTCGGTCATTATATAATATAAAAAATTTTTTTATATATCTAATTGATTTTATGTTATATCATACTTCTTTTGATAATCTTTCTCATATTTGCTGATCCTCATGGGTAGAATATCTGTTAACATATTGTCAATAATACGAAATTCACGTATTAAATCGTCCATACTATATTTTACTCCTCGTAGGTAAGATCTTATTTGATCAAGTAGTTTTTTGTAAGTTATAATTGATGTTAAGCAGCCGTGCTTTTTTATCCAAATTTTAGGTTCAACTTTTTTACAAGCTGCTGTAAGAGAAACACCAACACCGGATATGATTAACAAAAACGGGTTTAATGATATACCACTTGAAATTATGCCAGAACTAGTCATTAACAAGGGTAGATATGATATTACTCGAAGTATTTTGTTATAATATTTGTAACATTTTTTTTACGCACCAAAGTTTTTATGATAATATTTGTAGTATTGTATTAGTGCGTCAACATCCTGTCCTGGAATATCTTTTGAAATATGATTGAAATCAACTATACTTTTTTTCATTATAATATTTGTTCACATAATCTCAGGCTTGATTAAGTAACTAGTTGAGGTGTTTCAGCCACAAATTCCAGACAATACCAATATGACGCAGCAGTTAATTTTTTGTCATCAGCTATTAGCATAAAAGTTTCTTCAACATCTTTGTTCAACACAATAGACACAGTTCCAGAGAAATTATCAGTCGAGTGACGCCATGGAAATAATGTAAATATATTAAACTTTGCACTGCTCAACACGGACAATCTATACACACCAGTGACCTCTGCAGTATGTTTGAGAGTGTTATTTTGCGGCGACCCATAGACATTCCAGAAGCAACAGTATAGACAATATTTTTAATCTGCTTGTGAGGAATTTTAATCATACTTGTTTTCTCAACAATACTAGGAATTCCACTAATAATATCGTTGAGTTTTTGTGTTAATATTATCGAGTGTAATATCAACAGATGGCGCACTTCCAAAAAATTCGTTATTGGTTTTGTTTATGTTTCTGCGAAAATTTAAAAACGTGGTGATGTGATTAGTAAAATCAGTTTTGAACTTGGTGATTTCATTGTTGATATCATCAACATATTTCTTTGTTACAGCATCAAAATCAAACTCTGGTGTTCTAAGATTATTGATGCTATTATTGTTCATGTTGAGAAATGCATGCATTATACCGCCATGCACCGACACGTACTTTGATTCCTGATCATCAACATATTTCTTAGTAGCAGCGTCATTATCCTCAGTTGGGTTTCCAAGGTATGTGATCTTGTTCTGGTTCATAACAATGTTTCCCGTAAATAAATCACCTGCTTTTCTAACATAATCGTTAACTGACCTACCCGAATCTTCTATCTTACCTTGATTATTAAAAGTAGCAATATTATTAGCAACTGCAGTAGGATTTCGTACTAGTACATCTGATAGTTGTACATTACTCGTCTTTAATCGTCCTTGTTTGTCCTGGAAAACTACAACTTCATTTGGATCTACACTTGCAACGTTTAACAAATTGTTGATTTCATTTTTGAGCTTATCAAGAGTCGCATACTTGGATAAGTCACCCTGGTAACCTTCTGTTAATAAATCTACTGCTAATGTTCCAAATTTTGTATAGTAGCTCATTATACATACCGTTTTACACAAAATTGTTGGTTTAATATAACATAAAATTATACGATGGCGAAGATAATAAACTTTGACACCGAGCGATTGGTGAAGCATAAACATAGCAATGAACTTCCAGACTGTCATTATCTTATTGTTGGGCGAACTGGATCTGGTAAAACAAATTTGTTATTAAATTTTTTACTCAATAATAACTTTAACTATGATAAGGTGTATATTTACACCATCAACCCCCAACAAGACAAATACAAATTATTAAACGAGTATAATGATAAACTTCGTGATGACCTTGGCATTGGTGATGATATATTTTTGATAAAACAACCAGAAGAACTCGTTCCAGTGAATGAACTCGATTTGTCAGAGCATAAGATAATCGTCTTTGATGATATTCCGCTAAACAATGAGGAAATGAACAAGATTAGATCATATTTTTCACTATCACGTAATAAAAGATGTAATTCTGTTTATCTTGCCCAAGGTTTTTATAATGTTGATAGGTTTATTAGGCGAAATACGGGTTGTTTCATATTATTTCCCGGACTAGATAATGTGGATGTGAGAAATATTGCAAACGAACAATGTGGTGATGTTACAAAAGATAAATTATCGAATTATATCATCGAGCAACTAAAGATAGATATAGTTTCTTTTTATTTGACAAGCTAGCGCGTGATCCAACCAAGATGTTTCGTTGTTGCCTTGAGACGTTTCTATGATATAATTTTGTAAAGCGTATAAAAATAATGGACAAACATCAACAGAAAATCGAATTACTAAAAAATTTTCTCGAAACTCGTGCGGCTTTTAAGAAAAAGGTGGAAGAAGCTCGACGTGGACAAGTTCAAGCAGAAGAAGAAAGAACCAAATTTTTCAAACCTGTTACTGAGGCGATGCTTGGCAAGCAGCCAGAAATACCAACATTGTCTCCGGAAGAACTAGCAAAAATAAAAGAAAAAGGTTTGTTAGGTTTACTAGGAGAAAGATCGAAAGAAGAAAATAAAAAAAATTGCAGAAGAACTTGTAAGAGACATTGTTGATCCTATTGCACGACAGGTTGAATTTGATAGATTAATAAACAACCCTCTTGCACTTCAGCAAGCTATAACAACAAAGGCTGTTAATCCCGACGAGTTAAGGAGGTTAATAGAAAAAGTGTCAGAACAAACTGAGGAATTAGCTGAGAAACAAAAAACGTTACAAGAAAGTATGATAAAAATGGTACCTTTTGAAGAATCTATAAAAATTTACAGAAGACAAGCTAGGTTTAAAATAGAAGATGTTGAGTATGAAGAGTTTATGGAAAAATATGATATCACTAATATTAATAGTATTCGAGGTTAGTCAAAAGAAAACTATGATAATTTGATAGAAAAATTAGAAAGAATTAAAGAAGTTGGTGAAAATGCTGATGATGATATTAAAGATGAAAAAGATGAAAGAAATATTCCAACATTACTCAATTATATTAGGGAAGGAATTATTGCTGAGGTTTTTCTTAAAACATCAAAACGATATAAAAATAAACCAGGAGGTTATAGTAAAGGTTGGGATTTTATAAGACTATTCAAAAAATATGAAAAAAAGCGAGATAAAAGATTACCGGAAGAAAGAACTGGAGGTGGAGTTAAAGTTTTTACATCAAACGCAGACATAGTCGATCGGCTAATGCTGTTGATATCCTCTAAAGAAGCTGGTAATGAAAGTGTAGAGATTGATAACGAAATTATTGATATACTTGATCATCTAAGATCGAGTGGATTACTAACATCATCCGAGTACGAAATTTTACACCGCGATCTTATCTAAAATATTAGTATAATGCAAACAACATTATTGCTTGATTCATCACAAATAATAGGAAACAGCGCGAATTTTACAGTAAATTACAACCCACCAATAGAACTAGATCCTGCAAAACAGTATGAGATTGGATTAATTTCTTGTACTTGTTGGAACGCCATGCCGAATATTAAAACTGGGATTAATGATGAAATTTTAATCGTTAATGTTAAACAATCTCCAACATCACAAAAAGAGTTTATTGATATACAATACAAACTACAGATTCCACAAGGAGCTTATAACATTACTGATCTAAACAGAACAATAAAAGAGCTTCTAACAAAAGCTGGTGGGAATGCTGATAATTTCGAATTAGCGGCGAATTATAACACCTTACGAGCTAGGATAACAGTGAAAAGAAATATGAAAGTCATCTTTGAAGAAAGAAGTTTTGGAAAGATGTTAGGTTTTACTAGAGTTTTATACTATACCACCGGTGAAGATAAATCTTTGACATTTGATGGAGAACTACCAGTAGATATTACAGAAGTAAATACAATACTCATCAATTGCTCTATCGCATCTGGATCTTATACGTCAAAAGGCAACCGCGGGCAAACGATCTACAGTTTCTCACCAGAAGTCCCACCAGGTTCTCTCATGCAAATCAATCCCCGACAGATTATCTACTATCCAATAACACCTGAGAATCAAATTACAAGCATTACAATGCAACTCACAGACCAATCTGGACGACAAATAGACGTGAACAACGAGATAGTCACGTATTACTTACACCTACGCACTGCCTAGGAATGTGATTTTGTGTACATAATTTTATAAAATGAGACGAAGAAAAGTTTATCGAAGAAAAATCGTAGGTGGATTTTTTGAAATATATTTACAACAATTGCAGAGAATATTCCAGGAATCGCGCGTAAAGTAGCGCCCATTGCACTTGACGCCGGTAAAGCTTTCGCTACAGGGGCGGCATCTTCAGCAGGCACTGCAGTAGGGCAAAAGATTGCTGATAAGATTAAAGGACCTTCAACAACACCTACGGTGTCGGAAATAAAACGAGTAATATCAGATATTGCGCCAACAGAAGAAACAAAACGAGCTATGATAGCTACAACAAAAAAAATTATTGTCGCCGAGTGGTGAAGAAATAGTACGTAAACTTGTAAAGAAAACAGCGCCGATGACCCCTGCTGCTTTTGTGTAACGATTGTAAATAAATGTCAGTATCTCGATAAAAACCGAATAAACCTAGAACTTTTAACAAATTAATATTAATAATCAGCTAAAAACTATCTCGACTTTGCAGAAGAAATTGATACTGACGATGCTGTAACAGAATTAGAGTATGTCGAGTATCTCGATGAGAACTCGAACGAACCGAATAAAACCGGAGTTTTAACACAAGAGACGAGGACGTGTTTCTACTACCCCATAAGGCAATGTTAGAAGTGCGTGGCCGAATATTAGATGCAGCAGGTGCTGATATTGCAGCTAATGTAGAAATCGCTCTCGTCAATAATGGTTGGAGCTTGTTTAAGAGTGCACGATACCAACTGGCCAATCAAACCGTAGAAGATATTTCGATGCACTTACCCATAGCGAGTACAATACTAAACATCGTTTCGTTTAGCGATGACTATTCCAGATCAATAGCCACAAATATGATGTGGTTCAAAGATACCTCATTCGGGACAGCTGTTTCGAGTGAGTTTCGTACTGATGCTGGTAATCCTGCTGCTGATAATAATAATCTCATCCCCAATCCTGCTGCTGCTGATGCCGCTGCGATAGGTAATTCGATAAGATTAGCCGTTACAAATATAAGACGACAACAATATAACGAGGGATTTGCTAAACGAAAAGCGTTTGCCGCAGAATCTCGCCAAATAACGATGATGCTTCCGTTAATTACAATCTTTGGATTTTGCCGTGATTATAACAAAGTGTTTCGAGGAATAAAACATACCCTAATTTTAGATCGAGCTGATCAAAACGATTGCATAATACACGCCGGTGGAGTAGCTGAGGGACAGTTTTCTATTACAAGATTAGCACTGTGGATGCCTCGGGTTGTACCTTCATTAGCTAAAATGATGGAGCTTGAATCTTTACTACCCACCTTTACAAAAAAGATACACTTCCAACAGAACAGGATTTATCAAACAGCCATTCCCAACGCGACTGATTACACGTGGCGTGTAACGACCACGCCCAGCGAACAACTACCGCGACACTTGTTCGTCGTATTTCAACGACAAGCGCGTCGTAACAATCAGGAAATGAACAACTCCGTATTCGATAACCCAGACGTTAGACGAATATTTGTGAGAGTAAATTCCAAACAGTATCCCGAACGTGCAATCGAATGTAATTTTGCCGTAGACGCCACCAGAAACATCTCTCGGCCGTACATGTATCTTATGGAAGCAATGCAAAAATATCAGAACGCGGACAGTGGATCTCAAATATCAATAGAAGAGTTTCGATCGCTCTATCCCATCTTTTACTTTGATGTATCAAAACATTTGGAGCGTGTTGTGGGATCGACTGCAGATATTGAGGTCACGTGGACACTGGGCGCTGTGCCAGCTGAACAGTATAACGTATACGCGCTATTGGTTAGTGATCGATTTCTGACCATCGATTCAATCAAAGGAAGAATGACAGTACAAGTTTAATCTAACAACTTGGATATAACATTATGAAAACCAAATACACAACTCGAGAAATATACCTAACATCTGGTCAAGTTGAAAAATTATCAGCAGCTGTTGCTAAACGCAGCTCTGTTTCTTTGATGATCTCTCCGGAAACTTCAAATAAAATTGCAGTAAAAGTCATGCTAACGCAACAACAAATCAATAAACTCGATCGCAACAAACCTTTTGTGCTGAAATTATCTGTTTCTCAGGTAACTGCAATGTCAAAAGAAGGTGGATTTTTTTGGACCAGCGTTATCAATAATAGCTAGCAAAGTTTTACCAGTACTTGGTACACTTGGACTTGCGGCTGCGTCAGGAGCAGTCTCTGGCGCAACGAAGAAAGCAGTCGAAGGTCGTGGTATCAAACAAATCTATCGTTAATTTTATGTAACAGTATAAAATAAAATGCCAACGAAAAAGTCGCCGAAAAAACAAAATCATCGAAAAAAAAAGAAAACAACAAAACGCAAACAAACAAAACAAGGAGGAATTATTCCTTTCGCTCCACTTTTGGCGGGACTAGCGGGAAGTCTGCTGCCAAACTTACTAGGAATCGGACGCGGATTAACTCTACCAGGGACCAGACGTTATTGAGCAATTTTGACATCATTGAAAAATTGAAGGACGTTGTTGGATTTCGAGGAGTATTTTCCAAGGATGAACTCGATGACGTACCAACAGGCGGTTCTTGTGTTGTAAATATTGAAAACTTCAATGATGGCTCTGGCACCCACTGGGTTGCTGTCCACGATAACAATTATTTTGATTCGTTCGGACTTCCTCCAAGCGATCTCATAAAAAAATATATTTTTAAAAAATTTGATAAAATAAATTATTCGTCTAATCAACTACAGCCGATTGGAACATCTGCTTGTGGTTATTATTGTATCATGTTTGTCAGACAAATGCACCAGAGTAAAAGCTCTGGAAGTAAAAACTTTTTAAAGTTTATTTTACAATTTGATGAGCATCCTTCTCATGCGAATGATAATATTGCAATCAATTTTATCTAAACTCCTTGATATAATAATGTCAACATACTGTCTCAAATGCAAAACTAAAACAGATAACAAGGATGAGATGACGGAAAAAACGAAAAATAATAGAACGATGTTAAAAAGTATTTGTGCAATCTGTGGTAGAAAGAAAAGTATGTTTTTGAAAAAACAAGTAGGATCTAGCGTTGATAGAGTTATCTTGATCGACGATTAATCTTATGAAACAAAATAAAATAAAATGAAATGCAATTGTGATTGTGACAAAGATCTTTGCATAGAACAAGATAAAATCATTACGTACTGTCAACGTTGTAACAACAGAGAAATAATAGGGTTAGGTATAGATATACATAAACTAATTGGTAAATTACCAAAACAAAAAGGCGGTTGGACTTTGCCAGGTCATCGGTATACTGGTCCGTGGAATCCGCTAGATCAACAACTAGATGAAAACGACAATCCATTGCCAGGACAAGAGCCTTATAATCAAGTGGATGCAATAGCAATGCGTCATGATATCTGTTATCGTGATCACGACTCGAAAGCAGATTGTGATAAAGTAATGTTAGACGAATTACATGATATGGAGCCAACAAATCTACGAGAACGTTTTGATAGAAGATTTGTTCAAGGAATGATAGGAGCAAAATATAAACTTGGACTCGGAGAGTCTCGTCAATCGCCTCGCGATCGGGGAAAAGAATTATACGATGATCTTGCAGTCGAACTACACAGACCTAAAAAAAAAAGTTTCCGAGACGCAAAGTTGTTGCAAACGCTGTAGATGATATCTGGGCAATAGATTTGGTAGATGTATCCAATCTGGCTCAGTTTAACGTTGGCGCTGATGGCGCTCCAAAGAAGTATTTGTTTAATGTCACAGATGTTTTCAGCAAATACGCTTTTAGTGTGCCAGTTTCAGATAAAACAGGAACGTCAATCACTGATGCGCTAAAACAAATAATAACGAGTACCGAAAGAAAACCAAACAAAATCTGGACTGATCATGGAGCCGAGTTTTTTAACAAAAAGTTTGAGCAGTTTCTAGAACAAAATAATATTAAAAAATACGTTACAGGAAACAAAGGCAAAAGCGTTGTTGTCGAGAGATTTAATCGCACGCTAAACGAAAAATTACACAAACATATGACAGCTAAAAACACCAACAGGTACATCGATGACCTTTCTCAAATCGTAGGCGAATATAATAACACGAAACATCGAACCATCAAAATGTCACCCAATGACGCTATCAAAAATCCCATATTAGCAAACGAAAACATGCTTTACGCACATAAATTTAAGGTCGGTGATAAAGTTAGAATCTCTTTGACTAAAAAGATATTTGAAAAAGGATTTACTCCAAACTGGAGCGAAGAAGTATTTGTTGTTGATAAAGTACTCTTAACAGTACCTGTAACGTACGCGTTAAAAGATCTGGCAGGGGAACCTATAGTAGGTAGTTTTTACGAACAAGAACTACAAAAAACTGAACAAGATGTTTTCGTTATCGAAAAAGTGATTAGGAAAAAAGGAGATAAAAGTTTAGTCAAATGGCGTGGGTATAGTGATAAATTTAACAGCTGGATTCCAACCCGGTCGATTTTATCGACTGTGAAATAATGCTATTATAAATTTCCTCATACTTTCGTTTGATAGATTTGCATTTTACTGGTTTACATAATGATATTAGATATTGTCTGCGATCGTCAGAGATCGTCATAAGATTAAAAATCTTGACAAAGATGAAATCAAATTTTATATTTTTCTGTCGGTCTGGAATTTTAATGTTTAAGAAAGGTCTGATTAACTGCAAAAATACCTGCTGTTCGGTAACGGTAAAATTAAATTTTATAATTTTTTTAGCAATGTGATACTTGACATTATATTTTCCAGTGGTTGGTCTGCTATAATTAGATCTGTCAGTAACAGTGACTATTTCACCATCATCAGACTCGTTGTTATATAAAATATCATCTTCGTTATAACCAACAGATTTGTCTATCATATCATTAGAGATTGTGGAGACCTTATCGCTGATATCACTAGTATCTTCTTCGTATAGTTGAACGAGTCGTTTCATCATATCCATATTATAATATACTTTTTATCTAATTTGTTGTTATAAGATGACTGACAAGGTCAAATATCACCAAAAAGTTAATATAATAAACTACCAGGAACTGACCGAAGCAGTAAGAAAATGCCTGTCAGGTTATAGTTCATATTCCGTTGACGTTATTGTAATGCAAGGTGATTCTCATAAATATTGCTAACAGAAGCAGAAAAAAATAAAATTAATGAAAGTGCAGTAACGACGCTAAAATTTGATTGCGATGATATTATAGCATTTGCTCATCATTGTTTGACTAAAACCGAATTACAAAATATTATTAATCATCATATCTAAAAATAATACTAGCATCATATTTGTTTGAAAAAGCTGATTTTGTTGCCCCATCAGCTACAAATTTTACTGCTCTGGGATTTATATTATAATATTTCGCCGCAGCTGTAATTGATTTGAATT
Source organism: Potamilus streckersoni (assembly GCA_016746295.1). Lineage (NCBI taxonomy): Eukaryota > Metazoa > Mollusca > Bivalvia > Unionida > Unionidae > Potamilus > Potamilus streckersoni. The sequence continues at coordinate 854,300 of JAEAOA010001611.1, forward strand.
TGATCTCCTCATCCGTTTCAAGGTTTAACGAAATAACAGGTTTTATGGGGCATCTAAAATTAATACCATTACTATTTTGTCCTTTACTCACATTTTCCTGTTGGGTCACTAGCTCCAGATTTTCCAATCGATTGTCTGTTTTTACATTATCGATATGATTAATAACCAGACCATTGGGTATAGATCCGTTGAACACCTCGTAAACAAACCTATGACCAGTATAACAAACTCGATCTGTCGATGTTCCTCTAACAGTCACACTGATATATCCCATATTGCTCATATTATTAAGAACTTTTTTAGTTTTTCTGTTTCTAATAATACCGCGATCGTTAGCCTCGTATAAATCAAAGACCGGATGCGGCTGAAACTCGTCTTGTAAGGATAAATTTTAAATATTATCATCAGTGACTTTACCGTTATAATGATATACTCGTTTCCCCTCTGGAATGTCATCGCAAAATAACGTGTAAATAAAATCTTTTCTAAACATCGTAATTCTTTCAGTATTATCTCCCTTTACACTAATCGTATAACCCGCTGGCGTTGCTTTACCAACAGATATTCCAGTAATGATATTAATAACCGAACCAAGTGCATTTCCAGCGTACAGGTTGTACTTCGGATAAACATGATATACCTCTTGCTCACGTGCGCTTGTCAGATTTACTGTCATTATATTATAGGTGATATTTTTTATCTCAAATTGTTGTTTAGCGCATGCGCAGTGTGAGGTAAATTATCAATTAGAGATTATATTATAATATAATAATGTTGAAATTGCGTGATATAGCCAAGAAGAGACTTATTGGAGAACCTGATAAAATAGCGACTGCTTTTGCAGGTTTTGACAATAGTTATCAGTTTGATAATCAAAACGTTTTAGTAAATTTTTCTGAAACAAATCTCTTTCATCTGCTACAGACGACTGTAAAACGTGAGCTTGAAAAACACAAGGGTCTAAGATTGTTAGTGCAATATCACGTTATATTTTCAAAACTACTTGTGACGGAAGAATCTACTAACAAGGAAATTGCAGACCCTTACATCAACGCAAAATCTAGACGTGTTTTACTTGGTAGTGATCTTTTGTCACTATCTAATGAAATACACCAAGAAATTTGGAAAAAAATAGAAGAATTTACCGAATTAGGTTCGGGTTGGAAGTTTGAAATGATCAAGGAAATTTTGTTTCACACGATGAAATATAACGCATTACGAGGTAGTTCGTATATCGACCTGCCACTAAAAATAAAAAATAAACAGTGCTGTATAAACATAAAAAACGTCGATAGCAAATGTTTCCAATGGGCTGTTCTTTCCGCGCTATTTCCAGCAGAAAAAAAATGCTGATCGTGTTGAGAAGTATATCAGTCACGTGTCAAGATTAAATTGTGCTGGTATTGACTTTCCAGTGGCAGAAAATCAAATACCAAAGTTTGAAAAGCAAAATAATGTTTCGATTAACGTTTTCGGATTAGATGAAAAAGAAAATGTCTATCCGAGGTATATTTCAGAAAAAGCTTCACAATCGACTATCAATTTACTGTTTTATAAAAATCATTACGTTTGGATCAAAAACTTTAACAGACTAGTTGGAAGACAGTATAATAAAAATAACAACAAAAAGTTCTTTTGTTATCGCTGCTTGCACGGTTGTAGAGACAATGAAACATTACAAAAGCATTTGCAGTACTGTAGTGACGTACAAAGAATAACAATGCCATCTAAAAAAGATAGCGTGTTACAGTTTGTCCATCATAATCACAAACTAAAAATTCCTTTCGTCATATACGTCGATTTCGAATGCTTACTTCAACCTGTACTTGGCGTAGAAAATGATCCTAACCAATCGAGTACAAGAAAAATTCAAAATCATGTTCCGTGCGGAGTAGCGTACAAGGTAGTTTGTTGCGCTGATTCAAGATTATCTAAACCGATCAAATTATATCGAGGTAAAAATCCAGCTGTTTGGCTTCTCAAGCAGTTGATTAATGAAGTTGATCATATAACTTATCGTTTGAAAAGAGTAACTCCAATGTTAAAATTAACACCTCAACAAGAATCTGATCACGAGCAAGCGAAAATTTGTTATATTTGTGAAAAAGCTTTTGATGATAACAAAAAAGTACGTGACCATTGCCATTTGACCGGACAGTATCGTGGAGCGGCTCATGACCAGTGTAATTTAAAATTTCACGCTCCAGATTTTATTCCAGTTATTCTTCACAATTTTCGAGGATATGATAGCCATATCATAGTAGAAGCTTTTGGTGATCCTGATATAAAATCTCGTCTAAAACTCGATAACATCATCAAATGCATCCCAAATAATTTTGAAAAGTACATGTCTGTTACGCTAGGTAAATTACGTTTTATTGACAGCCTGCAGTTTATGGCTGCATCGTTAGATGAGCTAGTAAAAGGTTGTAGTAAATTTAATAACCTAAGAGACTGTTTTGGAGATAAATTTAATCTACTAGCTAAAAAAGGAGTTTTTCCATACGAATATCTCAACGATTGGAGTAAATTTGATGAAACATCTTTACCTGGCAAAGACAAATTTTACTCACAACTTAAAAATGAAAATATAACTGATGACGAGTACAAGTATGCACAAAATATCTGGAAAGAGTTTGATTGTAAGACTTTTGGTGATTATCATGATTTGTACTTGAAAACTGACGTGTTATTATTAGCAGATGTTTTTGAAAGTTTTCGAGAAGTGAGTTATAATAATTACGGACTAGATCCTTGCTGGTATTATTCTGCCCCTGGGTTGTCATGGGATGCTTTGCTAAAGTTTAGTAAGGTAAGGTTAGAATTACTGACTGATGTTGATATGTTCAATTTTATCGAAAAAGGTATCCGAGGCGGTATTAGCGTGATAGCGAAGAAATATGCTGAAGCAAACAACAAATATTTGAAAGAGTATAATCCTGACCTTCCTTCGAAGTATATCATATATCTAGATTGTAATAACTTGTACGGGTATTCGATGGCAGAACCAATGCCTTTTGGTGGATTTCATTGGATCACGGCTGATCAATTTCTATCAGAGACAGAAAAAAAGATACCCGAAGATGTTTCCTATTTCGTTGAAGTTGATCTCGATTATCCAACTTCGCTACACAAATTACATAACGATTATCCTTTCTGTGCGGAATCGATGGTTATAGATTATAGTTTGTTATCAGAAGAACAACAAGCGTCAGCATTACCAAGACAACATTCTATGGTAAAGAAACTAGTACCAAATTTACTTGATAAACGTAATTATGTTTTGCATTACAAAGCTTTAAAACAAGCAGTCGATGCTGGTCTCGTGTTGAGAAAAGTTCATCGCGTACTAAAATTTAATCAGTCGCCGTGGATGAGAGGTTATATTAACTCGAACACTACAAGAAGAGCTGCGGCAAAAACTGATTTTGAGAAAAACTTTTTCAAACTGATGAACAATTCTGTTTTTGGTAAGACGATGGAGAATATTAGGAAACGCGTAAATATCGAACTAGTCAATGATGTCAATCGCAGAAACAAACTTGTGTCAGACGATGATTTTGTGAGCATGAAAATTTTTAATGAAAATCTTGTCGCGGTACAGCGACGAAAGACAAATTTAAAACTAAACAAGCCGATCTATGTTGGAGCTGCAGTGTTAGATTTATCAAAGTGGCTGATGTATGATTTTCATTATAATTTTGTTAAAAATCAATGGCCGGCTAGTAGATTATTATTTACTGATACTGATTCGCTCGTATATGAAATCGAATGCGAGGACGTCTATCAGGATATGCATGATAATAGATATCAGTTTGATCTTTCCGATTACCCACGTGACAGTAAATTTCATGACGACACAAATAAAAAGGTTATTGGTAAGTTCAAAGATGAAATGAACTCGAGCGCTATCAAATACTTTATCGGATTACGTAGTAAAATGTATGCCGTATTGTTAGACAATAATAAAATAACAAAAAAAGCAAAAGGTCTGCCTCGTGATTTTGTTAAAAAGTTTATAAAATTTGATGACTACAAGTACGCGCTTGATGGCGGTGTTAGTTTTATAAGAGCTATGTCAATTCGGACAAATCATCATAAGCTAGAAACAGATGTCCTTATCAAACGCGGTTTGAGCAATTTTGATGATAAACGTTATTGCGAAAATGGGGTAGATACATTTGCACTTGGGTATTGTCATGATGATAGAGATATATTTGACATTATCTTTGCAAACTAAAATTTTATCTAAACTTTAAAAATAATGTTTGAAAATTTGACAGTAACAAATAGCTACAGTAGCAAAATCAAATATCTAATGATGGACGGCAAACCATTGACAGTTGAAATTAATAATGAAACATCAGGCATATGCTTTAGTGGTACCCGTGACAAGTTAAAACTTTCGCTCATCAGATCTGATGACAGCGAGTATTTTAATTATCTCGAACAATTGTATCAAAAGTTGCTAGCGGAATTTAACAACTTTCACTGTCCGATTAGTCAGCATAAATACACCAAACTTACAATTGATCTTGATCGGTCAAAGGTGTATTTTATCGACAAAAAATACCCTCTTAACAAATCACAAATAAAAGATTTGTTTGAGTCCCGTCGTTATGTGAGCGGTAAAATAAAGTTTAGCCTCTATCACCATGATAATGAAATATTTTTGATATCTACAGTTGAGACATTAACAGTTGGTAATGAGGTATAATACCACTTACCTTATTGGAATTCTAATGCGTAATTTAGTCCACAATCGCCACGTTCTGCTAAATCGTAATGATTTGGAAAATTGAGTCTGACATATCATTCTGCTTATTCTGGAAGATCACGTAATTAAATTTTACCTGTTACCTAGGTATTTTGCAACAGGTGTTCTATTGTATTTGTTTGGAGGTCTAGAGGGGTTGTTGAGCTCGGATTCTTAGCGCAATTATTGATTGCAACAGGTGTTCTATTACGTTGCCTAGGTATTTTGTATTTGTTGAGCTCGGATTCTTAACGCAATTATTGATTGCAATAGGTTTTCTATTACGTTACCTAGGTATTTTGTATTTGTTTGGAGGTCTGGAGGGGGTTGTTGAGCTCGGATTCTTACTTTCATCTACTACTCAAGCCTCGAAACCCCAACTTTTACAGTCATGTACATTTGTCCAGAATGGGTGTAAGTCACCAGCTACACACATCATCATACACATCTTTAGTACGTAAAAGTTGATGAATCTTGTTTTCCTGTAGAGGTCGAGAAGTATCCAGAAGAAAGCGTACCCTTTGATTAAAATGATTCTTTCGTGGTCATTTAAAGGGACCAATTTCATGCTTTTTTGTGGGAGGTACTGTTCGTAAAGAGTCTACAAAGAATTGGATGATAAACGAAATCCCATAAAGCATGTCACTGAGACACACACGATACGTCGACCCCAATTCAATAGATATAGTTCTCCTAATAGGCAATGGTAATCCTCCATCATTTGAATATTATCATTGACCTCATTCCATGGAATCTGTTTATCACAAATGATAACGGTCGTGGCATGGTAGAACGTTTTTATACCTCTTTTTGTTGGAAGCAATAAGTGTACTTTTTTCACAGAAGTGGATGTTCTCCGTCAACGTATCCAAAATGTTTGGTCACTAACTTGCACATCACACATCGTTCATAAGTTCTCTCTTAAACTAAGTTTATATTGTGTTCAAAGTAAACGGAATCTTTCTTCTCCCACTGGTAAAGTGACATGCCACAGCTAAAGGACTTGATTTTATTCCCTTCGTCCTAGTGGAAAAACCTGGCTCTGGTGAATTCTTCGGGGGTAGGTACTCCCAGATATTTTTGCCATTTTTCTTGGAACGTTTGCAATCGAGCTTCATAGTCGCAGTATTTAGGCAAACACACAGGGAACGAATATTCATCTCTCACATGTTCATTTTGATGAGGGTACGGTGAAATCTATAGGTGTTTGCTCAGTTTTGAATGACATCCGTAGGGTGGTAGTCGCATTGTTTCCTGTAAGGACAGACATCCACCATAAAACCAGTAAAGAGAAAAGGTGTACGATAACGAATGACACGTACACCATCATCATTACTTACCATGGCAGGTGTAGTTATAGCAAAGTTCCCATGATGACGTGATACTGACTCAGTCGAAATGTACAGCATGGCACTCAAGTTTGCTCTTGCCTAATACTTGTTTTGTGAAAGGATTAGTTTTTACCTCATGGTCTTGGCAGTGACAATGAACTATTGGTTTTGGATATTATCCCTTTTATAGGCTGACCAATTTCAGCATGTCCATACTGTAAAGTGAAGTGGTTGGGAAGGTTTACTTGCTTTTGGTACACGATCGGAAGGACTTTTTTAAGGAGTGACTAAATTTGATGTGTGAATAATTTTGCAATTTTGTTTGATCGGTAAGTGGTTAGCTTAAAGTTTCCATCCTGTCCAGACTGCAAGGCTTCTTTTAGTACGCCAAAGATTACCACTTGACTGGTGGGATAATTGACAGTCAATCCTTTCACTTTACACTCCGTGTGCACTTCTCCTTGGGGATCATTGTATTCGTAGCAGTAATTTGTGGAAACTCTGGTTTCCTTCTCATCCCAATTGTGTGGATAGTAAATAGGTGTGTTTTATCCTTTTCTATTTTGTTGTTGTGGATAGTATACAGTTGTGTTTAATGCATTCGGCTTTGTTGGTGATGATGGTATATGGGCGTGTGTTTTCCTTCTCATCCTGATTGTGTGGATGGTAAATAGATAGTATATGTTTTATGCTTGCTCGTTCATTCGTGTGAACAGTGTATGAGTGTGTGTTTTTTCTTCTCTTCCTTCGTTGTTGAGGATAGTATATTTGTGTGTTTGATGTTTGCTTGTTCATTGGTGTGGATAGTACACGAGTGCTTTTATTCTCTTCTCCATTGTGTGGATAGCAAATATGTGTGTTTTATGCTTTCTCGTTCGTTGGTGAGGATAGTATATATGGTGTGTTTTATGCATTCGTGACAAAGACCCTTTTCAGGGCCACTCCACTGCCTTTTTAAAGATTGATTTTTTTCTTGCCCAAGAAAAGTTTAAGTTGTTGTATAATTTATTTTTAACTCACCAAAACTTTATTCTCTGTTGCAAGTGTCCAGTACCGTGACGTCGCCCTACCTGTTCCATTCCTATAGGCTCTCATACGAAATTCGCATTGACACTATAGTGTCCCAGGGTGTGCCATTTGACGCTATAGTACAAAGTAGGGTCCCATAATGTTAATGCCCATTGACGCTATAACTCTTGATGCTATAGTAGAAAAAGTATGATCCCATGATGCTAATTCCCATTGATGCCATATAATCGCTTTTTTAAATTTTTTACTTAAAATTTTTCAGTTTCAAAGAAGTTCTGCATGAGTTTATAAATAATAATTTCAGTACTATTTTAAGTCTTGGTAACATTTTAACAAATTTCTTTTCCTTGATTATAGCTTTTTATAACTATATATAGTATCTTTAAAATTATGCAAATTTATGAACACCGCCAACATAATTACTGGTCTAGGGAATGCTTTATATAGAAATTTCAGGTTTATGTTAGTGTATGTCTGTCTCAGTCTTGAATGTGTTGTCCCTCCCTTAGAGTAGTAACTATGTGTAATTATATCAGTTCCTTGCTACAATGTTGCAAATGTCCAATACCGTTTAGTTACCTTAACTCTACCATTCATCTTACCATTATAGTCACACCCTATGTTCTATTACAGTGCTTCCATCCTGTGTGGTTTCAAAAATAAGCGAATCAATTCCCTCAGAAAAAAAAATGTTGGCTTCAAATATGCTACACATTTCAAAAAGTTTTTTTTTTATTATTTTGACATTGTTGCCAGCACAAGATGAACAAGATTTATTAAATAATTCTCACATGACACTACTTCGTCTTATATAAACAAACTTTGTTAAAAATCTCATTAATCAAAAAGAATCTTGAACCTGACAAAAGATATTCATTGCAATAAAGTACAATGAAACAAAAATGAAATAAAGAATTTTAAAACTTACACACACGCAATTTAATTACATATATCTAACACTTAAAACCATAATGAAAAGATTTATATATTTCTATACACAGGAAAGTGCACCTGCAATCAAATTGTCTTTTTTCCTTGATGTGCCTGATGTTCAGATTATACTCTTGCAAAAGCAAACTCCACCTTAAAAATCTTTGATTTTTATTGTTCATCTTGTCAATGAAAGTAAAAGGGTTGTGATCTCTATACACAACAACCAGAGAAGGAGCCGAGCTAATGTAAACTTCAAAATGTTGTAATGCTAATATTAAAGCTAAACATTCCTTCTCGATTGTTGAGTAATTTCTCTGGTGCTTATTCAATTTCTTAGATAAGTATTGCACACTGGGTGATCAATAGCATTACTATCTTCTTGAATAATTACTGCTCCAACCCCAACATCACTTGCATCCAATGTCTGTTTAAAAGACTGAAATTTGGAGCTGTTAGAACGGCACACTTTTGAGTATTGCTTTTAACCTATCGAAAGCTTAGTGATATTTTTTCGTCCAGAGAAACTTATTTATCTTACTTAGGGATGTTCCATTAAAACATACCTCCAGAGGTTGGGAGGAACTTTCAAAATCAACCAACCCACAACAGAAGAAATTTAAAAAATATGATCCACCGTCAGATATGTTTTAATAAAAAAAAACACCGCCTCCTACAGAAGTAATTTATTTTAAAAAAATTTCTGGCTATGTGTTAGTGGCTGGTAGAAGTGATTTCAATATTGAATTGGGGACAGAAGCGATTTAAATGACAGCTGGCTGGAGGTAATTTACTAGATTCTTACAGATCATAAAATCTACTGCATATTTTTATTTGTATTCATTCATTATAATAATTTTTTTGTTTCTTTGTTTCTCATCCATGTATGTCTCTGATACTGTGAAATCACAAATCTTCTTGGAGACTTATTATTTGTAGATGGCATTGATCAGTCCCTTAACTACTAATTTAATGTCCATCAATAAAGATTTTACATTAGGGATTTCTATTCTAATAAGAACTCATAAATTTGTATCCTTACAAAACTGTGTGTTTACTAAAGTGATCACTGTTTTACTATTTTACTTTGTTCTCAGGCATGCTGCTTTTGATGAGAATAATAGTTAAATCTTGTATGTGTGGTCAGATGCTATGATTCAATAAAAAAATGTTTTGGTAAACTTATATTTGTCAGAAAAAATCATTAATGCCTTTGAAAGTGATGTTGCATTATTTCTGCCTACTTTTATACTATATCATTTCTTTTTAAGGATCATCCATTTGGAGGTCTGCAAAGATGGGGGCAGGGGTGTTCAAATGTGGACAAGGGGGAGGGGTTTAAATGACCTTGCGGACGTCTGCACGCTAGTATTTTTTGTTTTGATATTCTGTGTTGAGCAACTGCTTTATGCCTACTGTATTCCAGTATGTTTTGCAGATGTCCTTTATACATTATCCCTAAGTATAAATTATTTGTTAATCTCAATTTGTACGATTTGTGCCACAGAATATATATGAATGGGTTGGCATTAATACATAGGTCTAGCCCAAAGAGCCTGAGGTTGATTACATAGTCCATATATCAGCATTGCTAGATGGGGATGTCCGCAGCCCGGGGTGTGGTGGAGGTGTAAGCCACATGCGGAAAAAAGTGAACTTGGGGAGAGTGGTGTAGGAAAACAGGTATTATCTGCAAATGTCATTTATGGACAACCACTAAAAACATGTATTTCACTTACAGACGTCTCATTTTTATGCCCTGTTGCAAGACAAATATAAAGTTCTTTTTAAAGAAATATAGCAAGTCAAACATTTTATATCATAAATTATATTTTTAAAAATGGACGAAAGTCAAGGAATAGTTTTTTTTCTAAGAGTATTCATAAAATCAGTGTCACTACTGTTAACTGTATTGTCAATAGCATCATCATCATTATTGATGGTCTAGCAGTAACATTCTGCACTTTTAATCCAGTTGTCACGGGTTCTATCTCCCACTTCTAGTTTTTTATACGAGACTTATACATGTGCTCCGAGGGGCTTCCAAGGCAGAGTGTTACAAGATGCTTGTCATGTGATTACTTGCCTCCAATCATCCAATGTGTAAATGAGAATGTTGCTAGTAACTTGTGGAAGGTCAGTGGTTCTACATAACTGGTGTTTGGTGTTTCAAAAGTATTTGGATTTTCTTTAGCAGTAAAATTAGCTGCCATATATAAAATCTTTTCATCTGAAAATGGTGCAAAGGCCATAATGATCTATCGAAACCCGAGATATCATGTCTAAATGATTTTGGCTGTTGAAATAAACATCAAATCAACAGAGGCCCAAGTGTACTAAGTTGCTTGCTTTTATGTATCACTTGCACATCTCACAGATCATTTTTGCCAAAGCTGTATGAGTTTATAAACTTTGACTCTAGTAATTTTTTGTACACCTTTGAATATTGTCAATTATGCCTTTCTGACAGTTAACTAAAAGTCATTATTAGTTGGTACAAATGAATTTTTCATGGTAAATATACGAGATGGAGAAGTCTAGAGTAATCCTGCATCACATGCTGCCAAAAAGTTTACATTTTAGCTCACTTAAAGTTTCTCTAGCAATATCCATTGTCCCAACCAGAACTGATATATCTTAGCTATATTCACCGATATCTATAAATGTGCATCTGTAATAAATATTTGCAACAAAAGTAAGAGAATGCATCAGTGTTTTTCAATGATGCATTTCAACCTAGCCACAACCAGAATCAACAAACCAAGAATAAAATTATTCAGATCTCTCAGACAGAAGTACAGTATATAATCATAATCTGCCAAAAGAGTTTTCAATCTTTAAATTTGCCAGATTTGTGTCCAATCATACTGATTCAGTGGACATAATCACCTGAAGGGACAGCGACTAAAACATATAACCAGAAGGTTAATATAAATTTGAGTACCTCAATTCATGTGGTTTAGTCATCTGTATACCCTTTACTGTTTTCCCTTTGATGTAATTTCTTACTGCAGCTGAGAAAATAATGTTGCACACTTCAAAAAAGATGCACACTTCTACTCATTACTGTTGTTATTATACTTCTCCATTCCAGCTTGATCTTATGACCATGTACCCCCACATAATGTTGGTCTTGTTTATGATATGTATCTAAATTTGTTGCTTACTTTTCCTACTACTATACTGTTTGTGAATATGCATATCCATGTAAAAAGCAATGGGGAGATTAAATCCAAGATAGAAAACCTCTACAGTTTGAATGTATTCTTTTCTTGGATTCCATGTTTCTGCACAAAACTCAAAGTTAAGGACTTGCTTTACAAATTCAGTTCCCATTGTAAACCCGTGCAAGCACCATGATATTAAAATTCAATAATTTGTGTCAGTATAGACACATCTATGAAGACAGTTTTTGTGAAAGAAAACTATAACAGCTCCACCATTTTCTGGATAGACACAAATTTAAAATGTTTGCTTTCAATACTACACTGAAGAGTCAGCTGCTGATTTCAGTAACGAGTATTCCAAACTCAGGTCTGTAAAGTGACATAAATTATGTTAATAAAACAAGGTCTCTGACTTTTAAAAGTTACATGTAGATTTTAGAACAAAACTGTGATAGTTCTCAAAATATTCTTTTCACTAAAATCTTACTGTCATTATCAACCAGTCAGGGCCAGTAAAACCATGTATACTCTATTTTATTTTCACTGATTTATAGTATAATTCTCATTCTTACATATCGGTAGTAATGCTAGTCCTTCAACAACTCTCAATGGATGTATGCATTTTTCGACCATTCTGAATTGACACACTGTAAGATAATATTCAAGTGACAAAAATACCATGGGATAACTAGAGATCAATAAAATCAAATAAAGTGGTCAAGTTATTTACCCTGCAGGGATTGCAGCCAGGATTTAATCAAAGTTTTGTGTATGCGTGTGTGTGATTTCCAATGAGGAAGCGGTGGCAGAAAGAATAACCATTGTTAAATATCTCTCTAACACTTATATATGTCACTCTTTCTTACTGTTCCACTCTGTTAAGGCTCTACTGAAAACAAAATAACGAGATGTCATCTCTAGTTGTATAGAGATTATTACTGTGATGTCTTTGGGCATGGTCACATAGTTGTGGTGGGGTCTTGCTTGGTAGGGCAGAAGACCATAGGCTTACTCCATATTTGACAGCTAATTATGATTTTTCAGCAGAATTAAAATTTCTCTAACAATTGAGTTGGGTCGGATTATATACTTGATTCATAGTCAATGAATAGGCTCTAAAATTGATGTGATTATTTTGGAGTCATATTCCTCCATCACATTCAAGATCTGAATAGACCAAATGTGAAATTTATTTAATTTACTTTGAGACTTTAATGTCAGAACTAATAGATTCAGTGATTTTTGGGTTAAAAAATAAATTTCTTCCCAAACAAATCAATTTGGTGCAGATTATATTATCTTTTTAATGATCCTGAGAATTATTTACATGTGAAAATTGCAAAACATGCAAACAACAGATCAGGAAATTGATACCACATGGGAAAAACTGATAGGACTATGCAGAAATAATGATAGTATTATTAAAATGGAATATGTGGTTACAATATGAGTGTTGGTTCTACAACTAAGCAAAATACATCTTCTGTTGTTTCTAACACTCTGTAATATGGCAACAATTTTTGCACACATGAAGTTGACCCACTTTATACTTTAGTCTCTTACTAATTAATTAGTTTTAGATTTTATAACAAAACTATGCACATTTTACATTTATCACACCTTTAATATATGATCACAAATATTTAGATTGCAAGAAAGTAGAAGTTACAATTTTATTAAAAGTATTGGTACAAGTAAAACTAGAAGAGATGGTAAAAAAATAGAATCAGGATGAAACAGATTATTAGTGTAGTAAAGAATCCATATATCAGAATGACATCAAGTATTTTTTTTTTTCATCAAATTCATCATTAGTTTACAACACTGCTTCAAAACGTTGTACTAGATAATATTAATCCAATTTGTAATACAAATCCCAAATGATGTTGGAACTAAGTGCAAAAAGGTATGCAGAAAATATCATCATCAAAATATACATAGGAATAACCAAACACAAACAGGACAAATTTTATCCATCTAGTTTCAAGTTTACACAGTTCAGTCAGTTTCTTATGCTTAATGTCATTTAATTTTTGCAAATAGAGAACATGTACTTCATTTAATAATACATCTGCATGATGTGAAAGTTAGTCTCGATATTCTTTTGTTGCCATAGTGGTTCTGGCAACTATAAATTTACACACTTAATTATGTTGTATGGGTTTTCCTGATGTACACTTTGAGCATTAATATATTGATTGTTTCTGAATATGATCCTCCCCCTCTGTGTACTAATATATTTCTGTGCTGAGATCTCCATTTCACTGTCTGCTGTCTGAAGTGCATATGCATAACTAGCCTGAACAAGTTACAGTTCTTTATGGTTGTGTAATTTTCAACACATCACAGGTATGGCCCCATGGCCATGGGTATTCTTTTCGATATCTCTGTTCGAAAAATAATAGTTTTCACTAAATTGAACTCTGCCAAAGATTCACTTCCACGAATCAGTGCATTGCTGCCTCCTATGCTAGTTTTTTTTCTCTTCCATAATGCTGTATTAGGGTTTTAAGTCCAACACTCCCATAATCTGCTTGTTCTGACATGAGTATCTTTAACAAATATAACCGGCATTCTGTGCATCCAGCATTTACATCGGACTCAGACTCAGCATCATGTTTGTGCTGAAAATCACACAACTGGTATTTCCAGTGATATTTTCCTAATGTCGAACAGACTGATATACATCAAATTCATTGTCATCATAGCTATCACCAGCCAGTATTTACCGACTGAAAACATCGTCTGACGACAAACCCTGTTATGATTCAACCATTTTGGTTTCCTGTATGGCCCTTATTTGAAACACGCATTTATAAAACTAGCATAATGAAAGTAACGTTACAACTCTCATAAGTGCTTGTTCCAGGGCCAATGAACAAATTAAAGTTAGTTTAACAGCCATTCATGTCGAACAGAAGTATCCAGCTATTTTAAAGTTTGTCTTCCTGAATATTGTTGCATCAAGCACTGCTACTGACAGCGTGAATAACGTGGCGAATGCACATTCAAAGATAAAAGTTGAATAAAAATTGCATAATGCGCAAAGCACTTTTTATATCCGTAACGTTGTCGTAATTATTGCGAAAGGCATATTACTGCTTGAACAGTACATGAATTCATACAAATTAGGTACACTCATATGTACTGGCATCATTTCCGAACCACCTTTTTATTCGTGTTAGACAGTTAGGAGGTGGTTAGATGCGATTTAAAATATATATTCGTTTTTTTTTCTGATAACCCCACCAGCGATTTCTCAGTTTGTTTTTCACAGCCCACAACAGAAGTGATTTTCTTAATCATCCTTCCACTATCATAATCAAAATAGTTTGAAACACATCTCCTTACAGAAGTTTTTATGAACTGCCATCCGGATTTTTTTTACATGTTTTAGTGGAAAAACCCTTAATAAATTTATTAGATGTTCAATATTATATTGGAAAAATTTTGAACAAAAATTTAGATATTATCAAGCCCTGCCCAAAAATCACATTAATTGCTTTTTTGCTGAGCGGCACAGGAAAATCAGAGAGAGAGTCTTCACCTTTGCCTCAATAAGTCTGACTTGACCATGTCCAACAATTTGTCCTAGAAAAGTTACATAATCATGGCAAAACTCACTTTTAGACAAATTGATTTTCAAATTAGCATAAGTGACTCTTTCAAAGAATTTCTGAATCGTGGCTAGATGTCCTTTCCAGGAGTCCTTGTAGATAATGTAGATAATGACATCATCTCTCTCTCTCTCTCTCTCTCTCTCTCTCTCTCTCTCTCTCTCTCTCTCTCTCTCTCTCTCTCTCTCTCTCTCTCTCTCTCTCTCTCTCTCTTCAAATTGTAATTGTTCATCTTTCTCCCTCTCCTATTTCTCTTTCTTTTTCTCCCTCTCCTGAAATTGTAATTGCAATTGCTTCTCTTGCAACTGCATTTGTTTCTTTTTCTTCTCTTTGAAGCTTGATCATCTTTAACTCTACTTCCATATTACATTTCATTTTTATTTCCATTGCTTTAATGTCAGTGGCTGTCATAGATTTAATGACTGATGTCAAAACACTTTATCAAAAACACTTTTCCCCACCAAATATTGGATCAAAATATTTTACTTTCTCATTTCGTTAATGAAGAGTTTGCTTCAGAAAGATCGTATCGTACTTTCTGGCAAAATCAAGCAACTCATCTTTCTTAAGACTATCCAACTGCTCTTCAATTGGATTAGAAAGAAAAGTTTCCACTTTTCATGACATTGTAAATGATGGCCTGTTGTTTTCACTTAAGATTTCAAATAAAAATGTACCATAGTACGTTGGGATTTAAAAACTAAGGGGAATTTTTTGGAAAAAAAACAACACAAATTTAAACAAAATTGATAAATCTATGGACGAGCTACCCAACTTTCTTTGTCACGTCAGAAGGGCTTGTGCTCAGCAACAAAGAAAAGAGTGAAAACCAACAAGAACATTTATTTCCCTAGACAAAAATGCAAAAATTGGACTTACACATACATGCCAACCCCTGGGGAGGAAAAAGCGTAATCCAAGTGGACAAAAGAAGTAAGCTGAGCAGAAAAAGCGTAATCTACATATTGTTACGTGGGGCCCCGAGTGGCCGAGTGGTCTAAAGCGCTGTCCGTTATGGATCACTGCCATCTCACCTCTGTCTGCTTGGGTTCGAGTCTAGGATTCCGCAAATGTGGATATGTGAGAAAGCTTGCCAGTAGCTTCTCGTGGGTTGGTGGGTGGTTCTTTCTGGTGATTTCCCGGTTTCTTCCTCCACCATTAATACTGGCCGCCATGAATAGCCTATCGTGTGCTGAAAAATGGCGTTAAGCCCAACAACAACAACAACTACATATTGTTACGACCCTCTAGTTAAAGTATTCGTGTTTTAAGGAATCGATTTTGTATAAATCTTTTTATTTCATTTTATTTCATTAAATATAATTATGAATATAATTCTATTAATTTCGTCTAACATGTTTTTGAAAAAACAGTGTTTACTTGAGTCGTAGATGTGACTCGTGTGAGCACGTGCTGTGTATGATAACAAATTCATTACAAGTAAACATTCAGGAATAGCCATGAAAACGATTGGCTGATGGCCATAGAACACAATTAATTTGACTATATATTCTCTACATTCGTTTGTCAGTACTGAACTCTCCCCTGTGTGACAATCAATACAAATCATATATTAATCTAAAATACCTTCAAAGATGACTTCACCCTTAAGTTCTCGTCAAGGATTGACCTGCATTTTTTTGAGAGGCTGAATTGTAAACAAAACACCATGCAATGGAACACTGATTTCACTTCAGGTTCATCACCAAGGCCTTGTCACTCACTGAGCACTGCCGCGGCAATACACACAGACAACCACACCATAAGCTCACATTCTAAAGATTAAACAATTACCTTTAAAACCCTACCAAAAATGCATCAATAAAACTCTTCTATCACCAACATAATGTGAGAGCAAAAAATGTTCTAAAAATAGATAAGAACTACATTCGTGGGTACTGAACTGGAAGTACTAACTGTGTACCGATTCCTGAAAGGGTCAGACAATTTTTCTTATATGGACAAAACATCCTTTTGTAATCAAAGTAATGTCTCTTAAATACTGCTGCAAAGTTTTAAGGGAATTCATTCAGGAATAGGACAGCTACAGGCTTTTATCTGACACCACTGTAACACAAGCAAAAGCCAATTCCAAATGGCCGAATGTCAAAAATGTACTAAACTTAAAGTTTTACTGTGATTTTACTAATCAAGATAAATACTTCAAATAAACTGTAATTACCTTTTAATCCTAGCACCAATCTGGAAAGTACTAAAAATTAAACTTGACAGTTAAACTTTTCTAGAAAATTTAATTTTAAAAAATTATACATATTTCTATATAAAAATTTAAATTTAACTTCAATTTTAATGAAAATTTAAAATCGGATGTTGACAAATTTTATTCTGTGACAAAGTAACTCCATTCCTTTATCATGAACATCAATGGTTTTTCTTGTCTGCTATTATGCAATTCAACCAGGGCCTGTTGATCAAAGGTAACATCTTAATACACAAGATATTCACTGTTCTGGCCAAGTACATGACATCATTTCCACCCATGAAGGGGTGGATCCCTCATATGTTAGGCTTCCAATAGGATTGAAGAGTTAGTGTAGCTCTCTAAAACTAAGCTAGCATGCATTGTACTAGGTATATAAGTGACAGAGAGATGATACATCTTGTATTAAATTTCCATGCAGTTATTGTCACAGAAACCATGAAAGGCTATAAGAAAAGGAAGACAACTTTTTTAAAACCTGGATATATTCCACATAATAAAGGAGTCAGATATCTGACTGATGATACTCTACCAACTTCCAGTGCTGCATCTGTTCCAGTGACCAGAAGAATGGATGCAGTCAAGTTCTCTCTCATGGCAAAGACAAAGCCGACAAATGGGGATCTCCAGTCAGTTCAGGCACTAGACTGTAATGGCACACCTGGGTCTGCAAACATTCTCAGACCATCATACAAAGCAAAACTGGACCTGAAAGAAACAGAATTGAATGAACATGATGGGACACGTATCATCTGCATGAAAAAAAATGTTGAGATGTGGAATGACATCATTCATCGCCATGGTAATCAAGTTAACATGTGTGGCAGATCAGAGTTTCAAATTGCAAATGAAAGACAATGGGGACTTGCTTGGAAGCATACTATGATGTGTAAAAACTGCAGTTTTAAGTCACCAGAGTACAAATTGTATGATGAGATAAAAACAAATAAACCTGGGCCAAATACTGCTGCTGTAAATATGATGTTTCAAGTGGGACTACAAGATACACCAATGGGCAACACCAGGGCTAGATACTTGCTTGCAGCCACTGACATTCCACCACCAAGCAGAACATCTATGCAAATTGCCTCCCACACTGTAGGTAAAGCAACTGTGCAACTCAATGAAATGGACATGATAGACAAGCTGAAACTGGTCAGACAGGTGAATGTCATGCGTGGTGTTCAGCATCCGGAGCAAATAAATGTTGCTTTTGACGCAAGATACAATGCCATTACATTTGGACATGAAAAAAAACCTGGTCAAAGTTCATCACAGGCTGTTGGAATTGCCTGTGAAACTCTTACAGAGAAGCAATACATTGTGGGGACTGCAGTAGAAAACAAGCTGTTTTGGACTGGAGCATGGCTGAAGGGGAAAGGTTATGATGTGCAATGCCCAGGAGGTCATGTTGACTGCACAGCAAATCTGTCACCAGTTGCACCACATTCAGAGCTTGAAATGGCAAGAGAAATAGGGAACAAGTTTGTGCTGCAAGAGATTCTCATTAGACATGCAACAACAGATGGAGATGCACAGGCTGTGGCAGGCTTCCAAGCTGCTTGCAACATTTTGCATCCAATGTGGAAAGTGGAAAGACAGTCAGACCCCATTCATTTGGGTCGTTTACAGTTCAAACGCTGTAATTCTGCTGTATTTAGTGAAGACATGTTTCCAGGAATAAGAACAAGAGAAGGCAAAAAGCTGAAACAGAAAATTTTCAGCCAAGACATTAAAGCACGCTGCAGTTTGATATTCAAACAACTGATGGAGGACAATAGCGGTGATGTTACAAAAATAAAATGTCAACTACCCCAAGTACTGGAAGCCACTCTGCGCTGTTATGTCCAGAATTATTACGAAACTGCATGCGTCCTCGTGAGCGTGCAATTCAAACAACGCATTAGCATCATTTATATGTTTGAGATTTTTGTTAAGTCGTACACAGTCACGGACAGACAGTCGTTATCGAGTCATACACAGTCGTAGAGTCGTAAAGTCAGTTATACAACTTCCATTACCTTAAAATAGGTATTTTTTTTTGCTAGAAGTTGTCTGATCGTACGTAAAACATATTTTGTTAGAGGAGCTAATTTTACTTGGTTTTTCTGAATAATTGTTTTCCTAGAGAACAACATTACTGATTTGGACAAAGACATTTCCCGAAAATATTCTAAATTGGAATGGAACAACACAAACTGTGATTTATTGCATATTCTTGAATTTTATGTTAGCCTTCGTCGGACTTGATCATCCGCCATTTTGGACTGGAACTTTAGACTGTGTTTAGAACTTTTTACAGGACTTGTTTCTATTTTGAACAAAGATTTTGGATCGTTTCTGTAAACCGTATGTCTTGTTTAACATATTTACACCATTTCATGTTTTCTAGGAAAATAAATTATTTTTTTGTTAAAATTTACAAAGGTTGTCTATACTCTTTCTTTTATGTTACTTTGAACGAGCCGAAACATAACAATATAACATAATAAAATTCAATGCGCATAGGTACAAAACACACATATATTTCCGCAATTTTGGCGTCAGGAGGCATCTGTTTGAACAAAGGACCAAAGTTGTATTCTACCACTAGTTGTAGTCGGGTTTCTATTACATGCTCGGTAAATAGCACCCCTGCGTTTATTAAAATTCGTTTCCACAATTTAGTTCTGCTGTAAAAAAAAAAAAGTTACCTTAGTATTGGAGTTAGTAAAACGAGCTAATTCAAGGCGTCTGTTTTACTCTGACCAATATTAAAATCCTTTCCGCACAGCCTGCAATTTTCGTGAAGCTATATTGGAATGGCACTATATTGTGTTATTCACGTATTCAACTCTCTTCTGTTTGTTTTCCTAATCCATCTGTGAAATCATTTGAGAAACATTTTTTGCTGTACCATATGCATCGACTAGAATAAATAGGACTTTTACCGCCAATTCCTATAGATTGGTTCTGTAACCTCATATTATTTTTAACAAAACATATGTGAGCAATTTTAAAAAATTAGGTAACCAATCTGTTCTGTCCTAAGCTAGAGAGCTACTATAGATAGAAATAGAGGTTTTCTTGGTAATAGGGCAGCTGCTATAAATAGAACATAACGCTTGGGAAGGTCACGGCTAGTTTACAGATGAGTGTACTTTTATGTCATAGTTACACAGAAGCCATTTTTTTCTAGAATACGTTCCATGCGATTAGTGGTATATTAATAAAAATTAGAAAATAAATTATAATTTTTTGGGACTGGAATATACCGAAAAAGTGTAATCCAAATATATTTACGTGTAAGGCGTAATTTAGTAAAAACAAATGTGTAATGATTAAACCAAAAGCGTAATGGTTGGCATGTATGCTTATAGTTTGTGAATATAATCCAAAATTTGATCCTAAGAATGAAAACACAAGCCCTATCACTAAATAATCCTATTATAATCCAGATTCAAGTCTCGAAAACATACAAATATGGAAGGCCATGACGTCATATGTAGTCCAATATATGAATATCAAAATTGCCTCACTTGAATCACAGTCTTTGTTTCCAAATAATTCCAGAATAAAATTCCATGAATATCTTTCGTATTTTTTATATAAAAAGTCAACTTGATGAGTTTACAGGGTAATAAATTATTAAATAAAATAAATCAGACGAAGAACAAATAGTCTTGGCAACAAGATAAAAAATACACATTGTTCCTTCCAGGTGAAAGAATGACTCTGCCTGAAAAATATTAGGATTGCATATTTAAAACCCCAAACATCATTTCAAGTTCCGCGAGATTGGTCATGTGGTCTCTTACTACACTATCTTTATAGCGGTGACCAATTTGTCCCCACTTAAGAACCAATCATAAAAAACATTGTTTACACATAGCGATCACGCAAAGAAAATATGCCCCTGCTACTGACCAATCATTTTAACTTCCTGTTGACATTGTTGCCAGTGCATGACGAACTAGGGTAACTAAATGATAATTTTCACATAATACTACTTCATTTTATATAAAAACAAACTTTGTTAAAAAAATATCTCATTACTGTCAGAAAAAGAATCTTGTATCTGACAAAAAATATTCATTGCATTAAAATATAATGAAATAAAAAGGATATGAAAAGAATTTTAAACTTCCATGTAAGCTTCTGTGGATGTAGGCAGGTCTTGCCTCAAGTCCAGTAGCACCTGCTTCAAGCTTGCGTCATAAGAAAAAAATGCACAAAGTTATGAAATCAATAAACACTTTAGACTTGAAACTACTTAAATTTTCAAACTGATAGATTAATCTGTGTCCCAACATGATGTTCTTTATTAAAATTTATTCCATGAGCTATAAATCTATTTAATTATTTAGAAATTTATTTATTTCTTCTAATTACTTGCAAGGCCAGATTACACATTAAGCGCACTAAGCACAAGCTAGGGCACCAGAGAAAATTCAAATTAAGTTTTATTGATGAAATTATATATATATATATATATATATATATATATATATATATATATATATATATATATATATATATATATATATATATATATATATGATCTGCATGTACGAGTATTTAGATTTAGTTTTGTTTTTAGCTTTTAATAGTGTTTTTATTCAATTTCACATTTTGTAGGGAAGGGGTAACAATATATTTTCAGTACTTAGGGCCCTAGAAGACCTTAATCCAGTACAGATTACTTGTTTACACTGGACATTATATTTATACATTAAAAATAGCTATGTCAATCTACTTCAATCATCCTCAAGAGATTGTGACAGCAGCTTATGCAGAATGACTGCGGCGTAGGAATGGAGGATAAAATACATAACAGACATGCCACCAACATATTTAGTTAAAATCTTACCAAAGGTTGGGTCTACTTTGCAGGGCTTTATAACAGCCTTCATCCCTTTTTTGTTTTTTGGATAAACAACTCACCACTATTTCTGGCCAGTGTTGGTCACTGCATGTGCATGGTTTGAATTTTCATTATAGTGCAGGATAGATAGATGCAACCTGAAGTAATAAAATATAAAAAAAAATTACCATTCAAAATAAAATGGTCTGTGATTCATGCTACTTACTGAGTTGGTTTTGCATTTAGGGTAGGCAGGTAGGGTTTTTCAATTTATTTTTTAAACTTTATATATAGAATATAATGATTAAGATCTAATATATTAAACTTTTCAAAGTACTTGGAAAACTGGCTAAATTTCATGCAATAATCTATTTCTGCAACAGTTTTTTTAATCACCATTGGAGAAACAAGTGCTAGGACCAGCTGACCAGAAACACGTTCCCATTTTTGCCTAATCTAACAGCATAGGGGGCGCTCACCAGTTTTTATGTACTTTTAAGAGAGTAGTATATGTAAGGTGAAACTGAATGCATTTAAAATATGCACAGCGGAGAGAGAGAATGTTGTCATACCTCTATGCTACTTTGATGTAATGTGGCTAACATTTCTTTGGATATTATACTTTTGGAAATTGTAAATCATCTTAGCACACTGCTAACAAAAATGACTGTTCCCTTGTACTCCAAAAATCAAACTGAATTAGTCTAAAGTTCACTATTCTTAGCACCTATTAAAATATGGAAAGTTAATTTGGCTAGACTAAACAATGCCAGCTTCAGAAAGTGCAATGAATGAATTACCAAATATATAAAATGTAAAAAAGTTATCTGCTTCTTTTACAATTTACCTCTGAAAGTCAGGAAGTGAAAATGACCAAGTGGAGCTAGCACTTTTTTCGTAATGTGCACATATAGAATAAGGCGAGGTTGTATACTTTATAACCCATATTACATCCATCAATCATACACCAAAATAAGGGGAACTAAAGGCCCTTTGAGCAATACCTAAGATATACAAGGTCTTTTTCAAAAAGCCAGTATTACTGAGGAAACCCACGGACATTCTTTTTCTTTAAAATTCCAACCCTATGCAAAATACGAAACTGTAGAGAGCCATCATAATAGTTACCTTGCAAGCATGGATTCATAAAAGAAGTGTGTGCTCTTTGGTGCGTATTGACTCATAACATTGTGGAACACTTCTAAGCCATAAGCTTGATGTACAGGTGAAAGTGTGGTGAACAATGTGTTTGTCACATAGATAAATTGTATGTGTCACCTGTGGAAAAATCTGACAAAAATTGGATTAAGACAAAGATGTCAAACGTTGCTATCATGTTGTTTTACTACATGTACTTAAATACAGACCACAGCTATAATACAAGTTCAAAATAATTTAAGTGACATACTATTATGCACTCTGAATATTGTGTGAGTTTTCTTGATTTCATATAAAATATAAATATGCCATTAAAATAAAACATTTTGAACCCAATATTTGCATTTGTCTTCCACTCAAATACTGGTTTCACTGTAACTAGGATGAATACAGTAATGTTGCATCCTAAACTTCAAAAGTCATAGCTGTAATATTGTTTGTAAAATGATTGATGTGATGATTGATCAATGCTTCTTTGAAATGACTTTCAAAAAATTATCTAAGTTTAGTGACCATCTTGTCTACAAACTCCTTGTCAAATTTTACTGAAACAACCTTCCATTGTTTCATTTTGAATGCAAAAAATGTGTACTCCTTTTTCCAGAGCACAGCATTTATCCCTGAATCTGTTAATAATAATCATGACTGGTATCTAGTGTGAGGCCCAATGATGATAACTTGAGGTAAGGCATAGTGTTGTGGTTAATGACATTGTCTTTGCTTGCATATGGGCATTTCACGTCCACAAGTGTAGTCCACAAGTATAGTATCGCTAATTATCCTAACTGGAGTTGCTGTCAAAAAAGGAAACTCCTCACTAATAAATAAACCACAATGTTGTGTCTTGATACCTTCTAATTGTTCAAATTTATTTAAGGCTACTGCTTCATATTTTATGACATGGAGAATAGGTGCATTCAGATTGACCTGCACATGCAAAGTGATCTAGCAACTGCTTGTTTATCCTTTCTTTTAGTATCTTTACTGATAGAACCAAGCATAGAGGCAGTAAGTCATTCACACCTCTCATCACCCAATTATTTACAGTTGGACTGATTTTGTGTTGCTTCCTTGATTAGGCTAGCCTGGCCTTTGGTAATTTGTGTTAAGTTTTGTTTCTCAAGAAAATGTTTTTCCATGGTTTGTTTCTTGTACTGATGATCTTTGCTAGGTGCTGGTATGTTAGCTGAGGAAAAGAGATGGCATACTGGCATCTTTTTTGAACCATTACAGTTCAAACAAACATTTCCAAAATGATTTAGGTAGGATTCCTCTGCATTATATTCAGTAGGATATGGGTCAAATTGCAGGGTTCCATCATTTCCATGAAAGGTCTGCAGTAATTGTGCCTTGAGAGGAGAACTTTTGTGTGGTTTTGCTTTATGGAATGTCTGCAGTACATGAGAGCATGCCAGTTCTGACAAAATGATTCCATCTTGTGAAAACCTGAAACTTGCAAACAAGACAGTAACAACATATTTGCAGTGAGCTGAGGGACCTTGTTCAGCACCATATTCACACTGAACTTCTTGCGGAACCCCTTTTTTATCCAGTGACTGATCTACCTTATAGGTTATTGACTTTTTCATTTCAATCCATAGAATGGATAAAAATGTCAAACCTCTCTCTGGGCATGAACAGTCTGTAGCATTGCAAGTACCTCTCACTGGTCTCTGCACTTGACATCAAAGTCCTTACAATACTGGGACAGGTATTTTGTCAACCTGTCTATGGTGAATTCAGGAAAATTGCTGATCATTCCAACATGAACATCCTTGTACTTATCTAGACCTGGAATATCCATCTTGATCTCTGGCTCAGTAGTAAAAGACACTAATTTTTTTTTTACCATGAAACTCAAATCTGTAATAAATGTAATAAAGATTAAAAGTTGTTTGCTGTTTGTTCCAGTATTTGTCATACAATTCATTTCATTGGCCTTGTTTGTCCCCTGATACCAGCCAAACTGCATAAGCTTTATTGTTAACCCCATGTGTACAATTTAGATAACTTACTTTCTTTAGTCTTAGTGGTGAGTAGAGACCAGAATTAGACCCTCCTCAATATTTTTTGTCATAATTACTTAATATTTTAATAAATCATACAATAAATTATGATATCATTTTAAAGCTAATTTTGAGAATTTAAAAAAATATTGCGATTATTTATATAGCAGGAGATTTGCCTGTTTTATTTCAATGTTGCAATTACATATTATGTGTACTTCAATTGGGGATTTTAAAAATCAAGACAGCTTCTATATCTCATGGACACGAATAAAAAGTTGACCATGACAAGACACTTATAAATTTTGTAGATACTTAGTCATTTATTTACAGCACTTATTATCTTTTGCCTTGAAAACATAGTATATATGCTTATCATGAGAGAGAGAGAGAGAGAGAGAGAGAGAGAGAGAGAGAGAGAGAGAGAGAGAGAGAGAGAGAGAGAGGGAGGGGGGGGTGATCTGTTCTTTCCTGAAACAGGAGTACTAATAAGTATAATTATATGTTGAGCTTTTGAAGCAACGATCAAAAATGCACACCTTGTGTACTAAATCTCTTTTGTAAGCAGTTAAATACACAATATTTGTGTCAATACTTCTCATTTTCTATAATCATCTATGATCTATGCCCATCTATTTTGCACTAAACAAGCATCAGCTCCATATTTCCCAAACAATTAAAAATTATGGAATTTAGAAGACTAGATGCATCCAGTTTTAGTGCTAATATGATACATTATTTAATCCAATATTTCCTACTGCAATCATATAAAAATAGGACTTGTACTCGAGTAAAGTTTTGTTCATATTCAACTATATCTTTTTTTCTAGGTTGGCATCTTTAAACAACTTCCTTGGATGGATTGTGCAAAGAAAAGTATACACTCACTTACTTCTCAATAAGCTCCTTTTCCGAACCAGAAACCTAGGCATTTCTTTTCTTTAACAGTACTCTTCTCTTATTTCTCGAATAGTCCATGATTCATAAACTGAACTTCTAGACATGTTACTGTTTCTACTATATCGACATGAACCGAGTTGACTAGCAGCGCCACTTAGTGGAACTAGCAATGTGAGAATCCCACTGATCACACATAAAAACACCTCTAAAATGTTTGATGGTTAATCGCTCAGCAGCATCAAGTAAATCAAAATTGGACATGGGAATGATGAACATTGTGTCCCAGGAAGTCTTTAACCTTTTCCAACCCATGAATGGGAAGTTTCTGACAGTCTTAGACTCTTTCTCTTTTTTCTAGAAGTATTTATTTGTGACCTGCTGCTTTCTTTAATGATATCTCAGCAACAGTTCCAAAATCACCAAGTGCAGCTGCTTTTGCAACAGCTGAGGCTGCAGAGGCTATCAATGCTAGTAAAACTGCAAAAGGTGGAAATATACCACCCATCTTTGTAATGTCTCGAATAGCACCTGCAGAAAGATTAAGATTTACGCGGGTCTTTGATCATTTTGTTTCACTGAAAACCTGAGTTGACGTTCTGATAATGATAGTTTATATGGACAACATTCGATTTGCTGTTTTGTGAAATTTTTATGTGACAGTTCTCTTTTGATACTGATTGTAGTTTTTTAATCTGACCAGGAGTCAGAGTAACACTAACATTATGATATGACATTGTAATATCATGATCGATTTAATTACATGTTTTCCACTGCGGCATCAATGAGATTCCATTATTTATATAATAATGATTTAATTACAGCAGCAGAGAGGGTGATGACAAATACTGAGTGTACAGTGGGTAAACAAACACATACAATTTTGAAAACAAAAGCAAAAAATTAAAGCAACAAAATGAGCTAAACCGATTAGAGAAAATCTCAGTTGGCTAGAGGCCTTGGTTTGGTGTTACTGACATTGTATTTTTATTTTTTTGTAGGAACCTTTCTTTTCACAAACACACCCCCTCTAAAACGTTGTAGGGTTTACCCTCTCTGCTGCACAGCACAAAACTAAATAACTACCAATAACTACCAATGAAATAAGATTTTTAACAAGCGAAATGTATGTCTTAGTTACATCTTGTGTTTCAGTGTAATGATCATAAATATTATGTGCCCTGTTGTATTCAAACGTGAACTATGTTAATCTACCGTAAGAGCTATGTCATTGAACGTTTCAGTGAGAACCTAATACAATTTTGATGGTGTTTTGATACCTAATTTGTGTAAGTAGTTTCTGTATTGCTGTACTAAATTTTAAGCTGACCTGCTTGTATTACCATGTTAATTAGACATTTTTATCAAATATAAGAGGATGGAATAAGTAAAAAAATAAAACTTAAGTGTCCCTGGTCAACTCATTTCAAGTGATCAATCTAACACTGTTACACTATTTGTGGGGGGGGTGAATATAATCTAATTAAACTACCTAAATTAGCATACTCATTCACAAATGTGATCAAAGATAGCAAGACAAACAGACACGGTTTATTAATGAGAAGCTAGTGTTAAAGTTTGTAATTAATTTGTAATTATTTAATTTGCACAAAGAAATTTCTTCATGGATGAGAAGTTTCATAATTATTTGCAATGGAATCATGGCATCAATATTTTACTAATACAACAATAAAATAAGTCATTGTTGAAGATGATGGCTGTTTCACTAACCAAATATTCTGTTGCTTTTTTTAAAATAAAAGGAATCTCGTTGAATTGTGAATTTGAACGCATAAACTAGTACGGTTCCCTGCTGAATATTGCATTCCATTCCACTATTGTAGAGAGTAAGTCAGAGAATACATGGTTAAGGGAACCAGACTACTAAACACCAACATAAAGCAGTAATGTGACAATGTTTCCTGTACATGTGATAGTTGTTGAAACAGTTGGAATTATGTTATTGATCTCTCAGCAATCAGGCATCTTAAAAAAGAGGTAATTTTTTTTACATAAAAGCAATTAACTTAATTAGAAAATAACGCTTTATTGACAGTTATTCCAGATATGATTTTAAAATACGTATTCAGCCATTAACTCGTTCATATCTGACAAGGAATCAATTTTTGTTTTTATCTTAACTACATGTGTTTTGTACATTGCAGAAAATCCCTTCCCGCGTGTCTAAATTTAACCTCTCAGCTTTCAAACTTGTATCAAAATGTTCAGCCAACAGTCTTCTCATTGGTTATAATAATGAAAAATAAGTAAACATCTGTACTTTCAACCAATCAACGTTTAGTTAACATAGCAGTCACGTCCGCGTAAATTCGACACTGGGGTTTCGAGTACTGCAGAACTACACGCACATAAGCGACAATGGGGCTGTAAACAAGGCTTATGAACACTGCATATATGCGTTAGTGGCGTTCAGAAGCTATTTACAGGTGACGCTAAGATGCGGTAGATGTTGCTAAATGGTTAAACAGTCCAGTTAGCGAGTTATCTCGATGTCATGCAAGAATGTCATTATTTCCTACTGTTATAGAGGTCCCTCAATAAATTACACTCTCACTTATAGTACTATGGTTTTGGACATGTGGTGCATGAGTTATCAAATAAAAGGCGTATATACCTCTTTTTATGCTCAGATTATGTTTTTTGATACTTATATTTATAGTAATAATTATGCTTATACCATTCTAGGGGATTAACACATATGAACCTAAAACAAGACAGTTCAGGTTCACATTCAATACAATTTTCCTTTGATCGAATACCCAGGTAACTGGTAACTGATCATTAGGACTGACAGGTACCTGGTAGAAATTTCCCAAACTTTTGACATCTCTATATATGGGCAAGTATGCAAACAGTTTAGTACTAATTAATTTAACTGAAAACTATACAGAATGAAATCTTTCATTTAAATATTTTAAAAAATCTGAGAGGAAAAAATCTTTATTATAGCATTATAAAAAATCTTTTAAAAATTCACTAAGCTCTAAGTATCATAATTTGATCAAAAGTTTCGAAGAAAACAGTAAAAAATGAGCAGATGGGGGATAATTTTTGTCATTATTACTTACAAGTGTATTGAGGATACAATTTTTTTTAAAGAAATGAAATATATTACATTTGTAAATATTATAAAACAGACATAAAAACGATTAATTTTTATTCCTTGGACTAAATGTTGCATCTTATGTCATGTGGCATTTTTTTGTCAAATGGAGAACTCATATATGGAGAACTTGCCTTGGGAAAACTTAGGCGCAAAAATACGTGCTTTGTTGACATAATTATAATCTTAAATCGATGTATAATAAATGAAAAAATAAAAGAGAAGGCATATATTATATTTTACTTTATTGAGAGAACAACGCATTTGTACATATACATGTATCCTGTTGATATATACATGTCTAATGTTTAGCAATTAATAAAGTATTAGCACAGTGTAGTCACCCACGAATCACGTCACATACGTCGAATCCACAATACAAGTAATACCATCAAAAATATGCAAACAGAGATTTAAAATATTCAATAACTTTGTCACAGGCCATATACGACCGAATTCAGTGGGAAAAATAACCCAATCACTTACCAAATGTAAAAGCACATGTACTTTTCAGTACATCACAAGTTGGAAAAAGTTTGCATTTTAAGCACAATTGATAGAGTTCGTAAGCATAAACTTTTTTACTGTAAAAAGGAAACTTTCATTGCAGTAAAAGTGTTCCAGTCATGTTGGAAGATGAAACAATCCATCAGATTCCATTGCTTTTATTTAAGCTCGGTACTGACTTCCTGTGAAGAAAGGTTTTTTTGTTTTTATTCAAGATTGTAGGCATCTTTCTTTGATGAAGGATGCATGCATTATTGAAATCACCGCTAAAGGAGAGCTTTGGAAAACCAACCAAATGCACATTTCTTATTGTGACGGCAACATAAAAAAAAATTGTATGATTGTGACTGAATTTTTTTCCCATTTGCTGAGTACGTTTATATAACAATCATTTTTTCAAAGGTAATGTTTTCTTGGAAATTTCAGCTACTATTTATCTGGGAACATTTTTTTTAAAAAATGAATTGGTCGTCGTATGGTCAATTGAAGTTACAGTCCCTCGATGCATTCTGAATAGACAAGTAAGAGCTGGTTTTCATTTTTTCCTCTTTTTTTACATTTGTGATAGTTGAGTGATGCTGCCCTCCTTGCTTGTGTCAATGATGTCTACTCCCATTCTTAAAGATTGACCGAAGAAAAAAGGAAAAAAGAAAACTAGCAACTCCTCTTACGGACCTCGCCAAAGGTACAAGAAAAGAAGCAAAGAAAGAAAAAGAAAAAAAGAAAAAAGAGAAACTGACTCTCAAATAGGACAAGACAAGGAACAGGACAACGATAACGAAAATGAAAACGACACCGAAAATGAAACGGAAATCGAAAACGAAACAGACAACGAAACAAAAGAATGAGACGAAAACGAAACAAAAGAACGAGACGAAAACGAAAATATTGAAATGGAATCTAGCATTGCTACAAGCAATTCTCCCACAACAGATGGAAATACTGAATCACTAGAGGAGGGTGAGAGGATAATTGCCTCAAACTCCAAACAACAAAGCACAATAAAGAAAATTATATACATTTTGAATAGAAAGTCAATATTTATTAGTATTAATATATAATTTGTAGAATTCAAAAATGTATCGGCAACCCAATGGGAAAATGAGGGAAAAACCTCAAAATAGCTTCAATCAATACAAATGGGATAAACAGGGGAAAAAAACTATTAAACTATGTAAAGAATTGGAATATGACGTAATTTTAATACAGGAAACCAACAATGGCTTTACGTGGGAGTTAACTTCCCAATTAGAAAGGGATTTTAATAGTATTATAATAAAAAGCGATGCAAAATTTGGGGATAGCAAAGGTGGTGTAGCGATATTTTTAAAAAATAATGGGGATATAAGGTGGGAGAGGGAAATGGAAGGGGATTTCTTTAAGGGAAGACTAATACACATTAATCATAAAGAATATGCATATTATAAATATATATTTTCCCTCAAATAAGTATATGAAATTTGATTTTATTGATCAATTAGATAAATATATTAGTGAATACTCTATGGACAACCTGATTATAGGAGGGGATTTTAACTGGGTGGCGGACCAGATTGACAGAAAAGGGGAGTTAACAACTAATGATAAAAAGGGGCAATGAACAAATTTTTGAAAAACACAAATTGAAAGATATCTACAGACTGCTAAACCTACCTAGGTTTGAATTCACTTTTGAATATGGGGATAACTTAGGAAGTAGACTAGATAAATTTTATGGAAATATTTTTAGTTATAAAATGTATAATGACTCCAAAATAACAGATGTGAAGATTTCGGACCATATATTGATAAATTTAAATATTAACATTTTAAATAGAAGTAAATGGGGATGGGGATTTGGAAATTAAATAAAAATGTTTTACTAAATGAGGAATTTACACAAGAGATTAAAATAAAAAAGTAATTGTATAAAAATAAACAACGTTAATATTATAGTTATGTGGGATAAACTAAAAATGATTTTAAGAAAACAGCAATCAGGAATTCTAAAAAAAATATAAGAGCTTAGAGAAATGAATGAAACTGAAATAAAACTACATTTAAAAAGAGATATTACAGAGGAGTCAAAAAAGAGTTACAAATTAAATTAAAATAAATAGATCTGGATAAGGAAAGAGGGAAAGAAATAAGAGCGGGTAAATTTACACAGATATATACCACAGCAAAAGGTCTAAATACAAGGGAGGAATTAAGGAAATGGGAACAAAAATCTTCTAATAGAAATATGGGATAAAGAGAAAAAAAGTACTAAAAGATAAGAAAGAAATTTTAAATAGGGTAATGGAATATTATAAAGAATTATACAGAAAACAGGATATAGATACGGACACAATTAATAACTATTTAAAAGATGTTAAATGTGAGATGATTTCACCAGAATATAAAGACTTATGTGATGATTTCATCTCCACAGATGAAATTTTAAAATTCGATAAGACAATTAGCAAAAGTAAAATCCCCGGGAAGAGATGGACTCACTGGGGAATTCTATCATAAATTCCAAAGTGAGTTAACGCAGAGTTTTGAATTTTTATTTAATAATATTTTTTAACTAATAACAAAATGTCCAATACAATGAGGGAAGGGGTAATTTCGATAATTTACAAGGGCAAAGAGGAACGGAATGATTTTAAAAATTGTAGGACCATCTCCCTTCTTAATATAGACTACAAAATATTGAGTAAATTATTAGCTAATAGAGTTAAAAATTGTATGGCCAAAATTATAAACGAAAACAAAAAATGCTTTGCTAAAGGAAAAGATATACAAAACAATATTTTAAATATAAAAACAATAATTGATTATATTAAAGGAAATGATAAGATAGGCGCTATGGTGCTTATTGATCAGGAAAAAGCCCTCGACAGAATTGGACACAACTATATAGGGAAAGTACTAGAAAATTTGGTTTTGGAGAAAATTTCCAAAGATGGACCGAAATCCTGTACAATGATATGATTGCGAGAGTACATATAAATGGAGCTGTTACGGACAAATTTGATATACAGCGATCAGTGAGGCAAGGATGCCCACTATTAATGCTATTATATGTAATAGCAATAGAAAGTCTGAGTAAAAGAATAAGGAATAACAGTAACATAGAAGGGATACAAATACCAAATTTGAAAAGCGAAATAAAAATGCTTCAGAATGCAGATGATTGCACAAACTTTATTATATTAGGAACCCTAACTCTTTCAAACATTTAATGAAAGAATATGAAAACTCTGGTAAAGCATCGGGTTCAAAGATAAATCACGAAAAAAACAGAAATTTTAAAAATAGGAAACTGGAGGGGTAATCACCCAGGATTACCACCCCATTATACTAAAGAACGGTAAAAGCCCTAAGTATTTACTTTGGGAAAAACGATGATCAAGAAAACTATAAACAGATAATAAAAAAGATAAAGAAATTATTAGATATCTGGGCACTAACGCTATTGAGTATTATGGAAAGAGCCCAAGTTGCTAAAACATTTTTATACTCGAATATTAATTATATTTTTAAATCCATAGATTTGGTAAACAGATATCTAGAGAAAATTGATAATGAAATTATATATATATATATATATATATATATATATATATATATATATATATATATATATATATATATATATATATATATAACACATTATATCCAAAAAGATACATTATACAGGCCAAAAAATGGAAGGGGGTAAATTTACAAAGTCCAGTTTAAATGAAAAATGCAAACATAATAAATCGATTCAAAATAATCAAATCTAAACCAAGTATGCCGTGAGAGGCGATTTATTTATATTGGTTTGATTGCATGCTGAAAAATAGACAAAAAATATATAAAAACAATGTAATTTGCAAACTCCTAGAGGCACCTAGGAAATTTAAATACACTAAAGATCTAATATTAAAATTTAGGGAAAACAAAGAAATATGGAGAGGGGAATAGGAAAATTACGTACAAAACAATAAGGGTTTTAGCAATAAAAATAAAAGATGCAAAATTGAAATGGAAGTATGGGGATTTGATTGGGAAAAAAAGTTGGAAAGCATGAGAAAACATAAATTCTTTAAAAATAAAAAAATTCAATTTTTAAATATATCCATAATGTCTGGTTTAAATAAGATATAGCTAAAAAAAAAATAAAGGCATATGATTATTGATATACCTAAATGTCCATTATGCAAAAAGTTTGAATATTCAAAAAAGAAACCAAAACATGTTATTATAAATTGCCAAACTATAAAAATGAACGAGATGAAATTATTAGCATAATTAAAAAATATGGGGCTTTTAAAGTAGGAGCATTATTATACTTAGATGGTGATGTTACAAAATTAGACTATATGAAAATATTTAGTTTTATAATATCTTCTATGAAAAAATGTGGGCAAATTATAAGTATTAGAAAATAACTTTGTCTTCTGAAGCTTCATTTTGTTTTCTTTAATATATATTAATATGATTTTTCCTATATTTATAGATAACTCTACATATGGAAGAAGTACGAGACAAGGACGGGTAGTTGAAGGAAAGGCTGGTTTGAGCGTAAGACCCTCTTTTACAAATTACCCTCTCCCTCTGTCCTAAACTCCCACCCTAAACGATTTACACACACATAACCAAAAGCACAAATATTATTCTATAACTATACAAAAATACCTAGACTTCGTAACAGATGTCGCGTAAGGTAATTTAATCGATAATCGCGCTAAGAGGCAGCCATATAACAGATGTTGCTTTAATCAATATTTCTAAGGAAACAGAGCCAAGTAAAATGTCTTAGTAATGCTATACGTTATACGGAGATCACGTGAACGCCATCACGGAAAATAAAACTATGTATTTGTGTGACTTTTTAACGTTCGAGAATGTTCTTTGACAGCAATTTATAAGGAGCTCGGATTCTATTATAATCATTGTATGATTTGCGCTCAAGCGGACATCTTCACCAGGCCAAATCAGGTAAGTGATAATATTTTATATCATGTCATACTTTTTCTGATAATCTTTTTTATACTTCCTAACCCTCAATGCCAAAATATCTGTTAACATATGTCAATAATACGAAACTCACATATTAAATCGTCCACATCATACTTTACGCCTCTTAAATAAGATCGAATTTGATCAAATAGTACTTTGTGTAAGTTATATCGGCTCTTTGGCAAGCATGTTGCTTTATTAAAGGTAGAGAAACGCCAACATCAGATATGATTAGCAAAAACGGATTTAATAATGCCCCACTTGAAATCATACCAGAGTTAGTCATTAACAACGGTAGATATGATATTACTCGAAGTATTTTGTTATAGTATTTGTAACATTTTCTTCACGCACCAAAGTTTTTTGGTGATAATATTTGTAGTATTTTTTAATGCGTCCACATCCTGTCCTGGAATATCTTTAAAAATATGATTGAAATCAACTATACTTCTTTTCATTATAATATTTGTTTACATAGTCCAAGGTGAGTATACATCTAATTGCGGTGTTTCAGCTACAAACTCCAGAGACCACCAATAATACATTGTGATTTCTTTAACAAAAGGTTCCACTATAAATTCTTCTTCATCATCCTTGTTTAATACCATAGATATAACTCCAGAAAACTCATCAACTGAATGACGCCATGGAAATTTGGTAAATATACTTAACCTTGCACTGCTAAACACTGACAATCTATACACACCAGTAACTTCTGTAGTGTGTTTGATAGAGTTATTTTGCCTTGACCATGTACCAGATTCAGATTCAACAGTGTAGACAATATTTTTAATTTGTTTGCGAGGAATTTTAATTAGATTTATTTTTTCAACAATACTAGGTATTCCACTGATAATACCATTGAGTTTGTATTAATATCAGCGAGTGTAATATCAACATTTGATGGATTTCCCAAAAAATTATTTTTGAGTGTGTTTATGTTTCTGTGAAAATTTAAAAACGTACTCACGTGATTAGTAAAATCAGTCTTGAGTGTGTTTATTTCATAGTTGACTGGAACTTCCTTATCATCGAAGTATTTCTTCATTGCATCATCAAAATCAGACTCTGGTGTTCTAAAGTCAATGATGCCGTTATAGTTCATGTTGAGAAATGCATACATCATACCACCGCGCAACGACACGTACTTTGATTCTTGATCATAGACGTATATCTTCGTTGCAGCGTAATCATCTTCGGTTAGATTTCCAAGGTATGTAATCTTGTTCTGGTTCATAATAACAGTCCCTGTCAATAAATCACCAGCTTTTTTAACATAATCATTAACTGACCTACCAGAATCTTGTATCTTACCTCAATTGTTAAAAGTAACGATATTATTAGCAACCGCAGTAGGATTTCACACAAGAACATCTGACAATTGTACATTACTTGTCTTTAATCGCCCTTATTTGTCCTGGAAAACGATGACTTCATTTTTATCGACACTTGCAACACTTAATAAATTATTGATTTCATTTTTAAGCTGATCAAGAGTTGCAGACTTAGATAAATCAACTTGATAACCTTCTGTTGATAAATCTCCTGCTAATGTTCCAAATTTTGCATAGTAGCTCAGTATTTCTTGTACTACATTAAAAATATTGACATTAGTTAGTTTAATATTATATAAATTTATATAACAGTGATGGCAAAATCGTCGATATTAAACTTTGATACAGAGAGGCTGGTGAAGCATAAACATAACAAAGAACTTCCTGATTGTCATTATCTTATTGTTGGGCCAACTGGATAGGGAAAAAC
>JAEAOA010001612.1:0-15000 GCA_016746295.1 Potamilus streckersoni
GGAAGGTCCGTCCACGTTGGGAACCACTGGTCTGCCGCTATGTAGTCTGTTAAGAGAGTATGATATATTAGTGGCATAGATTTTGATCTCAGTTATTCACAATTATTTCAGACATATATCTGTGCATCTTATATAAACCATTTCAAAGGAATGCTGTGGCTTTTGCTTTCGGATTTAGATATAATGCTTGTAGTATTTGGTCGACTCCAAACACTATGCTGAGATAGATATTTTTCACCCAAATGCAACGGGAAACTTGTAGAAAGAGCTATTTCCATTTCAGATTTCCTCTTTTTCATCTAAAGGAAAAACAACAAGA
Organism: Potamilus streckersoni; assembly: GCA_016746295.1. Classification (NCBI taxonomy): domain Eukaryota; kingdom Metazoa; phylum Mollusca; class Bivalvia; order Unionida; family Unionidae; genus Potamilus; species Potamilus streckersoni. The sequence goes on from JAEAOA010001612.1 coordinate 320, forward strand.
TTCAGGTTCAGTTCATGTGGTAAACAATTGTTTGGTTCATCTTGTAACCCGTTTTGACTATGGCTTCTTTGAGCGATTCAGTGTAAGTGAATATAATTAGGAATGACAATACCCCCCTGACTGACATCATTTCTTCGATTTCCGTAACAAAGGTATGCATCTCTGTGCACCAAAATGAATACTGTAAACATCATTAATTCGGCATATATATTGAGAAACTTGGACTAGGTGTTTGAATGATTTTATTTTTTATATATAAATGTAAATTCTTACTCCATAAAATTTATGAAGACGCCAGTAGCATTATTATTATTATTATTATTATTATTATTATTATTATTATTATTATTATTATTATTATTATTATTATTATTATTATTATTATTATTATTATTAAAGAACTAGCAAAATTGATTTCAGTTTAGAAATAATGAATTAGTGTAGGAACTATTGATGTAAATGCAAGATTTGCTGACTGACTGAAAAACGAATAGTAGAAATTGTCTAAGCCACAAAAGTAAACACAATGTGAAAAATAATTTTAAAGTCAAAACATTACTTGAAAAAGAGGTAATGTATTCAATATCACTGTAGTGTAGATAATTATTTTCTGATATGACAACCGTTGTCCGCCAGATGTACAATTGTCCCACTCTAGGAAGTTTTGATGGAAGCAAATCACAATCCCAGTTTGACTCATAGGTCCAGGTGCAACAGCGCTTCACATTTTCTTCTCAGAACTCTATCCTCTGTCAAGATGGAATATTTGTTCCTTGCACACATGATGCATACCAGTGATGGTCGTTGCTGTTCAGAACCTCAGAATACAAAACCTTCTTATTCAGCTAACCCTAACCCTAACCCTAAATCTTACAAACAACCGTTACTTTTCAAAACTATTATTTAGATAGCTTCTTCGTTGTTTGTAGACTATTTCAAGCACAGCGAGTTTACAACTCCTGTAGGTTTATGTAGTTATTTCTATAGAATCCCATCTAACTTTCTAAATCACATTGACATTGCCAATACCTTGTATACTTTCTGAGTAGTGCCACAAGTAGCATACTAAGATGAGGTTTCAAAATCAAAGATTGTTTTAGGTCATAAATTATCTACCTCTTTAAAATAAATATATTCTGACATTTTGTATCACCTCTGAGACCCCCTCTCCCTCAAACACCCATCCTCTTATCTCAGAAAATGATGAAATTTTGAAACCAAAAACAAATTTTTATCTCAAAACACCCACCCACCTCATCCCAAGTTTGAATATGATGATGCTGTCTCAAACCACCCATACATCTCCCAAATTTTGAAGTCGTTGAAAGAGGTTCCCTAACCTTAGATTTGTTTCTATTTAAAAAAAATATTTTATGAGATGGGATATCAAACAACATCAGTACGACATATTGCGTTTGATTTAACAAATTTTGAAAGAAACTTAATTCATTTCAATTGTAAGAAATTTAATTTAATCAAATCAGTTTCAAGCTATACTGGCAAAACAAGTAAAATAATTAGCGATTATATAAAACATATTGTTTATCATATATCATCAAAGTATATATCAGCATGAATATTCGCGACTGAAAATGACGAATGAATAAGTTGCATTTCCGCAACACGAAACCGATGAAGAACGCTTGAGAAGCGACGCCATATCTGCTTTTAATATGGAGATAATATTGTTCCAGCTAAGTTTAAAATCTTTTGTACTTATCGATCATAACATAATATTGCCTTGGTTTTCATCCATTGCTTTGTTTCTTTTTCTTGGTTACTAGTGCATGTATTCTGAGACTTTTATCCAAATTCTAATAGCAATTTTAAGACCTATAATTCCTGGTAGGAGTTCTGTATTTGCCGAAATCACTGTCAATTCCTCTTGACTAATGTTAGTTGAATGCATTATATAAACATAGTTACTGTAAATGTTCGCTTTTAAGTTGAGTCCAACTGCACACCCAAATATGATGTCGTATAATGCACCAGCAGATTTTGGTCTGTACAGTTTTTTTTTATAGAAGTAATGAGTAAAAGAAACAAGATAAACTCTGATCTGCAAGCGCATAATGCTATGGCAGATCTTTATCTTTTTATCTGCAGTTAGCATCGACGTGTAAACGATTTTATATGGCGCATCATTTACATGAAAATGTGTTCATAATAATATTGATTACTTCTTGGCAGAATCTATTTGTAATGTATATGCATGCAGCGTCTATGTAGTCATTTCAGCCAGTTTATAATGATCGTATCATTTGCAACGGTCGATATTTCGCCCAGTTTCCTCGAAATTCAACAGAATTTTACACAAACCATGTATATGCAGTTCAAGAACCTGCGAACACCTTTGAAAGAAAATTGAAGTAGTGACACCAGTTTCTTACCATGTTTATATAGCATCTGGTTATGATAGGATGTATTTTGACACAACTAAGGGGTTACATGGGTTTGTGCTGTCCGTAAGATCAGTTCCTCGAATTAAGTTTACATATAACCACCGTTCCTGGTAGGATGTTTCTTGACGATCTAGTGGGTAATAATGTTACTGTGCTATCTGTAAGATAAGTTAGCCAAGTTCTTAGAATAAGGTTTATATGTAACCTATGATCCTGCTAGGATGTTATTTGGCAACCTAAGGGGTCACATGAAGTTGTAACTGTGCTGTCCGTATGCCAAGTTAGCTACGTTCCGAGAAATATGTTTATATGTAACCTCTGCCAAGTTAGCTACGTTTCGAGAAATATGTTTATATATAACCTCTGATCCTGCTAGGATGTCCTTTGGCAACCTAAGGGGGTCACATGGGATTGTGATGTCACTAAGATAATTTAACTAAGTTCTTAACATTGAGTTGATAGGTAACCTCTGGTCCTGGTTGGATGTGTTTTTTAACAACCTAGAGGGTCACATGGGGCTGTGCTGTCCGTAAGATAAGCCAATAAAATAAGAAAAAGCATGCATATAATTGCTGTAAATATGCCTACTGTAAAAAAAAAAACGTTTCAAAACAGTCCTCTCTGAGGGCCATTATTTTTTTGTTTAAAACAAATATTTGTAGCTTTAGTGACAAACGTTATCAAAAACTGCAACACTATATCGTCAATAAATGTCATTGGATCATCTGCCCAACTAACGTTATGATACAGAGTATTATTTCTTGACCAGTATTTAATGTTTCAACATTTGCTATTAAGTATAATGTGCTGTCATGATTGTACAAATAACATTTAATCGCGGCGGTTACTTTTCGATGACATTCAAATATAGAATATCTAGTTTATGATCATAATGTTTTAATTTTAATTAGTTGTTCTTTTTCGCCAGACATAGTATTTTTTTGAACGTTGACATAGCATTTGAGATGCTATTGTAATATCCCATCGCCATAAAAAAACATGCACATCATTCGGAAGTTAACCGACAATGTCACATGTGATCAAAACACACATTGCAGAAAGATCTTTTATTTTTATTTCTACTATCGTGTCTGCCCACTAAGACGTTAATTTGTTTTATTCAACAATAATGTCCCCGATACAACATAAATTTACTGCATTTTGTGTAGCATTTTATAAGATATATCTCAGGTAAACTTTTTCTTTTTCATCTAGTCCAAAATCCAAAAACATTTACTAAGACACTGGTTTTTCAAACATTGGTGTATGATTTTCCTCTACAGGAAAAAATATGCCATTAAATTTTAGTTCGTCTTTGTGTAGCAAATACTTGTTTACACCACCAGCATTTTGTTCTTCTGAAAAAATTATATATGAGAAATATTTACTAGGTCGTCATTCGAGTATGTCTGCTACGCACGAGCTTATTATATAACATTGACTCAATGCCATCAGTTTTGGTGATGTGTGCTTCGTCGTGACGGTATATTGGCTGGTGCGTGCAGGCAAGGCGATGGGTGTAATTTACTCGCGGACATGGGCTCGAAACTCCGTAGAGTACGAATTTAATTTCTCTAACTTTTAATAGTATTGTTTGCATCAAGCTGGCTATATATATATATATATATATATATATATATATATATATATATATATATATATATATATATATATATATATATATATATATATAGTGTTTCATGTTTTGTTCAAGATTATAGAATTAACTGACTTTCTGTAAACATGTTTATATTGCTCCATGACTGGACTGCACCGTAATTTTCGTAAACATGTTTATGAGATCTTTCGACCTTGTTGACAAAGTAAAATGTTCCGGAAATGAACTCATAATTCTCAAACTGCAAACTGTATCAATGAGTAATTATTCGCTTTTAAATTAAGGTATGATTAAGCAAAATTAATTATTTCTATCTTAAATATAGTGAAATATGTCTTTTGGTTGTGTGCAATTATTATTAGAGAGGATTTATATATTTCAAAATTCAATATTTCTTTTATTAATTACAAAAGGTTCATTGTCTTATAATCACTTTTACTTTTTTGGGTTTACTGGGAATTACGGTCAAGACAATCTTTATTATATCAGTGTGCTCTGACACTTGATAATATTATCACATTAGAGGCTGGTGGTACATCAGCACATTCACGATTGGACATCATTCGGAGCACCACTGGATCTCGGCTGGAATATTCTATAATTTTTGACATGAGATGAAACATTTAGGACTATATGGGAATTAGTTCGCAAAACTATATTCTATTCAAATTTTCACTTTGTATTCAGAGGAAAGAAAGTTATTGTTGGATTTTTGCAAAACTTGATGGTTTTAAAGTTTTTTCTTTTACTTAGTTTAGGTACATTGAGTCGTAATAATAATAACTCTTTTGTTCAAGTCATAGAGCTAAACAAAAACTGGAGGTATTAAATTGATCGCGAAATCGTAAAGACTACATTGAAGTTAATAAACCTGGTTATCGCTCATATACATATTCCTTTTAGAACAAAGACACAGACAGTTGGGAAATTTGTGCCTAGAAATCATATTGCAACACATACCCATCATAAATGTCGCACGCAGCGTATATACGTAAGGCAATATCTTGTTTCTTATCCTAGTCATGCTCACATTTTGGATATTGCCGAAAGATGAACGTATATACGGAAAAGGAAAGGTTTTTTCCTCCTCCTCTTTTCCTTTACAGTCACTTGTTAATAAGTAGCATTTAAGAGAGTTTGTATTATGTTGCGAGAAAGTCGTGCTCACACCCTACTCTCCGAAAGATAGAGAAACAGTGCCTTCTGAGATTGGTGTGACTGTGCCTCCTGTTGAAGGGTCACTTTCTTTTCAAATTTAGTTTGGGATTTTGTGTGCCTACCTAACCCGCCATTAAAATATAATAGGTTCTTCAATTACTGTTTCTAAGGAACAGCAGAAAAGTGTCACTTAACTTTGCCCCGTTTGGTCCACATTGACACAGCCCGGAAAAATGAGAGTTCGTTATTCTCATGATTTTATTTTACATGACAATGAACATCCTCCCATATCTGGAGAGAGTTCGTGTATCATCATCTACAATAGTCAGAATATTTTCTCTTTAACAGTTTAAGACTTTGTTATTGAGCTGACTTTGCCTTTACCTTCATATATATATATATATATATATATATATATATATATATATATATATATATATATATATATATATATATATATATATATATATATTTCTCCGTACATTACCACGATTCCCTGTTGCAATATATCATTATGTCGTGATATATCGCTTCTAGACTTACATAATATTTACTCAATCATCATCAGTGGTAGTGATTCTATAAACGCTTTTGTTCCCATAAACACATATTTACCTATAAACTCATTCCAGTATTAAACCTATGGAAACATTTAAAATGTGATTTCATTCACCTACGGAAATCCGCGTCAATTCAAATGACAAACATCAACAGTGTTACTTTAACCACATTGAGGCCAGCCACTTGTAAAACTCCTACTTTTTGTTCCTATAAACACTATTGTCCATATAAACCGATACCCATCTGAAACATACGAGCAAGTTTAACGTAAGATTTCCCTTTTGTCCTCCCCAAGAGTCCTCTGCGTGGTAAACCTATAGGTAAATGTTAATTCCCGTTTGTCCCCATTTTTCACAGACACAAGCTAAAGAAGTACAATCATGGACATACTTAAGATACATAATATAAATATAGAAAACAATACTGTGATTAAGATGGGTTTTTATACTTGCCTTTACCTCTATTCCACCAGGGTTATTTTCTTTTAGTTAATCAGTGAACTAAAAGATACACTGTACACGTACTCCTTCGTTTTTGTTTTATGAAAACAAGTATATCAGTATGAATCATGAATACATTTTAGTTCACCTGCGAAACGTACATGAGTTTATGTTATGCACCCACGACATCCCTCTCTACCCCACAAATGTCATCGACATTGTTAGCTGTCCGGTAAGCTTTTGTGCACTAATATGTCTTTAATTTCATTATTTGACATTTTAAGCATCATGTCTTCATTAAATTTGATCAATGTATTTTCAACAAAACTATGACCTTCTCTTCCTAAACTAATATTGCTTATTGTGCAGCCGCCATGTGTTACAAATTAAGTTTTCTGCTGCATTCATGTGACTTCCATAGATTCATGCAGTGTCTTTTCAGTTACAACAGTCAAAAGAAACTTACGTCACTCTGTCATAATCTATCACAAATATTTTCCAACGAATTGATCGCTAAAACATATCTCATTAACATATATTTGTTTCACTCATGTTTGTGTTTTTTATGTATTCCAACGGTTTGGTCACCTATTTTACCCCAACCTAAGTTAAATTCTTGTCAGTTTATTTAATGTATCATTCCAAGATAGCCATAAGAATATTTACTCACTGAGACCTACCTTAGTTAAAATAGTGAGTTTTGCTGTGTATTGCTGAGATTGATCATAAAGGGTTTTGTAATGTTTTAATACCATTTGTATGTATTTTCTCAGTATATTGTAACTTGGCCAGAATAATGATCTGTTGCACGGGGAATCACCAAAAGGCGAACTAAGGCACAGTGACTTATTTTTCATGCATATATAAGGCATTTACAATTTGGAATATTGTCTGCTACTAAATCTTCAACTGAAGCAAACATTATATTTCTGACACTTGTTATTAGTCTTCTAAAAACTTTAAAAACTTTCCTGAAGAAAGAATAGCCATTGTGTCCACTTTTCTTACATTCATGTTTGATCAACGCTTCGCATTTCCCAATATTGCAGCTGAAAAAGTGAAACTCCCCTTTTCGAAAGGATCGATAAGTAGATTTCAGTAGATCGTCTTTTGATATTAATTACGCTACACTGATTGTATGCAGTTATCTTGTCATCCGTCACCATCTTGCACATGTAATCTGTGCCCGTCAACGGCGCACACATGAAATCAGACAAAGCTAAAAATGCTGAACGTGGATGATCATGTTTAGAATATATTTCAATAAAATGTGTAGAGAATGTCAACGATTAGTACCATAGATAATGGCTGTTACTGGTATGCATAGGTATAGAAAAAATAAAACCATTTTCAAAGGACTTTTTTGGTATTGGGAAACCTAACTGCCTCAGAATTAAGAATTATTAGATTATCGCTAATATCAGCTTCTCATAACCAAAGAAGTCTTTTATACGAAACACATAGCAAAAGACAAAATGAGATGTTTGTTAGTACAAATATATTTCTAAAATGCACCTGCTAAACTTTGCAATTAATAATTTGTTTTTACATTTGCAATGATGTTTGTAAGGGTTTGAATATTTAGAAGTTTGCATCTTTTTCCTCCATTGAATAGACAGTGTTTGCCAGTTGATTTAAAGAGTTTAGTGTTTGCCAGTTGATTTAGAAAGTTTAGTGTTTGCCAGTTGATTTAGAGAGTTTAGTGTTTGTCAGTTGATTTAGAGAGTTTAGTGCTTGCCAGTTGATTTAGAGAGTTTAGTGTTTGTCAATTGATTTAGAGAGTTTAGTGTTTGCAAGTTGATTTAGAGAGTTTAGTGTTTGTCAATTGATTTAGAAAGTTTAATGGTATTTGTCAGTTGATTTTAATAGTTTAGTGTTTGCCAATTGATTTAAAAAGTCGAGTGATCGCCACATGATTTAGAGCGGAGATTTACGTAAGGTGATTTACAGAATTTAATTTGTGTCGGTTGATTTTGAGTTTAATTTTTGTCAGTTGATTTAAAGAGTTTAATTTTTGGTCAGTTGAGTTAGATAGTTTAGCTTTTGTCAGTTGATTTGACTTTAGTGTATATCATTTGATTTAGGTATATTTTGTGGCTTTGGTACATACAGTTTGATGTAGGGCATCCAAAGTGTCAGTTAAACTGAATACCATGCAGACATCACTGCTACTTGAGTGCTTAGATTCAAGTTAGCTTGCACTAACCGAGGTTTGAAATACTTATCTCTCAACCGGGGACTTCCTATGAATTCTCAAATCTGTTTTTGTATAACATAAATTAAAAAAGACCCATATAACTGCCTCCATATTTCTTACATCTGCTTCATATCAAAATCTTAGAAAAATATGTTCGATCCCAACTTGTATCTTGCCTGAAATCAAGTAGCATTTTTATTTACCTCGCCATTAAACTAACTCTCCACTTCTGAGGGTAGTCGACGTCCCTTCTCTATGGTTTGGATAGTGGCAAGATTAATGTCATGACCCTTATTGAGTTGCACTAGTTTAATTAATTTATGTTGGTTCGTCTCAATATCTGCAACTGAAACTTTAAAAATTTCATAACACAGCTTCTCGGATTATTCTTCGAGTAGGAAGAACTGAGCACTTCTCCCACTGTTCAGTGACTTCCATTGGCTACGTGTTCGATCAATAATGAAACACAACATATGTTCTTAATGCTACATTTGGTTAACTGGCTCAAGTCCGATATACCTATATGACCTCAACCAAGTGTACACCCCTTCTTTCAACCTAAGGTCCTCTTCCGATATTCGTGATCTCAATTTTCTACCGTTAAGACTATGTGATTCGGACAATGACCCAGCACTGTGGAACGAACTTAAACACAATGACACTAGTGTTCTTATTCAAGGGTGCTCTTAAAACTTAACTATTTCTACGAAAAGAACTGATTTAAGAACTTAACAATGTTTACTTCATTATCATCAGCATAGTTTTGTTTGCAGCTTCCTGGTATGTGTTTTTGTAATCTTGTCGTTGCATTGGTCTTTTATGTGTTATCTATTACTGAAAAGCGCTTAGAACCTTTTAATATTATGCGCTGAACTAACCCATTATTATTATTATTATTATTATTATTATTATTATGATTATTATTATTATGATTATTATTATTATTATTATTATTATTATTATTATTATTATTATTATTATTATTATTATTATTATTATTATTATTATTATTATTATTATTAATGAGACTATACAAGATTGGTTAAATTTCCATTTTGCATAGTCTGTTTGTCTGTCTCTGTAAGAAAATGTTGGCTTTTCATATTTCTAAACCAGGAGAAAGTATTGTTAACAAAATTAACAAGCTAATATCAAAGAGGTACTTCTACTTTCTGATTTACGTCTTATTATTTTGCTATGATTAGCATGATACAGCAAGGAACACGTATTGCCCCACAAGAACTAAGGTTTTGCAAATTAATGAAAATATTCTTTTTCCAAGCAAATATGGAATATTGGTGAAAATGAAATTGAAATTGCGTCCGAATTGTTGCAAATAAAGTTGTCTGTGACTTTTGAGCAGAATAACGTCGATTTCAGCATGATAGTGAGCTCAACAGAGCAGCTACCATCTCATGTACTGATTTGAAAAAAAATTCAGAAACTGACAAAAATACCTTCTAAACGGTCGATATGTGCTGCAGACCAACCTATGCGCAATAATTTCCAAATTCAATTAATAACCGAGGTAAGATCCTAAGCCACCAACCTGGTATACACGATTTGGTGTGTTGCTATTATCTGCCTACTACCTTCTCTATTTGTTTCTTAGCTACCGACACGTAACTACATCCGTTATATCTACAAATCTTCTACATACATACATACATACATACATACATACATACATACATACATACATACATACATACATACATACATACATACATACATACATACATACATACATACATACATACATACATACATACATACATACATACATACATACATACATACATACATACATACATATTAAGGAAAAATAGTTATAATTAAGTAGTAAACAGAAATTTCTTAATCTGTCGTTCAACGGTTCAGGAGAAAATCTGTAGTAATCGATACTTTGTTATAAATGGGAAAATCAATTTTCAAACAAATCACAAATTCCTTTTAAGGTTTGATGGTATGGTGTTGCACGCCATGTTACTCCTGCTACCTGGCCGTGGAGCTAGGCGAGTCTTGTTGCCTTCCCATGTGTTTTTGTCCAGGGGAATGCATTCCAGCATGTGGAACCGCAGTCCCGTGGCTGGTCGCCCTCAGGGTTAAGATACGAGAGGCCAATAAAATCCAGGTAACGAAGAGAAGGGAGAAGATGAAAGAGAGAAAGAGAGAGAAAGAGAAAGAGAGAGAGAGAGAGAGAGAGAGAGAGAGACAATGGAAAATGTATGTCTTTTCCTCCTTATATTTGGGTATATTACTGAATAAGTAATAGTGATTAAAGAAGAGAATTTATTATCGATTTACAACTACACATAAATAAATTGCATATATACTTAATATTTACCATGATAACACATAGCAAATAACTTTATATGTCGTCAGGTCATAATTCGTTTTTAACATTTTTCTGCATATTATAACAGTAGATTACCGTTTTGGTGAATATAACTGGCACGATGTTCGGTTTTGAAGACCTTCAGCTAATCGAAATGTAAATGCAATGTCAGAAAATGTATTTTACAATTATTATTACGAAACTTTTAAAGGTTAGACACTCGCAAGCTGGTAACATAATATTAGTATCAGAGGTAAATTCAGTGTCTGCTAATTCAGTTTGAGTCCCATACGCGACGATATAACTGGTCTCACTAAGAATGATATTGCCTACCTTAACTATTATGCAGTTTTTGTTGTCTTTTCAATTTTGTATTATCAAATCCCTTATTTAATCCGTGGCACATACATTTCTCTTATGAGCCTTTCTATCAGCATTTCCTCTTTTAACAAAACAAATATTTCATGGTCTAGCATGATAAATGTATCAAATCATCTTTCGCAACTCCATTGATCATATTCTTATCTCTCGTCAAAACGTAATAGCATGCGCGCGTTGAAAAATACTGTAATGCTATTTAAAAACGACTATTTTGTATGACATCATCAACCGTTAATGACCGTGCTAATAACAGGGCTGAACGTGAAGGCGTTATCTATTGCTATGAATCTCAAATGGACATTGACACCGCTTTTAACTAATAATTTTAACAGCTTGACAAAGAACGTCTACTGCGCCTTGACAACTTTCTACTCCTTAAGGAACATTAAAACTTTGTTAGAAATGTAGACAAAATATTTAGCTCACAGAATACTCATAATACATGCATCACACCAAATACACAAAGGCACACACACACATACACACACATATATATATATATATATATATATATATATATATATATATATATATATATATATATATATATATATATATATATATATATATATATATATATATATATATATATATATAACAGGGCAGTATCATGGGCGACTGCATGGCTGTTTATTGTTGTCCTCTGTGCGTCATGTGTCAGCTGAAGCGAGAGCACAGTTTCATCAGACAGCATCCTAATTACGACTGAGAAGCTCCAAGAAGTGGCTGACTTGTTTAGCATAACAAAAGGGCAACCTAAAAGTGTATCTAATACCTTTGGCAATATGTCAAATCATTTTGTTTCATTAGTTTTAAAAAGGAAGCAACTCGTTGTAAACAAGCAAAGACTAATATGGAAATGAAACTTCAGGTTGACATTCCAGATATTATTTTCAATTAACATATGATATCAAATAATCCTTCGCTATTGGCTTTTGTACCAATTTATAATTACCAACCTGATTTTATGCGATTTTAGCTTGTGTCGTTGTTAATATTTGATTTTGTATACTGATGTATTAAATAGACGCTATCTAATAATAAACATTGGCTAATTTTGTTTAACTTTGCTTTATTTTATTTTTTTCATACTGGAGTTATTGTATTTTTTTAGTAAAGTCGTGAAATTTTATAAAATAATCTCTCACCTGAACTAATGAAACATTTTTTAAACATTGTAGAGAACGTGCCCAAAACATAAATTTAGTGATAAGAAAGGTAAATTTGGCATTACCTTGGATCTGCTCAGACATAACGTCTCAACAGAGTTCATAAAAGTGGTGACAAAATAATCGGAAAGAAATATCTAGGTCAACATATTGTGCTGTAAATCTTATTTCCAAACACCATTCTCCGTTTTCGAACTGCTGCTGAGGACATATATGAAACTCTAAAAACTACGTATTTCAGAATTCGAAAATCTTAGAAAACGATTGTTATTCAAGTCTCCGAGTATTAGAGCTATTTTGTTGAGGGTTATTTGTCAGGTGAAAGCTCGACAAACAGTAGAGAACCAACAGCAAAAGTCAGGATACTTTGCTTGATTGCGGCTGCCAAAATAATTTCATCTATAATAGGCATGTCAAATGGAAGCCCTTTACAGAAATATGTATCTAAATAATGAAACTTATTGCAACTGCTTATAATGGGAATGATCTCAGACCCCGCTATACCATAGACAATTTACAAGTGTTTCATGCTTTTATGTTAATCATGTCAAATATTCAAATCCTACAAACATTAAAATATGTTTTCAATCAACTAACCAAACAGTGTATTATTATTATTATTATTAGTAGTAGTAGTAGTAGTAGTAGTAGTATTAGTAGTAGTAGTAGTAGTAGTAGTAGTAGTTGTAGCAGTAGTAGTAGTAGTAGTAGTCACTTAAATATGTTTCTGTTTCTGTCAAGGAATTGTTTTATTTCCGTTTGCTGAGTATAGTTATGTACCCAGGATAAATGTCTGAATTTAATAATTTGCATAATATAAGTGACGAAGTTGCCCCTTGTTTCCTTATTAGACGAATCTTGTGTTTATTTATTTCTTTTGTTGCGGGTGGTGTCTTCGATTCACCCACTAACACATCATCAAAGTTAAAACTACAGTCTAGATTTTTGATGGTATGATGTAATGTTTAATTTTAGAGCGATTTCTTGTCATTAATATGGTAGCTTGCATCGGCTCTTATTATTAGCTCTAATTATAAGCCTATCTTTGTGCCATCATATTTTCACGTCATAATCTTAATTTGCATTTCAAAAACTGTTGCGAATGAATTATAAACCAATCCAGGAACCTTTGGCATACTTACAACACATCATTTCACTTATGTGCAACAGATTGGGTCCTATTTAGCTCAAAACGAAAGCTAATTACATTTATAGATTTCATAATTATCTTTAATGGCAGCTCAATCAATCTTTACAGGGTGCATTCAATATTTAATCTCCATTTAGACAGCATACTCTCGACAGAATGCACTGTTAACTGTATACTAGAAAAATTAACAGGTTAAAGTGTCTATATTGATCACTGAAACTTAAAACAGTGTCCTGCTTTTTGACTTTTTGACTACTTCGTCGTATACCAGATGTGAGAAAATTTAAAAACCAAACTTCAGATAGTTTCAATAATGAATACCATAACTTTTACTAAATAAAATGCTAATTCAAACTTCATGTTTTGTGGCAAGCTCAAATTCCGCGAGTATATCTCGATGTCTAGTCAATTCACACCATGGAAAATGCTGGTGACAGAATTTCCAGACAGTTCCAACGATGCAGGTAAAGTTGTACAGCAATTGAAAATTCGTACAGCACCATCTCAAGCCAGTTACATGATAAGGCATCAATTTTTACTATGCAAATTGCAGCTATACTAAACGATTTAAATTGCGTTGAACCCTGTTACAAAAAAAATTTAATATTTTCGAATTCCAATTATCCTGAAACGTTTGCATAATCGAAATCGCTGTGACGGTTCTAAAATCACAGAAACATGCCGTTCTCATAAAACTGAGAGATGTATGTAATTTTGGTTGTCCTGTGATATTGGTATAAAGAGTTGATGAAAAGGCAGATAAAACAATATCATGAAATGTTCCATACATTGACTTAAAATTTTATATCAATCAACATGTTAGACGCACGTTGCAAGGTGTGAGGAATGAAAACTCCATAACTAAACTTATGAATATCAAGCCCACTATTAGTAGAGAGGTATCCCTCGTATTATGTAATTTTGGTTGCCTAATGATATTGATAACGATAATCGGTGAGATGAGGTGCTATCGTGCCGGTCGCATATCTGCCACAAGTACTTAACTCCTTCATACTACTTAAAGGATGCACCTCAACAGGAATACATGCAATGCTAATAGTCAGCCATTGACAGTGGAACACATTTTTGTTAGGTGTTGTGTTTTTTTTTAACTACTTGCCGCCTGAAAGATTTTTGGACATCTTAAGTGAATGTGGTTTCTGCAACACATTGGAATCGTGCCTGAATATGCATTGCCAATATTTATGTTATATTCATTTTATGGAATTGTAACATATTTACTTTTTTATGTACCTTGTCGTACCTA
>JAEAOA010001612.1:20000-39624 GCA_016746295.1 Potamilus streckersoni
TTATATATTTCATACCTTTTCATATAGTTCTAACTTTATCCCTTGAAGGATATGTATCAGTAAATTGGCACATTGTTTGGAAATCAAATTTATTTTAAATATAAACCATCACACCTTTACCACGATCTGTGTGATAACAACAATTTCTTTTCATCACCGTCTAAATTATGATCATTTTAAATATTGTTATTATATAGATGAACCTCTGTAAGTTCAGTAACCTAAAGGTCACCAAAATATGTAGCGACAAAATGTATGTCAGGCAGTTCTAACATTTCTATGTACAAATGTTAAGGTGCTATCCGCTAATGACATAAGTGAAGTTTTGTAACTTTAGAAATTAGATAAAGATGGATTCAGCTCATTGTCCATTAAAACACAAGAACAAGAGCATACGTCAATAACATAAAAATAAACAAATTTGCAAACTTTATAAAATATTAGAGGTGCGATTAATTACTACTGACATGTAGCCAAAACTGAAAAATTACATACATTTTGTTATAAATGTTAAAAACGTTGACTGCCTAATACATTCGTGTTGCATAAATGACTATACAAATTCAAACCAAAGATAAATAAACCAGTCAAAGAATAAATAATTATATTCATGCTTTCACGATTTAAAGTCGATATTTATTGGAAGTTTGCTTAAAAAGAGACGACGGCACAAAACATGAAATTTCAAGTACAAAACATTTACAAAAGCTTTTAGTTAAATGGGTACGTTTTCCTTTAGGGATAATAATGAGTCCTTTGTTATGACGTTCGAGGAGGCGACGGTTTCTGCGTGTGAAAGCAATTCAAATTCACGCATGAACTAACCAAATAGGACTAATTGCTGCAACTGTGTAAAACTCGTTGCAAAATGTAATGAATTGCGCTACAGTATTTTTTAACAAAGGAACGGTTATATGAGAAAATTCTTTACTGAACAAACAGATACTGAGAAAAAAAGCTTGTCTAATTAGATTGCACTATTTGAAATAGAACACTACTTGGGTCTCCCACTTATCCTTTCATATATTTAAAATTCATACATGTTTAGTCATAGATATAAGGTACTTCAGTTTTCATTGCTCAAATATTGACATGCCTCCTGTGACTAAAACACCACCATTGTATGAAATATATGCCTCGTCTTCTGAGATCCTTGATAGCCCTGTTGGTAGAGCTTCAGACTGGTAATATAATATGGCAGGAACGATCCCGACACTCGGAGTCGGCTGCCTCTGCGTGTCTTTTTCAAAGGCATTTAATTTCCATTTAGGTTGCATGATATAGCCAACACAGCGTTAAAAGTGCCGTTTAAGCCAACACAAACAAAATATTTTTACATTTTGTAACATTAGTCGCTGTTGAATACGTGTGAATAGTGTAAAAACAACTTCAGGATATATATATATATATATATATATATATATATATATATATATATATATATATATATATATATATATATATATATATATATATATATATATATATATATATATATACCAGGAATACAAACTTTTATAAATGCCAGCAGAAAAATATTCTTGGACACACGCAGGTTAACACTTGATATGCCACATGTATGATCATTTGATACCGTTATCGATTTTGTGAACAATTACAGACTATAAATTAAACAGAATTTTATAATTAACTAAATGCTGTGGCCTTAGAAGTTACTGATACAGAGATTCGAATCCAGGTTAGCGGGTAAACGGCACACATTGCCTTGTCTGCACACACCTGCCCATTTTCCGTCACTGCTAAGAACGCATGACGAAAATAAATGATGCTTCTGCATCGGTGTTATATGCACTCGAGCGTAGAAGATACACTCGAGCGTAGCAGATACACTCGAGCGTAGCAGATACACTCGCATGACGACCTAATAATTAATTTTCATCTATCTACAAAGCCATTCCGGATTCCTAGGAAAGAAATACAATAAAATTGATTCGAATTCTGGGTACTCTTGGATATTATCGAACGTTTTGCTCAAATTTCCATAAATGGTTAATCCGTGACATATTTGTTGAGTAATAAATGCACCTTGTTTTGGTGCACCAAATGTCAGGAGGCGCATGACAAATTTAAGGCCATATAGAAGAGCGCATATTTCATTAAACTTTGAATTTCAGTCAATTATTTGAAATGTTTGTCGATGTAAATGATGTCGGGGTTGGTGAAGTATTGATTCAAGACAAAAGTTAATTGCAGTCAACAAGTTTGATCTTTCTATACAAAACCAAAGCAAGTACCAAATAAATTAGTCCCTAGTCGCGAGGGAATATTTGGATTTAGCACTGGGTTTGGAGCACTTTCAAGTGCGTATTAATTTATCTTCTTATCTGGTTACTATATTCAGTGATAATAACCCATTCAGTTGCATTAACAACATTGGATAGTTGGATGGTGCAGGAAAAGAACATTCATATTCGGTACATAAAAAAGTATAATCTGATTGCAGTAAAGTTCTCAAAGGTACGTCTGTACTATATTGGTTTGGGCGCATTTTGTGTCATTCAGTGGACATCTTCCTAATTTTAATCATTATAGTAACATATGTATATTTGACTAATATGTAAATTAAAATTTTAATCTATAAATCCTTCTTTTTCTTATGGAAGAGATGTTACACATACATACATACATACATACATGTATATATATATATATATATATATATATATATATATATATATATATATATATATATATATATATATATATATATTTATATATATATATATATATATATATATATATATATATATATATATATATATATATATATATATATATATATATATACATCTATATATATATCTATATATATATATATATATATATATATATATATATATATATATATATATATATATATATATATAGATCTATATATATCTATCTTTATGTCTCTCTCTCTATATATATATACATATATATATATATATATATATATATATATATATATATATATATATATATATATATATATATTGTTTGCTTGACCTTATGAGTATTTGAATACAAGACCAATCCATTGGAATTACATATTGCTTATTGACATTTTGGACTAAGACTTTACTTTGGGTTTGTTGTAGGTTCATTCACATAAATGCTGGATTATGTCATTGAGATACATCAAGAAGTTTGGTTCATAAGCATATTGAAGACTAGTACATCAGAACATTCAATCTTGTATTTCGTTTTGAACATTCTTTACTTTTGAACTTTAGATGGAACATTTAGGCATTTTTGTGATTGATTCACAAGACTGTAAGGTCTACTCAAATTTTCACATTGTTAGAGATATAAATTATTTGTTAATTTGAATCAATTTTCGAGAATTCGCCTTTGTTTCCGTCCAGTTATTCATTGGACAACTTGATAATTTCTTCTCGACTCCGTTGAATTATCTGTGCGTTATTTCCTGTCCATATTTTCTCTCAATCTTACTATATATTTATCAGTGTAGATCCTGTCCGTTTTTTCATCTGTCTGTATATCCTACATCCTTTTTTTCGTCTATAAGCTTGTATGTCTATCAGTTACTTCAGTTATCAATTCTTTACTCTTTTTTTATTCATCAGTTTGTCTTAACAGCACTTCGTCCAACTGTCCCTAAGTAATATTTTATCCATGTTTTTGTATGCCAGTCTAAAGAACCGTCTTTTTCTAGCTTCAAAATGACTGTCATTTACATTGTCTTATAAGACATTTTGTTGAAACACGGGGTACACTAAAAGTGGAATATGCTTTCTTTTCATAAGTTTACATCCCGTTTTGCACTGTTAAGGAACATTCTTAAAATTGTATTGATAAATCGGATTACCGACGTAAACACACTGTACATGTATCCAAAATGCATCTTTGAAACAAAAAAAAACGATGAATGCATGTTCTTTGAAAAATATTACTTCTATCACACATGCTTAATGTTGTCTTTGCTGGTTCCAATCTGGTCGAATATCCATCCTCAAATATCTAGTTATGTGCCCTATTAAAGAAATGAAGAGAAATCGAAAGCAAAGTAATATTGGTACATTAATATCGTCTTTTTGAAATTTATATGTGTGTGTGTGTGTGTGTGTTCCGTGTGGGAGGGGTGATTTTTATTTTTTAACGTAACTTTAATTATATTCAGTTTTTATTGCTATGATGTCTACAGTGTGGCAGTTGATAGTGATGGGGCATCATGCCGAAGACATTACACAATACCTCATCCAGTCACATTATCCTGTCACCAGACCGACCAGTCCTAATAATAACCTCAACTTTGCGCATCTAGCAAAAATATTAAACTATGTGTTGTAAAGCTGTAATGTCCATCATACAGGCAACCTATTGATAACTAATGTTTTTCTTTGTGCGAAAATGTAGCAATGATTGATCTCTAATACATAAATGACTAAATTGGCAACTGTAATTCTCATTTCCGTGGGTTCTGAAGAGTGGAAATAATAATATCAACCACCAAAATTCCGGATATATATATATATATATATATTTATATATATATATATATATATATATATATATATATATATATATATATATATATATATATATATATATATATATATATATATATATATATATATATATATATATTTATATATATATATATATATATATATATATATATATATATATATATATATATATATATATGCATATATATATATATATTGTTCTAGGATCAAAGAAAGTTCCCTTTACAGTGGCAGGAGCCCACTTTATAATACTTTATAGCTGTCAAAAATAATATAACTTCATAATTTGTTGCTGATATCAAATTATGTGTTTTTGCAAAACATGATTTGTTTTGGGTCAGATTATGCAGATTACGTGCAAATACATGGAGTGCTGTTATTTTGGCTCTTTATATTCGCGGTTGGTAGCAACTATTGACTGCACTAAAAACAACCACGAATAGAAGTCAATTCACTACTAGTTTTCTCGGCACGTTGCCTGGTTTTATAATCACACAACTATTAAGGTCCATCCTGGGGGTATCTATAATAATATTTTGAGAGAGAGAGAGAGAGAGAGAGAGAGAGAGAGAGAGAGAGAGAGAGAGAGAGAGAGAGAGAGAGAGATTGGCTTTACTGTGTAATGATAAAGTAAGGCATGATGGATTCGTGGAAATGCATATAAATCTTTTGAGATGACACTTCATGCTTTTCCCCTATTCAGTCACGATAATTTCATAATGGATTCGCAATTGTAGGGAAAATCATACAGCTACCAGCAGTTGCTGAAGTGAAACGATGTCAAAATATGCACCATGTCTTATAATGTATTAAATGATACATCTAATTTGATATTAGAATGGATGACATCTGCAAAGTGCAGTTATTCATCGTGATTTTGTTTATTTTATACTGTAGGAACGGAATATAATGGATTTCTTCTTTATAACTGCTGAGTGTGGATATCATCTCTAATATTTCTTGAAAGATGTGATTTCATATTAGTTTCTGGGGAGGCCCTAAAGGATGTATGATCGTCACTATTTTGATTTAGGAGAAAGTTGATAGTATTAGATCTCCATGCTTGTATATTCATTATTTCAAAAGGAGTCGAAGTTTAAATGTTGAAGACTGTCGTCGTAGAAACCATTACACGTAGGGCCAACTGGTTGTCAAAGGAATTCTGGTAGTTAAACCGTATCTCAATATGATTTTCAAGATAGTGACCAATGTAGCTTGACCAGCTAGACATCATAAAATGACTTTTGGTAAAAAAGAAAACGCATGTTCAAATGAATTCGA
This sequence comes from Potamilus streckersoni, assembly GCA_016746295.1. Classification (NCBI taxonomy): domain Eukaryota; kingdom Metazoa; phylum Mollusca; class Bivalvia; order Unionida; family Unionidae; genus Potamilus; species Potamilus streckersoni. The sequence continues at coordinate 25,775 of JAEAOA010001612.1, forward strand.
CTGAGGAAAAACGACAAAGATTTTCAATATGGCGGACTTATTTAATGTCAAAAGCGACACACATTTCTCCTCCTAAAGGAAGAGTCATATTGGCATTGAGCTTTCCATTAGAAGATTTCTTGTGAGCTCTAGATTATCCTGATAAAATCGTGCATCTACGACATCCAACATGGCAGTTACTGGAACCATCTTTAATCCTCATCATTGGTACTTCTAAATGGAATATCAATAGCAGTATGGGATTGTCACTCTAATACTTGATCTGATATAAATCATTATTATGTGTTATAAAGAGACGCGTGAAGTGCTTAATAGATACTATAAATTTTAATTCGCTGATCGGTGTTCTTATAAGTATATTCTGTTAGAAATCAGTCATTTTCTATCAGTATATCTATGAAATGTAAAAACATTTGATGCTTTGTTTAAAATTAAACCCATAATTATCCATGATATTTTTCTGATTTCAATACAAATCGTAGATCCATTGATTCAGCCATATAAAACGTGAAATTCTAGCCTTACGACACTTAAAATGGTGACAAATCTTTACCTGGTAACTGTCTATTATGTCAGTTAAGAACTTTATGACCGGTATGGTTTTGTATCAATTAAAATCGATGGCCACACATTTCTCAGCCTGACATTTTATCAGTTCAGCATACAACCTAGGTCCAAACTTAAAGGAGATGCTTATGATGAATTTGCCCCATTGCGGTAATATTGAATGTCCTCTCGGCACCATTTAACTTTGGGACAAAATAAGTCTTTCAGCGAGTATCGCATGGTAATATGATTATCCATTCAGGAATTGAATAATAGGATTTACATATGACTGCTGTGGATACCACGTTTACTGTGTCAGCGGCTTCGTTTTAATTGAAGACTAACTTGATATAACAAAATTTATTTTGGCCCTGCTATTATGACTTTCTGTGCAGAATGAATAACAATAATAAGATTTTCAAGACGGCTTTTGAGGATGTCATCTTGGATTCTAAACTATCACCATTGTCACTGTGGATTTATACCTTATGATGAATATATGAGCAAAGTTCCATGGATATTATCCCAGTAGTTTACGAAGAGTACAGACAACTAACTTTGGCTAATGATCAGGCGGACAATATGAAGTATTTCATGAACCGCACAAACATATCAAATAAAACCGAACTGAAGATAATTTAAAATTGTTTCGCAAATATCCAAATTCAACATGATTAATAATCGTGATATGACGATCAACTAATCTATGATCAACTTATCTACAACTCCACTTTTACATGAATGTTAATTGTTATGCCATAGCTATTTCTTTTAGTTACTTGAATTTTATGCTACTTTATGTTTAAAGTTGCATTGAAATAGTGATCCGGCTCTATATAGGTACTACCATCTTGAGGGTGAGTGAATTTATAGTCTCTCTCTCTCTCTCTCTCTCTCTCTCTCTCTCTCTCTCTCTCTCTCTCTCTCTCTCTCTCTCTCTCTCTCTCTCTCTCTCTCTCGTGTATATTATGTGTGAATATTTTCAGATATATTTTTATTTGGAATATTTTCCGTTGGGAATGGACTTTCTTCCTCTTACAAGAGCGGAAATTGGCTCCCTCATGGAGCAGTTGGCCCGTATAGGGTTGCCTACCAATTCTCACCCCACCCCCGGGAATAAAGAAGAGAGCCTCTTCTCTCCCGCTCTATATAGGTTATGTACATATATTTCCAATCCTATGTTTTCCTGCGGATTTGCATTTGTACCCTTTACCCGTGTTTCGATAGTCCCGATCTTTCTGATGTCATAATGAATCCTGACATATCTGTGTACCTAATCGATGTTAGTGCTTCAGATTTTAAAAAAATTCTGGAAGCTGATTATTTTTAAATAGATTTGTTTGTTTTCCTGGAATATGTTTCTTTCTTGGGTATAGCTGCATCAGTTGGTGAGAAATGGAGTAACGGTTCATTAATGGGAGAGTGAAGGCATTAATTCCTGCTATTTAAGTCCTGACAAAAAACATCCAGAGTTATTGGTTTTTTATTGGTTTGCCAGTTTTGTTTCGTATGAATTTGGTATTAAAAGTATTTGACAGCTTTGGGGCTATACTATTTATACAAATTTGCTTCTGCAGATTGTGAAGTTTATGTCCTTTTTGCGTCTTGTAAAATTCCTCCTGCCATTTTAAAAATAGATTTTATGCCTAAGCTTACTGCAGATTTATTGGACGCTGTAATTCATCCGTTGGTTTTCAGCAGCAGAGAGGGTGAACCCTACAACAATATATTTGCGACAAAATCGATTTTAAAGCCTCAGAATGCCAATGGAGCCTTCCTACGAAATCTCATATTTTAACCAAAAAAAAATTAAAGGTCCCATCTTAGCGATTTTGTCGCAAATACATTGTCATAACCACACTCAAATTGCTGCCATCTACGTCTACAAATTTTTGCGACAGAATCGATTAAAGCCTCAGAATGCCAATGGAGCCTTCCTACGAAATCTCATATTTCAACCAAAAAAAATAAAGACCCCATCTTAGCGATTTTGTCGCAAATACATTGTCATAACCACACTCAAATTGCTGCCATCTACGGTCGCAAATATGTTGTCATTTCACCCTCTCTGCTGCTGATTAATACAAATTATTTAACCAAATATTTGATCAAGTCCAATACGATATCGTGACCGAGGGTCGTGTAAATTTATTGTTATAAATCCATATGGGACAGACTGAGCATGACTAAAGTAATTTTTAAATCCATTGAAGTCCATATCGGAACACCATGTTTGCCAAATATTTCGTAGCGTATGTGTATCAACGCCATTGAATACAGCAAGAATATTGCAGTTATCGCGAATCACTTTTGGAATTTGAGTATATCGTTGAGTGACATATATCACGTCAGTGTTTTTATGCCTACCTCGGGAAAATATTCTAGCAGGGTTCTTTTGATTATCTAACATTACATCATCGTACACTACAAGATTGTTTATGTCTCCATCGAGATCTTCTACTGATGGTGCATCATTAATATCTGTTATAAAGTCGATTACACTTTCACCTTTAATTTCTGATGCATTTTTATTATAATCTTTTAGCACTTCATAGCACCGTTGATCATCTACGGATGGGGCAACTAAATATAATCTATCCCACTTCATAAATCGCATTATCAAATTAAGCAGTAATTGTGTTTTGCCTGATCCAGATGGTCCGATTATAATGGCACGGACAGAATTCGGAAGCGCTGCGTGGTGTTTTACCGGTTCTCTTCTTTTAGTCGCTGAAAAATCAATTATATTCATAACGCTATATATAAATTATGGATCTATATTGTGTTAAGTGTAAACAGCGTACTGATACAACCGATCAGACAACCATTACAACTAAAAACAATAGACTAGCGCTTACTGGTAAGTGTGTAACATGTGGTACAAAAAAATTTCGATTTTTAAAAAAAAGCAACTCGGAGGTGATATTGCCGCAAAACTTGGAAAACTCCCCGGAACCCCATGGGCAAAATACCCCGGAGAAAAACACCTTCCAGGATATAGCTACTGTGGTCCCGGAACGAGATTAGATATCAGACTTGATGATCAAAATCAGCCCCGGCCTGGTGAGTATCCGATAAATGCTATTGATAAGGCATGTCATGCTCATGATGTTGCATATAAAAGCAATAATTTGCAACAAAGACATATCGCGGATGTAAAATTAATTCATGCCTTAAATGCTATTCCCGATAAATCCTTCAAAGAAAAATTGGCTTCATGGTTGGTCAAATCAGCTATGAAAGGCAAATTAGTGTTATGTGCTGGTAATTGAAAACACCAGTGTTTTTATAGTATGGAATCTATTTATTATTCTCCGAAAGGATACTGGAGGGGTAAAGCAGCAATCAGTAAACTCGCTAACGCTGCAAAAGTGAAAAAATCCACTGCAAAAGATTGGTTATCCAAACAAGCTATATGGCAAATTTATCTACCACCGCCTAAACAAATTAATTATTCTCATTTTGATGTTACCGTACCCAATGAAGTTCATCAGGCTGATTTATTGTTTTTACCACATGACCATGGTTACAAATACGCGCTAACTGTAGTTGATATTGCGAGTCGATTTAAACAAGCAGAACCATTGAAAACAAAGTCAGCTTCTGAAGTCGCTTCTGCATTTGAAAGGATTTATCGACGAGGTCCTCTAAGATGGCCAAATCTATTACAAGTTGATCCTGGCAAAGAGTTTCAAGGTGCTGTTCTATCAACAATGAAAACTCATAGTGTTACAATACGACGGGGACATACTGCGTTACATCGTGATCAGGCAATTGTAGAACGATTTAATCGAACTCTTGCAGAACGGTTATTTGGATATCAATATGCAAAAGAATTCATCCAAGAAAAACGATCTCGTGAATGGGTCCAAAGGTTACCGAGTGTAGTTGCAGCGTTAAATAACGAGATTACTCGAACTATTAATATGAAACCAAATATTGCAATAAAAAAAGAATATATTCCCGAACAACCGCAGCGGGTTAGCACTCAGCCACTTCTCGGTGATGTTACTGTGAGATATTTATACGAACCAGGAGAGCTTGAAGACGGTAAAAGAAGAGCTACTGATCCTATATGGAGTGTTACTACGCATAAAATTTCAACTATAACGCGATCAACTGGTAGACCTCCAATCTACAGATTGGATTCAACTGCACCTCAGCGTGGTTTTACACGCGAACAACTACAAGTCATTCCGGACGATACTCAATTACCGCCACATGGTCTTAACTAGCTCCGTTACGTCTATTACACTCAAGACAGGTCAACATCACATTGTTTCTGACATGACCAAGACTGTTATTTTTTCTGTCTACGGTGAATTGTCGAGGGTCTTTATCCGAATACTGCCAGTGCATTATACAATTGCAACTGGCGCAGTGATTATTCTGTTGTTCTTTTAATGCAATTATTACTTCAGCATCAATATCAAATTCTCGTTGTTTTTTTTGTCCTGCTGTTTGTAGCCAGAGAGTTTTTTATTAATGATGCTAATATCAGTGTTATCATCGTTTGCATTAAAATCATCATCGATATATCACTTCCTTAGTAGTTCGTTTTAGTGCGTCGTACTGCCTCGCGATACTCGCACGCCACGCAATAGCACTTCCTTTAGTGACCAATTCCTATGCACGTCTGTGCTAATACAACATATCCCATCCACCCACACACCTCGCGCTCATCCAGCTGATCGGTCACTCTCACTCTGTCGCACACGCGTCGAGTATCTACGTTGTTTACCATAACACACATACACTCCGCAGCATCAACCTCGGTCGCATCTATCACACGCGGCTTAAGGATCACTTCTACCTACTGGTTGTATATCTCCTAACTATGCACCTATCATACATTTAACACTAGAACTTGTCTTCTCCGTCTGGCAATGGAATTCAACATACTTCACTCTACTTAGCGCTCTTCGGGTCTACACAATGGTCTATTAACCTAACCTTCCGACACGTGAAACGTTGGATATTTTTTCTTGTGTAGCTCAAAAATTTTATTGAACGCTCGCGTCTCTGACTATTTTCTACTTGCTCTACTACACTAAACACTATTTGGTGTTATTCCCGTTTGTCCACCAAAACATAATCACTTCACATAGGCTGTTTAAGCAAATTATTCTCACGCGTATTCCATTGAATTCTATCGGGTTGTTAGCTAATTACGCTTTCTTTATACTCACGATTAACTGACTCATCCGTCGCGTTGCCCTATACACGTATCACAGTCATCACCAACTTTCTCCTCGTTCTGCACCTACTCAACAAAAATGCTTTAACCCCCCTCTCTCACGCTGTACGGCGACCATTCTCCAATCCTACCCAAATGGTGCGTGGTTGACCACATGATCGCCGCAAAATATTATTTTTGTATTATTTGCATTACACACACTCCAAGTACATCGTGCGTCCTCCCTGCTCATCCCCCTTCCTGCAACACCCCAGTACCTACACTGCCTCTACCTTCCCCTTTCTCAATCAAACCCGCTGCGATTTTATCTTCCTCACCACCACCTTCCGCTCACTGCGCACGCTCTAGCACATAGCCTCCTCGTCGTTCTATCGCCAAACATAACAAACTATGCCTTCCGCCTGCACACAGCCCATTCCCTACACATTGCGCTCTGCTTCACTCGTCTCTCTTAAACCTACGCCTACGCTACCCCTATGCCGGCTTGGTGTGAGTACCTCTCCTACTCATCAGCGCCGCGTCCTCACCTCCCATAGCCACGACGTATGTCTCCTCCGTCCCACTCCCCCCGCACCGTCCGGGCTCCAACCCTCCGCGCCCCCCTCCCCCGGCTCCTACCCAACCACAACTCACCCCAGTCTACCTGCAATCTAAATGTTGCTCAATATCTACAAACTTGGATCTGCACGCACTCGGCGTGGTGCTTTAGAATAGAGTTTCTCTGATAGAAATGCATCACGTTATCTCCAGTTTACAATTTGTAATCTTGTTCATCGTCTGCTGCTTCTTACACAGAATAATCGCGTTGTATTTACTTGTTTATATCGCCATGTTCCCAAGTTCTATTCGCTATTAGTATTTAGTTCTCTATTTGAGATATTTTTTATCGAATACTTTGCATCTCTCTAATCTCGCTACATGAATCGCCCCTATACTAGGAAACCGTCTATCTCGCTCGCATTGCACAATAAATGCGATAGATGAGCCCCTATACCACCTAGCATAGATATCGCTCATCAATATGTAGACTATGACAGAGCTTTCGTCCATCACCTGTAGCTAACAATTCATCCTAAATCCCTTGGTTTTTTATTGGACAAGCAAGCCTGCGTTTCCACCAAGTTTGCGGTCGTCTATTGTTATCTAATGCCATCTTTATTTACGAAGTCGTATCGCATCTTCTCCTAATCAATCGGGAGGATTGTTTTTTACTCTATCTTCATCGCTTTTCCACACCTCGGGTCAAATTTTCCACACGATTCCCCTCCGCTCTTAGCGCCCGAGACTCTTCCGGCACCTCCCTCCCACACTGTGCCTTCACCGCTCTCTGATATATACTCCCATCCTCTTTCTGACCCGACCACATCCTCCACAATGATGTATCCTCACGTACGCCCTTCAAACTATGTTTTAGGAACCCATCTAGCGATCGCTTACCCTACCTCACTCACGCTCCTTGCCATGGGTTCCCTGGTACAACCCCCCCATCCGCACATTCGCGTTTGTCTTTCCGACTCATCGACCCGCATCACACCCTCCAGTTCACGGTGACTATCACCGACCAACTCTTACACCTTCTACCAATCAATCTGTCGCATGCCGCCCTCTATCTCAAAACCACCTTTTGGTACCCACACATATTGATCAAGCCATGTCGTCGAACAAGCCAAACATAACACACATCCACGGATGTTGTCCTTCAGCGATTCTAATGTTCTACGCAAGCAAAACAGGTCAAAATCAAAATCAGGCAGTGGGCCCTCCTTTTATAGCAAAAACGACGGTACATGCTCCTTGTGTGGGATGCTCCAACCAACCTTTGCCTTCACTAATACTCACCAGCGACATCCCACTTATCCATGAAGCACACCATCCCTCTCATCGCGCTCCCTAACTGGCCCGCGCCAAACGTTTCATCTGGTGCTATACTTCATCCTCTCACCGATTGTATTAACCGTTTCCACTAGCAACCCGCCCCACAATGACTAATATGCCTAACAGCTGGATTGAACATCTTTAAAATCATATTTTCGCTGTTCCGGTGCGTCCGCCACAATCGCGCTCTCGCTTTCTTGCTTGCTACTCATGAAGCCTAGCAATGATACTCGACTAGAGACACTTCGTACAAGAATATCATCCATTTGTAAGATATAATTCGCGCGCATCTGTAAGTCATCTCCGACGGCATGACTCTCCGCACCAAGTCTAAAAACCTCGCTACCGCCAGTCTTCTCAACCTCGTCGCAATTTATCTCGACTAGATTATTCACACCTACTTTCTTTGCGCACCAGCATACGTTATACTGCGTTCAGTCTAATTCAACCAGTTAACGGTTTCACAAATGATTGTTTTGACATTCTTCATCATTCAAAACGAGCGACAGTAGCCCATTACCTGACCTACAGGGGTCGTTTTATACCCCACAAATAGCAATAGCATCGAATAAATTATTCTTTCTTCTGTGAGAACTACCTTCCTTGCCTGAATTCTTATGGGATACACTTCCTACTGTTCTGTCCTCGCGCCCGGCCAGCCCGCCGCGGAATATTGTATCGCGGTGTCCATGCGTGCTTGCTTCTGCTCTCCCAAGGATTTTGATTGTGACCTCCGTTTTTAGTGTATTGTGATTCGTATAATTTTTCGCCAGCTTACGCCGTTAAACGGTTCTCGGAAATCTCAACGACTTTTCAATCTAGCTATATCGATATAGTGCTTCCGTTCGCTTTCACTGTTAGCTCCCATTCATCTATTGTTTTTATGTCTTTGATCGGTGTCAATTATTCCCACGGGATGGGAATTTTGTAATATGTTCTAAGATCTTTGTGACCACAACAGTGCTGATCGGGGCTCTTTTACGCTGGAAGTTGGTCTGTTTCATGGTGCTAGTTTCAAGGTCGGGTTATTTAACGGTTACATCCATAAACGACTGCTGTTTCTGGGTTACGCTTTTTCCATTAGTACCCTATGGGTTATCAATTCCAGTTAACAGCCTGGGCTGGACTAACGGCTAACAATGATGAGGTCCCATTCTTAGAGAATTGGAACAAATTGTCTTTTATTATATTAGCCGCTTTTCTTATTTGATAATGAATTTCACTTGATAAATACGTTTATTGCCGAAGTTGTGATTGTATCATCTGTGTGTTTCCTCATTCTTTCTAGATCAACAAACACCATCATTCTAAATGTTGGACCGGTGGGTGATGCATATCCTGTATAAAATCATGAACACAATTCGTTTTGTTCTAATCAGAAATTCTATTGGTTATTCTCTCTTTTGGTACGTCTTCGGATTTTATCAAGATTGATTTAATATTTTTCGTGGCTTGTTTGCGTAATCTCTTGAATTCTTCATTCATATAAATATGACCCAAGTATTTTTTTAAATAGAAAAGTTTGTTGTGTTTATATATAATGAATCACTGCAATGGCTTAGATGATCGGATCAGTAAACCCCATGCAATAAATCGTGTAGAGGTGAATTCTGTGGATATCACTTACAGAGGTGTCAGAAAATATTCGACAGGCCCGTCCCCATGCATAAATTGTGGGGTGGTGTGTGAGAGGAAAGATTCACAATTATGTATCATATGTGGGGGGTAAGCGGTTTAGAGAATTGAAACGTTTTTATCATAAACCAATAAAAAACGCAATCTTTGACCCTAACCATGACTCTGTCAAAGACAAAATCATAAAAACCCTCAAGACTACATTAATAGATTTATAATTTAAAGCCAAATGATGAATTAGACAAATAGTATTATTATATATAAATGGAGCAAGAATTCAGACCAAATCCAATACTCGTTTATTAGAAATATCCCTCGTAATGGTGTTGTTAGACACTGTAGACTAAAGAAACCAATTGGTTTTGTTAATAATCAGGGATACTTGCAAAATTTACTGCTGGAGGAAAAGGGATTCTCTCTGTCATAGGGCAGTCAGTTGAGTGTTATATGGGACCGATTAAAGAGGGCTGTGTTAGTGATCACATTGATTCTAATATTCAAAATTAACGCGATTTCCAATTTACAGTGTATTTCTAAAGAGAGAATATAAAAAAGGAAGAAGGGACTTGTAAGTCTGTTGGAAAGAGACCAGTACAGTATTTGATACAGGACGAATGAAGAAAGGAGTTTTTCATTCCATGAATGCTGCAGGGAAAATATTTTGAAATATGTATGCCTTCGTACGAAAAAGTTGCTGAAGGGATTTGTCAAACAGCTATCTCAACGAAAAATGGACATAGAATAATGTTTTTCTTATTTACATGATAAACTCTTAATAACTTACTATTTTGTTCCGTATTTCCCCTCATTACTACTGATCGTCACGTGGACTATCCTACTTTCGATATTGATTCCCGGATATGAAATTCGTCGAGAATACATGTGAAATGGATTGAATTAATGATGTGTGTGATCTCATGTACGTATTAATGTTAACTCGGTAAGTAATAGGTATGTCGGATTTTGATTTTGTGTTATTGTTTCTTGTTTCTAAAGACTGTATTGAGAACAGCAGTTCGGGTGTTGTTGGAAAAACCGATAGAGGGTAGTCAATTTAGTTGACCGAGATCCAAGGCCCGGGGGCTAGTAATAGATTTTTTAAAATCCCAATTACAAAGACGGCGTTAACAGCGTTTGTATGAAGAATGAAATTACTTTAAACATTACAAATTAGTGAGGTCAGGGTAGTAAACGCGTACATATAGTTTAGTTTTTTTAGTGTGGTATGTGTAATAAAATTCAGAAAAATATCATCTCGATTCAAGAAATAGCAGGTCCTGAATTGACAGGGACTCCCATTACGGAGTTATCTTGTCATGTAAATCCCTTATTATTACGATCATTTAATCGTACTATTATAGAAATTAATAAAAAAATTGCTATTATTTAACAGTAACAGTTGATTTCTTGTTTAATGTTTTATTTAAATTACTTAGTTCATTGAAATTACTACAACAGTATTCATTATGAAATGCTAGAAAATAAATACACACCTAACAATTGACACGCAGTATTAGTTCACTTATATATAATATGAGCGTAATAGTTTGGGGCTTTTAAACGAAGCCACTTGGCCAATTAAAACTCCCCCGCCCTTGACATGGTGTGGTTGAATTTTTTCAACTGCAACCAGGGTTAATTTCTTGGGTTGCTTTTGATTGGCAAGATGGGTGTAGGTCGCCCCGTGTTTCATGTTTGTATGTCTGTACTGTCTATCATAATAACCATCCTATCTATAACCATCCTATCATATAACATCCATATTAACATCTATATATGCATTGGATATAGAAACTATTAATCGCATTGTAAAATACGCATTCATTGTAAATATCATTCATTGTTATATAAACATCTATCATTTATTATATTATAACATCTATAATTTATTGTATATATAACCATCCTATCATTTCATTGTTATAACCATCCTATATAATCGCATTTAAATATTCATTCACTTGAACGCATTGTAAATATTTCATTCATTGATCGCTATGTAAAATTCATTTTTGTATATATCTATATAATCGCCGTGTATATATGTATGTATTGTTCAATGTTTGTAAAGAAATCATTGGATTTTCACGTCTATTCCATTATAAACCGCCTTGAAACGATTGGGGGGTTAGGGTATGTATAAGTCTTTAATGTATGTGCCCTTTCTTGCCTCGAAACTCGAATGAGGAAGAGACGGGCAGTGTATATGTTTTGTTTTTTTGTTTATAAAAATATTTTAAAGATACAAAATAATTTGTTATATATAATGGAATTTTCAAGATATTACATCCCATCACAGAATCTCAAATTTAAGAAATTAAGGATCTATTTTGAATTTTGAATGAAGAAGACTTTGAATGGAATTTGAACAAATTGATCTACAATTGATAACATGGAGATTATGTTCTACCTAAATGTATTCATGATAAAAGAATCAAAAAGCGGTTATGCTTTTTTGTATAACAATATATTTATGTATTATTGTATTTAGTATAGGTTGAAGCATTAGAAAGAAATCGGGGAACGTACCACGTTCGGTCGAGAAGCTTAGAAAGTGAAATCTATAGAAGTTTGATGATGCCACGCTTTGAACGGAAATTGAAAAAATCGTTAGCATTTCAATAAAGACATCCGACGCATTAAGTACAGACTTGCCCGTGAGAGGTTCGCATTATGAAAAAGTTTATATACCAATTCGAGATAAGTGCGAGATAAAACTACAACTTAGACAGCAAGCGCAGACTGACTTTTCTATTGAAGGAAAACTTTATTGCCCCTGTAAGAAAGCCACTAAAGATATGAAACTTGCACGGAACGTGCTATATTCGGCGACATCCTAAGAGGGAGCAGTAATTATGATGTTGGAAAGATTGCTTACAGAAACTGAAAAAAATACGGAGGAATAAAAACAGCTTTCAGTGAGTTACAAATCAGCGAGAAAACAACAAATGGGTAATATTGATATGATGATAACCCGTTGAAAGTGGATGTGTGTTTCCACTAAAAAAGTGTTCTTTTATACGAGAAATTTCACTGATGGACGTTTAGAAAAAATCAGACAATTTCAATTGCTGAAAACTAAAAGAAGACGATGGTCATTTGGTGACTTCCGCTGCGAAAGTTATTATAAGAGATGGGAATTTTTAAAAGTGCGTATAAAAAGACATAATAAACGAGATAATGGGGTGGATTGGTTATTAAAATTAATAAAATGAACCGGAAATTAAATAAGATAAGTGAATACAGATCTTTAAAATAGGGAGTTGATTGCGTATGGTATACAACAACATCAACTAAAAGACAATAAAAGAACAACGAAAAGAAAACAAGGTTCGAGGCGAGGTCGAGGTCGAGGTCGAGGTCAAGGTCGAAATCTCCAGGAAATCAACGGTTTCGGAACAGTCAGGAAAATCAAACGTTTCGAAAACTCCAGGAATATCAAACGTTCCGACCAAAAAAAGTTCTTCACGGAGAGGGTTATGGAAGTTCTTGCATGATTTCATATGTGTCTAGTAATATCTTTAATGATAATATCACGTCTTGAGGTTCTATGGATAGAGGTTAGCGGGCTGGAAAGATATAACTCAGTCGAATAACTAAATGAAGCATTTGATATTTGCAGACGATTATTCCGAAGGTGGGATACTTGGATTTCATAGTTATCGAGAAACTTGGGATGAGTTAATGGGCGACGGAATTCCAGGGAATTTAGTGGTTATTATAGCGATTTGAAATTTTAATGCTTGCATTTAGAAATTACTAAAGTCATTTCAATAGATGATAGTACACTATAATACAATAAAACCAACAACGTGTATGTAGGAACTAGATTGCCCTTTTATAAGGCATTATACGGTGCGGCCTGGGAAATATCATGGCTGGTTTATTCAAGGAATAGCCCCAAAAGTAGCACCAATTGCTAAACAATTAGCGAAGAGAGCCATTGATGTTCTTCGTAATAAGGGAATTAACGCTGTTGGAGATCTTTGCAGGAACGGCCTCTTCTTACCGCACAGAATAGAATACCGTCATTGGTGAAATCTAGATTCGGACGAAAACCACCACCACCCCTACCTGCAACCCCACTGATGCCTGCAAATGTCAGTAAAGAGATAAATAACGCAAGATGGAACAAAAACTAGCATCATTAGCAATGACTTCACCAGATAGTAGTAATATTGCAAGTATGATAGCGGGAAGTGGTCTTGGAGGAAATCGAAAAAGAAAATGATTTAGAAAAACGATACGTTTTAGTATAAATAGGCATTTAAAAAAATTGCCTGATCCAGCGTTTGATATGGCCGGCACCGGTGAATAAAGATGATTCTAAAATAAATCAGGGATTATGTATCCTGCAAGAGAGCCAATAAACGAGGGAGAGTTGAACATCAGTTCAAGATACAGTAGATACTTTTGCGTGTGAGGCGTTTAATTGAGTTGAAGGAGAATTGTAACAAATGTTGCGTGATAGCATTGGGAATGACCAAAATATGAGGGTTCGTAAATAATGGCATTATGGGCTATTTAACAGTGCCAGATATATATTGCTGGAAAAGAAATGAATCAATAGAACAATATGTTGATATTGCAACAACAT
>JAEAOA010001614.1:0-25000 GCA_016746295.1 Potamilus streckersoni
ATAGACTATTCAGAAGAATGTAACAGATATAGTCATTTATTACCTGATAGTATCTATTTAACAAAACAAATTTTTGATGTCCGCACCATTATTGTTGAATAATATTTGAAAAACAAATCCTTATTTATGCGGCCTTAATTATCTACCATAGGGAATTATTAATCAATATATATATATATATATATATATATATATATATATATATATATATATATATATATATATATATATATATATATATATATATATATATATAATTTCTTGTTTTAACTTAGATGACTCTAATACTTCATCCAAGAAACCTGGTTTATGTGACCCCATTTACAACCTAAGAATGTCGATTCGTTCGTTCATGTCGGCGACATTTATGGACAAACCTTTCTAGCGGATGACAAGGTCTCTACTGATAATTATACATAACGTTACGGCTTTGTATGAAATGGAACGAACGGCACATAGAACAAAAAGAAAGTAAGGATAAATCATGCAAACAATACACCTGAGGTGGTTCACTTACTATTATGTAGTAAATCAGCCAATAAAAAGACGATGAAGGAAATCTTCAGTGACTAAAACAGGCAAAATGTCTTTCACAAGGTATTAGTTATAGATTGAACCTAATCATCTCACTCAATAGGAAACATATAACAACTTATGAAACAATTAACAAAGAAACAGCTAATTCATGTAATTAAGGTATAGACTATTTATTCTTTGGATGGGTGTGTGTATGCTGTGATGTTATTTTCAGCTTATATGTTTTACTATACCAAGTAGCATTCAATGAATCAATCAACGTTTACATACACGGGTAATGAATGTTATGTTTCGGTCTGAAGTTAATATGTGAAAAGATATAATACAACGTCTCTGTGTTAGCTATATATTTATACGGGAAAATGCTGTTCTATGCTGCATAAAAGCAATGTCAAACATAAACCCTGCATTTGTCAAACCTTCTTACCATACTTTACATGGTTTTCGGTCATTAGGTCAACGTAATCTAGCCCGTTGTGGTGAGAGAAGCCACAGTCTATTATACTTTTATAGGTTTCAATCAATACGATCTAAAACTATAAGCAGCGAATGTATCCTTCCCCTGACAGCTGGCTTCTATCAAGAGTAAATTTGATGACCTATGTATGTCTTATATTGTCTTATATAAGGCGTCAAAGTGCATCGAGAGTAATATGATAATCTACCAATATAACTTATTGATATAAATAGAATTTGCTATTATTTCACAATACATTACCTTCATTGTCACACAGCTTTGGATTAAAAGGACATTATTGGAGTATGCACAAAGCAGTGTTTAATACTACGTACTTTTTTTGGTAACAAAATACAAACAAGAATTAGGATATGAAACAAATCAAAAACGTGCCTAATAGTCTTTTAGTCCACTAGATTATGTGTGACTAAGAATTTAATGGAAAAGATGACAATTACTATCGTTTTGGAATAAGCAAGAACAAACACAAATTAATATTTTATAAAATCAAGTAGCATTGTATTTTATTCCTTGTTATTTCATTTCATTTATAGTTTCAGTACAATTGAAATATTAACTTTACAAAATGTTTTGTTTATTCAGTCTCTTAATACGTTCATTTCAAATTAATATATGTTGTAATTCTCCAGGTTGTCTTCCTTTACAAACACTGATGTATTATTAATTCATTTATTTTATCATTATTTGTGCCTGTTTGCTGACCCATTAACAACCATGCACATCATTTTTGACAGTCAGTGGTATTTGTAAATTCCTTAGCTTATAAGTGTTATGGGCAAATACAAAAAAAAGAAATTTATTGTTTATGGAAGTCCCAAAATAACTAGATGAAGAAGAAACAGAAATCAACGTAGGATACCTTTATACATATATACATATCAAGACAGGAGGTAATTTATAAAAAAAATGATCGTTCATTTAGAAATGATAGCAGAATTTAAGGAGATGATTTGGAGTACAAAATCACTGTTTTCTAATTGATATCTGTGTAGCAATATCCGACAAGTTAATAATATCATTTTCTTATCCGACTTAACTCAAAAATATTTTTTTATAATTATCAAACCAAATGTATTCCGCTAAATATTTGTGTGAAAAGTCGGCATGTAATAATTAGTTGTTTAATTTTCTTATATTCTAAAGCACGAAAACTAAACTTTTATTCGGAGAGGAGAACCTTATAATTTGTGCTTTGTTACCTATGTAACAATAGTACACTATATGATTATGTACATTTCTTACATTTTTTATTTGCGTTTCTCTGTTTGTTATCTATATTGGTATATTACATCCAATTTCATTTCCCTAATAGGGAACATCAAGAAAGACAAGTGTTTTATCAAGTTATAGTCGGACCAACGAATGTAAGAAAAAGAGATTCTTAACTTAGAGTAGGCTACACGATACTATTACGCCACTGTTCTTAAATAAGTATTAATATAGTTCGAGAAGCAACATACTTTGTAAAGTCAACACATCCTTTATTTCCTTAGAATAGAATAAACATGTAAGAAAGGAACTGTTACAGTGTTGCAAATAAAATCCAAAATAATCATAGAATTACAGACCATAGTTTTTTTTGTTTTAAGCGCCGACTACAATGTAGCTGAAGTCTAAATTAAATTCAGATCTGGAGGTGTTGATGTGTGTGTTGTCGCCGATGTAGTGTTGGTGTGCCAACAGTCTATGGCTGAATCGTAATAATCCAAAACATGATTATATACTTATGTGAAATGTAACTAATTATTCAAGTCTCCATTTCCATTCCTGGAATGAATCTCTTGAATAATTTTTGAAAAAAAAAATTCCAACACAAATTGAGATCCGGACACAATACTAACACAATTAGCTAAGATCTTACAGAATGAATAAATAATTATTCCAGTCACACGATTATATAATAATCTGTCTTACTTCAGTCAGAATTATTATTTTGTTAATAAAAACGACCTGATGGAAAATTTCATTTTTGAAGATTCAATAAGGTTACAAAAGAAACTTTTTAGTAATAATTAGAAGCTTAGTACTAAAAAAGTTTTAATATAAAATGTAGTAAACAACATGTAAACCTGGCGATTCAGTAGAAATGTGTAACGTACTAGACTCAGATAGAGATAAACATTGTTTACCAACCAAAATTAATCATTTGAGTCAATTTGAACATGGTTTTAGACAATGTCAAATCACAATACATAAAACCATACTAATTAATGATAACTTTAACACAAATTTGAAAACTAACGAACCAACAATGCAAATTAGTATACATAACAGTAAATACTTTCATGCTTTGCAAAGCATAAAACAATAACATAATATG
Organism: Potamilus streckersoni; assembly: GCA_016746295.1. NCBI lineage: Eukaryota > Metazoa > Mollusca > Bivalvia > Unionida > Unionidae > Potamilus > Potamilus streckersoni. The sequence goes on from JAEAOA010001614.1 coordinate 3,336, forward strand.
ACAATATAACATAAATCATACTGTTTTTGATATATGAATATTAGTATTTTAATTATGTTTTTTTTTCTTCCTTGTTATTTGTTTCGGTAATGCCAATTCAACATTGTTTAAGATGTCACACTTCTTGCATAATTTATGTGAATTTGATGCACAGCAGATAGATTTACAAACTTTTAACTTGGATTTAATCAGACTTGAGCGTTTCCCTAAATTCCCGCACAATTTGGCAAATTCTATATGTTGATATAAATTTCGTGATTCACGTTTTCTTGCAGATCTATTTTTAATAGAAAATTTGCGGAAGAGAATACACTTACCAGGTAACAAAATTGAATGTAATATTATTAATACTACTACCACTATTACTACTACTACTGTTGCTGCTGTTAATACTACTACTACTACTACTACTACTACTAATAATAATAATAATAATAATAATAATAATAATAAAATAATAAAACTCACTAACGATAATATTGTTCATACGTCCATTGTTAAAGATTTTTCAGGAGCAAAAAGGAACAAAAACAGATACAACTAAACATTATGGAAATTGTTTCTTGAAAAATCATTGCACTTAAAGGAGGATCATGAATAAAACAAAACGTTCTCATTTGAGACAACATTCGTCCTTACATATATATATATATATATATATATATATATATATATATATATATATATATATATATATATATATATATATATATATATATATATATATAATAATAATAATAATAATAATAATAATAATTAATCCAATGTCCGAATGACTGCTATTTTAAAGCAAAAATTAACATTAGGTAGAGAAATATAATTCGCTAGGTTAATATTCCGTTAAATGTAATAATTTCTTGATTGGTCAAAATTTATTTGACCCAACACGAGGGTAAAAGGCTAGTCTGAGTTTTATCTGTGTCTCATAATAACTAATAAGTTCATTAAGATGGCCAAAGGATGGCACAAACTCAGATTTAAGTAATTTTATTTGTCCGCAACTTTAACTGTGTTCGCCATGGAATTAATTCATTGACGTAAATGTACAAATATTAAACTAAAAATACTATTTGCAAACGCTGAACCAGATAACTTGTTTTCTCTTTAATCTTGATTTTAAAACAGCATCAACATATTCGTAATCTTCCTTTCACAGGTGTATTGTGTTGTGTTAGTGTGGGGTTTAATGTTATTTTTCAGCACAAGATAGGCTCCTAATTGTGTCCTGCATTATTGTTGGAGGACGAAATCGGCAAATCACCCGGGAAAAAAAATACAACCGATTCACAAGAAGCTACTGGGAAGCTTTCTCACATATCCACATTCGCCGAATCCTGAACTGGAACTTACGCCGACGGAGGATATATGACATTGATCCGTAACAGAAAGTTAAGAAAGATAACTCGGCCACCTTATAGTTATGAAGAGTACCACAATTAGGCTACATTACGATACAATGATGTAAATACCTTGTAGGATATACCTGCTATCCTCGACATGGTAAAAACATTTGTTTCCGTTATGCTGACGACTGTAGATCATGGGATGCGGCGTGAACGCTTTGCTCTTTGGAACATTTCAGTGTTCTTGATGTCAAAAGCCTACTATCTATTGGCGATGTCTGAAAACATCAGTTCACATGTAAGTTCCATTTTCCATTTGATTTTCTTTGGCTAGGAAATGGAGCGCTATATAAATACAGACAAGCTAGAAAACAATCATAGTATCCAACGCAGAATACGAACGAAATCGGTCTGTAGACGGAGGGCATTCCATTTACAATGTAAATTTAGAATGATTATAAAAGGTCAAGCCATCCACATAATATATTCAGAAGGTCTTTTCGCCTTTTCCGTTCTCTTCCTTGTCACACGAATAATGTGACCAGCGTAGGGCTTTAACCAACTATTTAAACAATAATGCCTTATTGGACCAAGCATGGAATGTGATTATAACTTTCCTTCATTTTTGGAATAATTCTATCAGGATTTTAAAAAAAATAATGGGACGAACATTATTTTTTAAATGTACTCTTGACAAATATAAAATTATTTTACCATTTTTAAAAAAAGAAACATACAAATGGAACAATTGTAGTGATATAATAATAAAAATAATAATAATAATAATAATATTATTATTATTATTATTATTATTATTATTATTATTATTATTATTATTATTATTATTATTATTATTATTATTATTATTATTTGTAGTAGTAGTAGTAGTAGTAGTAGTAGTAGTAGTAATTTATTGTTATGTTTGTTATTTGTTTTATTTTGAGTGTAAATTTTATGCTCAGATATTTTTGTTACTTTGAAACCAAGCACCTGGCTCAAAAGAAGATGATAGTAGTACATGGCGTTACCATTACTCAGGGGTCATTATCATTAAAATTTCAGTCTGTGGTACTTTGGCTTCAAGGTGAGGTTAACATAGAGAAGTTTAGCATGTAGTGAATAGGAAATTAAACATACAGGCAAGAGATTGGTCCAATTTATCGTCAAAGGGACCATAGTATTAAAAAGTATTATATCAAAATTGGTGTCAGTGGGAATTTAACATTTGAATGTCGCCTGGAGGATCAATGTAAATTGAACACGAGTTTAATGAGAGCGTTTTTATGGTCAAAACTATTTATAGGGTGAAATGTACATATAGGACAAATGGTTGATATGAACAGAAATCGACATACAGAAACAAATAAATGCACATCCATGCACACTAAAAAGAGGACAAATATGTTCCGCAGAAAGACTCAGAGACAGAAAAAAAGTAAAAAAAGAAAAGTCTATTCTATGAGTACATAATATTTATATTCAATTATATATATATATATATATATATATATATATATATATATATATATATATATATATATGTATATATATAATTTGGGCTTTCTAAATTGTGCTATGTTCTAATTACTATATATACATACAATTTTTGGACATGAAAAAAACTATTTATATGTTATTTGTTTTACGTTTCAAAATTAGAGCTCATGCCTTTAAATAAAACGTATACAACCTTTAAGCATTTCATTAAAGAATGACATGTTTCATACTACAATTATTATCAAAAGCTAAAACAAAACAAGTAAGAATCAAATAGAACAATGTTCATGTTTTTCTATCTATCCATGACTCACGTTGTTTAAATCTTGTCAGCTAACACTTGTGTGGTCAGCCTAGATGTTTCCCATCACGTGCTCTCTTTCATTCTATTTTCTGCTGTTATGCCCATTGTTCTAGGTACAAGTATCAACAAGCAGATCGACGGGGGTGTTGTCTTCTTCCTATAAAGTTACAACCTATGTCATATAAATGGTCACCTTTTCCATCGGTGATGTCATATTTTTCCCTCACTGTCCGTATTGTCGAAGCAACAGCCCTCAATAGTTTGTATGAAGTTAATTCTGCAGGTGCACTAAATCCGAGAAACACATAAGAGTTCCAGCTGTCTTGATACATATATAGGCTCAAACGACCTTGATCTTTGACTTGACACTGACGATTTGATTTTCTCTAACAGTGAATCAAATAGTCTGTAAAAACGCCTGCTCCTTCCTAAATGGAAAGTCCGGCCCAAAGTCTTTAAATTTCACCGTGTAGGTGTAATTTGTCTTTTAAATTATCTTGAACTAGCCGACTGAATCATTTGAATGCTAACATACTCTTTTAGGTCTAATTAATACTTTTCCTTCTTGGACGTACTTTGATGTGACGGTATGGTGGTGAAAGAAGCCAATGATGTTTGTACCTTCTATTCTTTCATCTGTGTACATTGATTCATCTTTCTCTGCGTTCGTCCTATCAATAAAGTGTCGTTCCTGGAAGTTGTCCCTTTTATACTAGGTGATATCAGCATATCCATAAGGTAATGTCTTGTAGTTTGGACGTCGCACTGGTCGCACGTAGTTTACCATAAATACAAGCTTTGAGTCATTTTCCCACACACCATTTAAAATCACTTTGGCAAACGATAACATTCTTTCGTTTTCTCCATGTGGTATAAAGTGATGCCTTCCCGCACTCAGTATTATTCTTTGAATTTATTTTGGTTTTCAGAAGTGTGACACCAGGATGGATAGCAACTAGCTTCTCGGTTCACTTTCAAAATACTTGGATAAAAGCCCTACGCTGGCCATATTATCCCTGCGACAAGAAAGACAAAGCAGAAGGCGAAAAGACCTTCGAAATGTATTAAGTGGATGGCTAGGACGTAGATAACCCACATATTGTATGCAAGTATATTTGGTGCTTATTTCACGGATGTCCCGTCTGCTACCCAAAACGCACATATATTCATACATACATACATACATACATACATACATACATACATACATACATACATACATACATACATACATACATACATACATACATACATACATACATACATACATACATACATACATACATACATACATACATACATACATACATACATACAAACATACATACATACATACATAATTTGTGTATTACGTAGCTTACTATGATGTTAAGTCCTTTCTTCAAAGCTCCTCGGTATAACATATATATTAGATATAAGCAGTGTGGCTTTTCTTTTCTAATTTACACTCAAATGCTAATTAAACTTGAAGGTTTGTGCTCAAATATAGTGACAACTTATTTTATTATTATTATTATTATTATTATTATTATTATTATTATTATTATTATTATTATTATTATTATTATTATTATTATTATTATTATTATTACCTGGTAAGGTACTTCTCTTCCTCAACGATAATAGTAATATTGCCGGAAGACCTGTAAGAAAAGGTGTATAAAAACGTGTATTAAAGCAGAGTATATTTTCCAATTTCCGCTGAATTTGTACAAGGTAAGCAATTTGTCTTATTTAACAACGCATTCTCCATTTTTAAACGGCTGAATATGTCGTTGTAAAAGGAATGTCCCCATTAGGGTGCTAATGTGATCAGCTATGACAACTTTCTGTTTTCTGTTGACATAAGAATGATCTAGAACTGGTATCATTTAATTTCATTTTGTTAAGAAACACAAATAGCTTTACCAAACCAAATAAAAAAAGGAAAAACATATTTAAAATAATTATATTTTGAATTCAAATCAATATTACTTATGTTAGAGTGTGCTTGTAGATTATTGCTTCTTATATTTAAAACATTTATATACATTACTCAGTCAACATCAATGTAAGATATATATTCGCATTCTTTCTGGTCATTTATACAATAGTATGCACTGTTATCAATGCTTAATTTGTATGTTTTGTAATTTGGGTGTGTTTAGTTTTCTTTAAATTCATTACATGCCATGGATAGTTCTATTATGTACTAGACATTGTCCAAATCTAATTCATTTTCTTCCTGAACTAAATCATTGATTTTGGTCTTGTAAACAACATGTTAACTCAATTTGAGTCTCCTACATTGGAAATTCCACATGAATAGCTAGGTCTACGGGTTGTTTACTACATTTTGTATATAATATAATGTTAGTTGTTGTTGATGATGTTGTTGTTGTGGGGCTTAACGTCATTTTCAGCACACGACACATTGCGGCCAGTATTAAGGGTGGAGGAAGAAACCTGGAAATCCGCGGAAAGAACCACCGACCCATGAGAAGCTACTGGCAAACTTTCTGACATATCCACTGTTGCCGAATCTTAGACACGACCTCACGCAGACAGAGGTGAAATGGCAGTGCTCCGTGACGAAGAGCGATTTAGACCACTCGGCTACTAGGGTCCCCTTATCACATTAGTAATAGACGTAAAAATTTTACCAAGCTGAATCCATAAGTTAATTCGAGCTATAATTTGTTTGTTTATATGTAATACACGCTTAACTGTTACTAACTAGTAATAGACGCATAAATGTTACTAAGTTGTGTCCATAAGTTCATTTGGCCTGTAATTTCTTTTTTAGTTCACGTCATTATTATCCAAAAATACACAGTTCTCCACATTAGAACCCATGGGAACAGCATTTTGAGATACATACTTATCTTTCGATTGTATTATTATGATCCAACAAAAGCCTGTTGTCACATCGAAACTACACGATCGACCACTGGCTTATCAGCACTTTTATAATTAGATTTAATTTCGATTTCCACTAAAGTTTATTCAGTACTTCAATCATTGACACTGGTGTATGAACTTTTGAGACTATTTGGGATTTAATTCGCAAAACGTAGGTACTTTTTATATTGTCTACTTTTATACTGTCTTTCAGTATTCTAGAGAAATACAATTATATGTTGAATGTACAGTGCTAGTTGCTTCTTGCTTTGTTCTATTAATTATGTTAGACCAAAGATTCGTATTAGTATTGCGTCACATACTTTATCTTAAGAATATCTTTATCTTATATTTCATTGGTAAAAATTTAACGGGATACTACAAATAGATGCCGTGAGGTTCCCTGTTAGGTAGACTGAAACTGAAAGTATTGCTATATATTATAGTATATTGAATTTAGATACACAAATTAAAAATGTCAAGAGCCTTCCATGATCACCTAATGTCATACTGATACAAATGTAATACACAAACGTTTTAAATCACAATTTTTATGTTTTCGTCTCATAATCAAATTTAATTTTCATGACCAGACGATAAGGAATCGATACAAATAATCATTAAAATCACGTTTTTCACATAAATAATCAGCGGAATCAATTTGGTGTGCCGGGACGATTTGACTAATATAACCAAATTATTTTATTGCTCATTTCTTCCTGTCCTAATAAGAAAAAATATATTATTTTGTCTGATACTAGGGTATCGATCAAATACAGATTAATCATAAATACGTGTTCATGTAATCTGAATCGTCCCTTCAACTGTTGTTATTATGTATCAATCTCCTTTTTATGGGATTATTTCTTCTAACAACAGTACTCTCGTACAGACAGTGCTCAGACATTGCTGAACTATAACAGTTATAGCATATATATATAAAAACAAATACCCGTTACGAGGAAAAGCTGTGAAAAATCGTCATTATATACGAGCACATAATGAACAGAAAGAATATAATTTGCAGTCGCTGTCAGAATGATGTTTGTCAAGCAGAGGAGTAACATGAACGAGAGTTTCATCTGCAAAATAGAACGTCTGCTTCTTAGGAATCACAACCAACCAACAAAGTATTTAAATGGTATATATATATATATATATATATATATTTATATATATATATATATATATATATATATATATATATATATATATATATATATATATATATATATATATATATAGTCAAAATAAAAAATCTCTTATCTTTAAGCAATCGTATATGACTGAATTATAATAAAAATTATCAGACGATTCGTGCATATAAAGCTCTTATTGATCTATGTGTATAACTACCTTACACGTGACTTGCTCTTATGGTAACATTACTCGACCAACCCGTTTACTTTGATGAAAGTAGAGTAATTTTATAAGGAAAGTTGTAATTTTGATTGACAGGACTGTTATAGCTTGACCTTCACTATGACACGGTAAACTCAGGAATAATGCTTCTGGGTTATAAGTTCATATGCAAAAATAACAATTTGTCTGGTTATGCCTTTCTTTGTACTGTGTTCCTGAAATAATCGCACTACAGACATGGCATAATCGAGGACACATTCCGTTTTAAATTTGATATATAGCTGACAGTTTTGTGTTGTTTGGTGACAGTTTGTTACAATTATTCTGTGTCCTTCATCACACCCTTTTGGCCCCCATAGGTGTTTGACTGAAACATTAGCTATGGTAAAGCAGAATATTTTAAAACTTGTGATGGATAGACCGTCGTATTAAAGTTCATTGGATTATCATGCTTCAACGGCCAATTTTGGTTTAAAGAACTCTTTCAGATATTGATATATTAAACTGCAACTAGAGGTGGATGAAAATAATGTTAAAGTTACGAATCTCTGTATTTGTATTTGCTTCGTACAGGCAGTCATTAAATGAGATGAGGGTACATCGAATATCACGCAGACAAGCTCTTATTTATTATTATCAACGACAGCACTAAGCGGCAATCACGTTGTACTTGCAATTTGTTAACAAACAACCACTAGGATGGCATACTTTATCCTTTCCATTATTTTTGCCTCAATGTGTCATGATGATGTGTGTGTGTTTCTGTGTGTGTCAATATTCATTCATGACTTGCAGTCTGTATGATACATAGATAAATATCAATATTCAATCATGTCTTGTAGATTGTGTGATACATATATATGTAAATATTCATACATGACTCGTCTGTGAGATACATAGATACTGTCAATATTCATGAATGACTTGCAGTCTTTCTGATACATATATAAATGCCAATGTTCAATCATCACTTGTAGACTGTTTGAAGCATAGATGTATGTCAATATCAAGTCCTGACTCGTAGTCTTTGTGATACATAGATAAATGTCAATATTTAATCATGACTTATAGACTATGTGATACATTAGTATATGTAAATATTAAGTCATGACTTGCATGAAACCGAATGACAAAGCAGATGTACATGGTTGCTAGTTCTGAGTAAACAATTAGAGGCTCGAATTAATTAAAGGAAATAATCAATAAAAGAAGAATGAGCAATAAATGAATAAATAAATGATAGGAAAGGGAGGCAGCTTGGATAACTACGAAATATATGACTTTAGAAACGAATTTGAATTTAAACGAAACTGGTAAATGCCATAACATTTTGATGACACCAGGAAGAGAAATATAAGGTGCAAATTGCATCAGACTATATGAGTTTTATTGTGTTTTCTTTTGGTTTTTCTTAAACAGCCATTAAAGCAATTATCTTCCTAGCCAATAAATCACTAATCTCTCCTTGTTTGGAGTACATAAATACTATACAGTGAGTTGTTTCTTTTTGTTTCAAATCGTAAGTCAGGTGTGTATTTTATTATTGAATGTACGTTGTTACACATAGTTAACAGACTACAAGATATAATGTAGCATAATCGTCGCTTGGTGCATATTCCAATGCTGTCCTGTTTGTCAGGAAGCAGCATGACAGTGTACGTAATATATTGTGGATAGATATTAAATTCTGTATAAGCAACAAGGTGCATTTCTAAATTGCCCTATTGCTCGCAGTGCTCGAGTCTTCTTACTGGTGACATAGATTGGTCATCAACTTTATACTTTGATGAACAGTAGCTGTCAATATGAGTATACCATTCGCGGGTTATAGTTTTATGGCAGCATTGATTAAAACATATATGTTAGCCATCGACATCTTTAATTACGACCTGCTAGATTATATTGACCGTGTACCTCTAAACCATGTAACGTTGAGAGAGAGAGAGAGAATATTTCATAATTACAAGCTTTATGTATGATATTGCAATTATGCAGCCTTTCCCTGTCAACAGTTGCCTAACACATCGAAAAGAAGTGTAAATCTCTCTCTCTCTCTCTCTCTCTCTCTCTCTCTCTCTCTCTCTCTCTCTCTCTCTCTCTCTCTCTCTCTCTCTCACACACACACACACACATAAAAGATTGATCGCTTATTTAATACACTGAAACAAGGCAAACAAAAATAGCAAAATAAAGACGTCTGGTGGATCTTAGAGTGATATTAACAGTTCCCAAGCTACTTATTGATGATCAAACACTTTAGTTCAAAAATTATTTAAAAAAATTAAATTGCCATTCTATCAGATGTTATGCTATCCAAGAGAACAAAAAAGGTGTGATGTTGATAAACGTCTGACATGAGTTCATATCATTGTTTTGTCTACAAAATCACATCAGAACGAAACTTCAAACGCATGCGACTATTAGTTTCCAATACGTTGATATATAGTGAAGGCAGTGATGAAAGTACCTAGGGACCTTCGATCGCCACAAATCTCCTGAAAGCAACCTCGCCAATGGGAAGGAGGCCTAATGGAAGACAGCATTTTGCAGTTTGACTTCGCCTTGTTTGGAAATTATAATATTCAACATAATACACCAGATATGACATTTTGCATGTAACGATGAGACTCTAGTTGGTAACAGGCTTATTTTTGTCCATATAACGCATATGCATATGAACATAACAACAGTTCCAACAATATGCAATATCCTATATACAAATATTGCAATCTAGCATGTTAATAATAATAATAATAATAATAATAATAATAATAATAATAATAATAATAATAATAATAATAATAGAAAAAATGATGTCATATTTACATGTAATAACGTTCCTTCTGTTAATGGCTGGAAACAATACGTTAGTCTGACTTGTACAAAAATGATAGGATATTTATCCATTATGGTATTTGAATGAAACGTAATTACCTTGAGAATAAAATATTTCAGCTCAAAAAAAGTAAAATTGCTTCCCCCACCCATCTCGCTATACGTTATAGTACATTAATTTACTATGTGTATTTTAATCGTTATATAATTTTTATTGAAAGAATGTTACGTAAATACCTTGAGAATACCATAATTCAGCTCAAAAAAGAAACATCCCGTCACCATCCTCCATGTGCAATACCTTATAATACTTGAATTTGTGTATATTAATCTTAATATAAGTTGCTATCGAAAAGCTGCTACTCAAGTGAGATAAATAAGCCTACTATATAACTGACACCTTTTGAAAGACATTACGCCGATACTATTGAGCTTGTTGATTAGAATATGAAGTATTGACAATGAAGACTATTCTTTATTTACTAGACTGGGCGTTGGGGGTCGACACTAATTTTAATATTAAAGTATCTTTTTGGATGTTTTACTGCAAAATCCTTCATTTACATTGGAGTAATTTTAAAATAAGATTGATGTTTTGCAAATAGTGTCTACCAATAGTCAGCATATTAGCGTTACTCGTTGCAATTTTTTTCGGTTCCTGGACTTTCCAATGCAAGTGGTTTTGTCTTCTGGCGCTTACACTCAAGATGTTGGGTAGTACAATAAGTTTAGAACTTTTGCTCGTCGTGAACAAAGAAATGTGCTGAAAACTATTGAAAAATATCACCAAAGCTTAATATGACCTACCTGATACTTTATCGAATATAGCAAATAAAGAGCAGTATTTTGTCATTGTTTCAGATTTTGAATAATGTGTAGGTTTGTACCTGTGTCTGCTGGTGGTACGCATATTTAAGGTAGCTTTAAAATTTTTAGTCATATCGCTACGATATGTGCAGTTTGGCAATTTGTTATAATGTCTTAAATAAGATATATTCATCATCTCTACACATATCACATTATTGCACGTTTACAGCTCCAGTGTAAAGAAGTAAATCACTCCCCACAGAAGAGTGACGCGCAGTTCGAATTTCTATTTAGACAAATCATTAATCTATACAGAATAACGACTATCCATGCATACAATTAGAATTGTGACTCTACGAGGTGGTAAATACGGTTTTATATTTATATTGATGATGAAGAATTACCAACTGTCAATGCGCTTTGTAGATAAATAACATTGTTTATTTTATCTTCACTTGCCTTATATTTCATAATATGTAGTTTGCTAACATGCTTTTGAAATTTAAGATTGTTAAAACATTTTATGTAACATAAGGCCAGGACAAATGTTTTACGGTCTACACTTAAAGGTTCATATATCATGCAGTTGGGTGAAAGCTGTTTTACATTATTTGCTACACATTAAGTTTATATATGCCTAGTGCTTGACTCTTATAATGGTGTATCCAAATCTAAGATTTTTTTTATGGTGAATCTAGTATTGTATACCTCCAGCTATCTTTGAGAATCGGCACTTTTGTATTTAGAAGACAAGATCCCAGTGGGATTCGAGCCCACTGTGTAAAAGTTGAGAATGTTTCAAAAACTATGTTTAATATGTGTACATTTGCGGTGAGAATCAAGACTCTTGTGGTGGGTACATAAGTCACGTGTCTCGTAGCTAGAATAAATATTTACTTATACATCCAACACATTCTTGAGAAAAGAGACAGTAGCAAACACATCGTATCATGGCATTTCTTCAGCAATTCTCTTCTTCTTCTTCTTCTTCTTCTTCTTCTTCTTCTTCTTCTTCTTCTTCTTCTTCTTCTTCTTCTTCTTCTTCTTCTTCTTCTTCTTCTTCTTCTTCGTCTTCTTCTTCTTCTTCTCCTTCTTCTTCATCATCATCATCATCATCATCATCATCATCATCATCATCATCATCATCATCATCATCATCAACATCATCATCAACATCATCATCATCATCTCCTTCTTCTTCTTTTTCTTCTTCTTCTTCTTCTTCTTCTTCTTCTTCTTCTTCTTCTTCTTCTTCTTCTTCTTCTTCTTCTTCTTCTTCTTCTTCTTCTTGCCCTTTCAAAACCCTCGATTTTCCTATCAACAAGGAAAGAGAGGGGTGGACTCATTTACATTCACTAAGGAGCAGGCAATATGTTCTTTAGCAGTATCATAATACAATTCCATGTGTGTAATATTTCCAGTCTGACGTGGACCCGACATTGTCGATTACACGAAAGAGTTGTAACGCTACATAACGGAGGGGTCACTTGGTCATTGGAAGAAAGTCTTATTAACATAATAGATGCAACACTTATTTTTAGCTTTTCATCGATGACGGTTCAATTTTGTTTTTACCCTCTCACTTCAGACATTTCGTTTTGGCGAGCCACATTTGTTGTTTATTATATGATTATACGATGAATATGTTTAGTATTTGTCGATTAAATTGTACGATAATATCAAAGACTGATTGCTTTGTTAATGTATGCTCAATGAATTAAATATGTAGAATTATAAGCTTCCATTGATCAGGGGTAGAATTTTCATTGTTATTGACATGATATGTAAGCACATGCGCTTGCATCAGTATCATTTAATGTTATGCATTTCAAATAACGTCAACAATTTACATATTATATATCTATTTAGATATCATAAGAGTAAATTGTAATTCAATTAGCAACAGGCAGGGTGATCCCTACAAAATATTGCTCATGTCATTAACGAAAAATAAAGGTCCCTACAGAGGCTAAAAAAGGTCAATAACACTAAACCAAAGTCTCTAACTAATGATATTTCCATACGCCTGACTTTGTCAGGATGTTTAGCTCATTTTTGTTATACTAGTATTGAAGTTATTTTGTCCTGACTTTGTTTACCTGTAAAGCGACTCAATCGTTGTCCTTCACCCTGCCTGATGCTCTTGACCGTCAATGGGAGTTTAACCAAATATTTTATCTAGACCTACACGATATCTTGATCTAGGATCGTATATATAAATTAATTTATAGAGTTTCGTTTCTTAAGTCGATAATATTTCCATCCTGATTTGTAAGTTCAAAATTCATTCTAGACAATAATGGATTATGTACACGCAGGTAAACTTGATATAATGGCTCAGATACAATAATCTACCCTGCGGGTGTTTTAATACTGGATGAATATAATATATATCTCTGCTGAGCCTGGTTAGACATAGAGAGGTCGACGTGGTAGCTACTGTCAATTATATCGCATATTAAATTTAGTTCGATGGTCGATGTTCTATTAACAATATATGGCGAGAATTTCCATTGTTATTGACATGACATGTAAGTACATGCTCTTGTATCATTATCATTCAAAGTTATGCATTTTTTAATAACTTGAATTGTTTACATCTCATGTAACATTTTAGATAACATAAAAATTTATTTTACTTTATTTATATTCATTTTACCTGATTGATGTAATGATATTTACAAACAATATTTAGCTACACTAATATAAGCATTATTAATGTAAGACGTCGCTCACTGGATAGCGTTGTTGACATGAAAAAGAACGATACGGGTTCAAGTTTTTTCCCGTGCCAATGAGATTCGAAATACGCAAATTTCAAATTGACATCGAGCATGCAAACAGAGAGAAAAAAGTTGCCGTAGTGACTGAGAAAGAAATGACTATATTTTAGTGATTGTTCACCACAAAAATATATGCAGTTAGTTTCTAAAAGTATGTTTATCAGATTGTGTTGAGCCATTTACAGGCTTCATAACTAATAAGTTACGCTACCTATCATGAACTTTGAAGCAATGACAGGATGCAAGGTTTGATCATTGGTGCAACAATTGGTGACTTCCTGCATGCAGTAAATTTAAGGGAATGTGTACTAAATTCAACGATGCAACAATCAGTAACCAAAATACATGACGGAAATTCCATTTGTAGATAAGCATACAACTAATAGTTTGCCGCACAAGCCATATATATATATATATATATATATATATATATATATAGATATATATATATATATATATATATATATATATATATATATATATATATATATATATTCTCAGTCACTATGGCAACTTTATTATTTTCTCTCTGTTTGCATCTTTGGTGTCAATTTGAAATTCCCATATTTCGAATCACCCCAAAAATATATGCAGTTAGTTTCTAGAAATATGTTTATCAAGCCGCATCTTTATACATACATACATACATACATACATACATACATACATACATACATACATACATACATACATACATACATACATACATACATACATACATACATACATACATACATACATACATACATACATACATACATACATACATACATACATACATACATACATACATACATACATACATATTATAAGTATTAGAAAATTCAGTCTTGGCATCATTCGAATATGCCTTAAGGAAATCTTCATGAACAGAAATATCTTTACCATTGAATTTTGCATGACGTTCCATATCAAATTATAGTGATATATTTCATTCCTAAATACCAATAAGCATGATACCGCTCGATTGTCTGATATTCTGGTTGTTTTAAAAACTTTGTTTTTTTCTGTTTTAAACTCCTCAATTTTGTGCTCTTGCGGACCTTGTTAAGTTGGTGCAACTTCAGGCCATCCTAACACTGATCTGATCGAACTTTGATAAATATCAACAGCATAGTCCGGAGAATGTATTTCATTCACCGACGATAATGTTGTTTCATAAACAGAAATTGCTATTTTCGACTCTTTGCCAGTTATAGGCTTAATTCTGCGCTTGAATTCTTAATTAATTTGCTCTATCTGATAAGTGCCAGTTGGAAAACTAACTACTTGCCAATCAAGAGTTCCATCAGATATTTATATTATTGCGAATTTTAATGAATTATTTGGCTGTAGTCCACCAAATGGTTTTGATCTAATAATAGGCCAGATATAATAAACTCGTAACTGAGCTAATGCTATTTTTTACTGTAATTGCATTTGGAAAATTCACGCTATTTTCAGGATTGGTCAAATTTATCGATATCATGGTAGTTTTTGAAGGAGTTGTATTAGTGACGATCTGCTGTAATAACTATCTCGACTTAATATCTGAACGATATTCAGGCGCTGTCATAAATGTTATTATTATTGTTTAATTCTCCATTTATTTTACTCTAGTTATTGTCACCAGAATCGTCAGTAATTGTGAATGCTTCATCATAGGTTTTAATTATCGTCACGAACTCCTCGTCAGATATTTTATCATAACTGAGATACGTGGAAATATACCCAGATAGTATAGAGAAGGTTGATGTTGCTGTATGAAATTTTATCATATACTCACGTAACTTATCATTCACACATGTGGTTATTTTTTTTAGCAATAATACTAAGAATGCCTGCTATAATCGTTGACGTTGAAACAATAATTGCTATAATTGCTGGAACTGTCGTTGTTAATGTCGATAATATTAATCCGGATCCAGCAACAATAGCAAAACCTGAGTAAACAACTATATCAATAACAACCATACGTCTACGATATTTCTTTGTACCTTTACTGCATAATGGTCGATGGTATTTTTTAGTTTAGTTAAATATTCACAAGCTTGATTACATCTGTGATCTTGAACGTCAATAGATGACATAGTCATTTGGTTCATTAAACGATGACGTTAAGTAATTAATTGAGTTACAAAATACAAACACCACAAGTAATTACTTTGAGACAAACTTCTATTCGATGATTCCAGCGTAAATATTTCTTCAGAATCTTCATCTAACAACACAGATTCAGCTTTAGAAAATTCACCAGTTGATGGAGATGTTGTGGATATTTTAAAATTTTCAACACTCTGTACGGACATCGTATATATATATATATTTATATATATATATATATATATATATATATATATATATATATATATATATATATATATATATATATATATATATTGACGATCTGTCAACGATAATTTATTTGAACCTTTCATCTGTTCCTTTTGTTAGCGATATTTTTATTCCACAGCTATTGTTTGATGCCAATTGCAGTCTTTTGGCCTGACCAGGAGTCAGGGTAACACTAGCGTGATTGTATGGCATTTATGTTATTTATAAATAATTTAAGCACGTGTTACATATTTTCTACTGGCGCATCAACAACTATAGGGAAAATGCAGTTCTAAGTTGCATAATATCATGCATAACGCATATAATTACGAAACCTTCTTACTCAAAGTTACCTGGTTTAGAGACATAAAATCAATACAATCTAGCCAGCCGTAGTTAAAGACGCCGATGGCTATTTAATTCTGGATAATCTGTCAATAAATTTTGCCATAAAACTAGAAACCTCGACTGGTATACTCATATTGACTTCTAATGTTCAGCAGAAGTGTCAATGTTATGACCCATCTATGTCAAGGGACAGGAGCCAGGAACACTGCGAGCAATACGGCAATTTAAAAATGCATTTTTCCTCTTATACATAATTTAACATTTATCAACAATATATTATGTTCACTGCCATGCTGCTTCCTGACAAACAAGATAGCATTGGTGTATGCACCAAACGATGTTTATGCTACATTTTGTCTTTTAGTCTGATAAATATATTACTATGTTCATTTGAACGTGAACAACGTACATTCAATAATAAATAACGTTAGAATCAGACAATATAACACAATTTTCTTAATAGGACAGGAAGAAATTGGCAATAGAATAATTTATTTTAAATTAATCAAATCGTCCAGTCAATTTAAATGTATTAGTCTGATAATTTGTGGTAATACTTTGCTTTGATGATTATTTGTTTGGTTTCCTTATCGTCTGAGCATGAAAACAAAAGTTTTCAGTCTGAGACAAGAACATTAAAATTTGTGATATATTACGTTTTGTGTATTGCATTTGTGTCAGTATGACGTTATGTGATCATGGGATTCTCTTAACAATTTTTATTTGTGTATCTATCTTCAATATACTATAATGTATACCAATACTTTCAGTTTCGTTCTACCTAACAAGGAATTTTATGGCATCTAATCGTAATATCCCGTTAAATTTTAACCAAAGAAATGAAAGATAAAGATTTTCTTAAGATAGAAGTAAGCGAGATGCAACAAGCACTGTACATTGAACATATACTTTTATTCCTTGAGAATACTGGAGGGCTTTATAAAAAGGTAGACAATATAATAAAATGTCTACGTTTTGTGAATTAAATTCCAAATAATCCTAGAATTTCAGGCACAAGTCCCATTGATCAAAGTGCTGAATAACTTTTAGTGGAAATCGAAATTAAATCTAATAATACAAATGCTAATATGCCAGTGGTGGACCGTGTAGTGGCGATGTGGCAATAGTCTTTTGTTGGATCATGATAATACAATACAAGATATATAATTATCATTATCTGAAAAATGATATTCGCATGGGTGCTATTTTTGATTACTTTGTATATTTAGATAATAATGACATGAACTCAATAAACAAATAGGAGCTCCAATGAACGTAAGGACACAACATAGCAAGATTTATGTGTCTTTAACAGCTCAAATAAACTTCTGGACAAAACTTAGTAACAGTTATGGGTCTATTACTAGCATTTTGCTATATATAAAATATATTAAACCTAGCTATTATTCATGGGGAATTATCAATGTAGGTGAATCAAATAGAGATAACATATTGTTTACAAGACCAAAATCAATGATCCAGGTAAGGTAGAAAATGAATGAGATTTGGACAAAGTCTATCACAAAATACAGTTAGCCATAGTATTGCTTACCTTGTAAATTTTCAGCGGATTTGGGCAAATTTACAGTGCTTTAATACACGTTGTTTT
Source organism: Potamilus streckersoni (assembly GCA_016746295.1). NCBI lineage: Eukaryota > Metazoa > Mollusca > Bivalvia > Unionida > Unionidae > Potamilus > Potamilus streckersoni. The sequence continues at coordinate 21,417 of JAEAOA010001614.1, forward strand.
ATACACCTTTTCTTGCAGGTCTTCTGACAATTTTACTATTATGTATGAGGAGGAGAATTTCCTTAACAGGTAATTAATAATAATAATAATAATAATAATAATACTAATAATAAAAATAATAATAATAATAATAATAATAATAATAATAATAATAATATAATATCAATAATATCAATAATAATAATAATAATAATAATAATAATAATAATAATAATAATAATAATAATAATAAAAATAATAATAATAATAATATATTTTCACTATACTTGTGCAAAAACATCCAGTTTCTATTAGTTTTTGTATGCAAATTAGAACAGAAAAGCCACAGTGCATACAACTAACATGTTGTGTATTTACCTAGAGATTCGAAAATACATCAAGGTAAGCTACGTTACACGAAATATATATATATATATATATATATATATATATATATATATATATATATATATATATATATATATATATATATATATATATATATATATATATATATATATTTATATATATATATATATATATGTATATATATAATAGGACATAATACATATGCGGGTGTCTCTGAAAATAGACTCAGAGGAGATACCCTTATAAGTTAAATAACCCGCGTACACATCCAAAATCCAAAATCACCAAAAAATAATCTCTCTAATTATCTTTACTACCCACTACCTTGTTACCTGGGACAAGCCAGTTACATTACTGCTGCATGTAAATTTATTCAGTTCAGTTTAGACAATATAAAATTTGTTTTTGAAGAATTGTTATGCGCACAATTTACTTTTTGAGGATATTGATAAAAAGTAGTCCAACTTAATGTAATCAGTATTCAATAAAAAAATTACCGAAATTTATAATTTAATGTGTGGTTGGTACTTTCATCTAATAAAGAGTTTATTCGCGTGCCAAATATTATTAATGGATTTTATATAATAGTGTCTATCCACGCACTCAGAATATATATATATATATATATATATATATATATATATATATATATATATATATATATATATATATATATATATATATATATATATATATAGTGTGACAGGCAGAAATTAGAATTTAAGACGTAATTATTGATAATTAACATACATATAAAATATACATCATTTTTCACAGTTTATAGCAAAGAAATCACAAGTATTGTGTGCGATTCACTTCCTGTAGTTACCAAGCATCGAGGAATACCCTTTAAACTTCGAAACAACATAGGTGCAGTTTTAATTATCATTATTAATAATAATAATAATAATAATAATAATAATAATAATAATAATAATAATAATAATAATAATAATAATAATAATAATAATATATTATTATTATTATTATTATTATTATTATTATTATTATTATTATTATTATTATTATTATTTTTATTATTATTATTATTATTATTATTATTTTTATTATTATTATTATTATTATTATTATTATTATTATTATTATTATTATTATTATTATTATTATTATGGCGAATGACAGTTCTTTAAAATTCATTTGATCCAGCAAGGCATGTGTGTCAGGAATCGATTAAGGTAAATGTATAGCAAACTAATAGGTGAATTCTGTACCAACCGAGAAGGCTCCTATAAAGGTTATATTTTATAGTCTTCTTAAGGAGTTATTGTCAGCTCAAAATGAGAATAACATGTTATTGGAGTGGCTAGTATGTAACTTACTATTTGTTTTTATCCTTAACTGCAACGGATTTAAGACCAGCTCTCCAAAACAAATATTAGCTCCTACTGGAGTAACTGTTTTGTTGATCAAATGCTTGTCTAGCATAGTAATAGACTGATCCTAAACTATATGTGGTTTCCAGATTAAAGAACCCCAAAATTGGAAAGATAATTCTGGACTCCAATGTTTACTTTTACACATGTACTGTTGTAATCATATTTAATGATGATCTTTTTCCTACCTGCTGACTCTCGTTGCTAGGATATATTAACATAGTGTCATAAACACGAAACTCGTGTATTAAATCATCCATATCACATTTTACACATTGCAAGTAAGATCGTATCTGATCAAGAAATATTTTGTAAGTGTATCTTGCTGTTGTACAATAATTATTTTTTGTTTCAAGTTTGGGTTCAATTTTTTACAAGCTGTTGAAAGAGAAACAGCCACACCAGATATTAACAACAACGGATTTAATTGCGATTATACCAGAGCTAGTCATTAATAATTACAAATATCATATTACTCGAAGTATTCTACAAAAGTAATTATAACATTCTTTTACACCTGATTGACTTTAACATTTTTCCTTATTTATTTATTATTAGGATTATTTTTCAGGTATACATGTAGTAAATATATTAGTCAGCGACAGGGTATTGAAAATTTCTAAGTGACATTTTTTGGCTATTGAATTGTAAATAAACAAGGCTCATTAAATCATCTTAGAAGGTTATTTTCTTCATTATCTTCTATTGATTCAGAGCCGATTAACGGCATGAATACTGACTTAAAAACTTATTTTATCGCTGTTGTACCGTTTGTCGCCTATCACATAATTCATACACGTAGTTTAGGAAATAGTCAATTTTAATGTCTTTCAAAATATTAATAAACATATATGTTTTCTCTTCTTCTACATTGTGAATACAAAATATCACCTAAATATTACTAGTATTCTTTTTCTAGATGTAACCAGTACAACTAGCTTAAGAAGTACAACTAGGGCAACCAGTAAAACTAGCGTAACAAGAACAACTAGCGGAACCAGTACAACCAGTACAACTAGTACAACCAGTACTAGTACAACTAGTACAACAAGTACAACTAGAGCAACCAGTAGAACTAGTACCACCACCACTTCACTGTGAATCACAATTTGTACTGTCCTTTTCCAATTTATAATTAATTTCAACAAATGTCTTTTCTAAAATCTAAAACCAGTTGTGTAGATCTGCAGGCTAACTAAATAATATTTAAAGGTGGACGAAGTACAGCTATATTAATAACAAAAATATGTTGTTCTACAAACATACAAACGAACAACTCTTTCCAGCACAAAAAAGTCAATCTTCATACGGTACTAGAAACTCTATAAGAGGTTAAAATGTGAGTCACTGTAAGATGTTTAAATATTACTGTAAATTATTTCGCATGTACCGGAGCATTTATAGCAAACTAAAACGTTATCTCATAAGCAAGCATGAAGAAATCATGGCGATTTCGAAATCACAACAATGTAGTCAACGTCACAAAGTATCATAAAAAATGAAAGTTGTCACAGCCAATCATTTACATTGCTATTTCTGACTGTTTACTTGCAACGACAAAAATGCATCATTAAAATAAAAAATATAATGATGAATTAAAAATAAATTATAGAGAATAAGAGATATTTAAATTTATCACATATGTAATTATAATACAGGGTCGTAAACTAATAGTATATTTCAAATAATGAACAACATATCCTAGCAATTGACAGTCAAAAGAAAGGTTTTTCCACTCGAATAATATCTGAGCAAAACATGAAACAGGTCTCCACACTATGTGAGTGTGAGTCAGTGTGTGTGTCAGTGTGTGTGTCAGTGTGTGTGTCTGTGTATGTGTAT
>JAEAOA010001614.1:35000-62500 GCA_016746295.1 Potamilus streckersoni
TAAAAACCTTTTTTAACCCTTTTAAAAAAAATTTTTTTATAAAAATTAAAAAAAAATAAAAACCCAAAAGGGCCCCCAAAAAAAACAAAAAAACCCCCCCCAAAAAAAAAACCCCCCCCCCCAAAAAACCCCCCCCCCAACTTTCAACATCCCCAAAAACCCCAAAAAAAAAAACCCCTTTCCCCCCCAAAAAAAAAAAATGTTTTAAAAAAAATTTTTTAAAATTTTTTTTATTTTCCCCCTTTTCCCCCAAAAATTTTTCCCCTTTTTTTTTTTTTTTTTGGAAAAGGGTGGTTTTTAAAAAAATTTTTTTTTAAAAATTTTTAAAAAAAAATTTTTTTTTTTTTTTTTAAAAAAAATTTTTTCCCCTTTTTTTTTTTTCCCCCCAAATTTTTTGAAAACCCCCCAAAAAAATAAACCCACCTTTTAAAAAAAAAAAAAAAAAAAAAAAAAAAAATTTAAAATTTAAAAATTTAAAAAAAAAAAATTAAAAAAAAAAAAAAAAAAAAAACAAATTTTTTAAAAAAAACCAAAGTTTAAATTTTAAAAAAATTTTTTTTTAAAATTTTTTTTTTGAAAACTTTTTTAAATTTTTAAAAATTTTTTAGAAAAAAATATTTTTTTAAAAAAAAAAAAAATTAAAAATTTTGGCCCCCCCAAATTAAAACCAATTAAAAATATTTTTTTTTTTTTTTTGATGCCCCAAAAAAATTTTTTTTCTTTTTTAAAAAAAATTTTTTTTTCCCAAAAAAATTTTTTTTTTTTAAAAACCCCCCCTTTTTCAAAAAATTTTAAAAAAAAAAAAAAAAAAAAAAAAAAAAAAAAATTTTTTTTAAAAAAAAATTTTTTTAAAAAAAAAAACAAAAAAAAAAACCCAAAAATTTAAAAAAACCAAAAAAAAATTTTTTTTTATTTTTAAAAAAAAAAAACCCAAAAAAAAAAAAAATTTTTTTTTAAAAAAAAAAAAAAAAAAAAAAGGGGAAAAAAAAAAATTTTTAAAAAAAAAACCCCCCCAAAAAAAAAAATTTTCCTTTTTTTTCCTTTTTGGGGGAAAAACCCTTTTTCCCCATTTTTTTTTTTATTTAAAAAAAAAATTTTTTTTAAAAAATTTAAAAAAATTTTTTTTTTTAAAAATTTTTTTTTATTTTAAAATTTTTTTTAAAATTTTTTTTTATTTTAAAGGGGGGAAAAGGAAGAACAATATATAATTAAGTCAATCAAGTAAATAAAAACAAACTATACTAACAAGTTAATATATTAAACATTCAACCAATTACAGAATATTACAATATAATTAATGAAGAACAACAAAATCTCATATAAACAATAATGCATTATATAAATCAAGCATGGATGATTCTTATAAATTTGCTCCTTATTTGGAATATTTATATAGGATCTGAATAACGTTAAATGACGATTATTGTTTTCTCATCTAAACTATAGATAAATATTAAATTTATAGCCATTAAAAAAGATGAAACTTGAAATAGAAACAATTTTAGTGACACTATCAACAAAATAACCAACAATTAAAATATACTTTCCTTGTTTGCAGTTGCATGTAAGGTCAATTCAACAACAATGATTATCTTATATATTTATATATTCTTGAGAGATATGAGAAAATTATTATAATATTATCAATATTAATTGTATTATTATTATTTGTAGTAATAGCAGTAATAGTATCAGTATTAGGATTAGTACTAGTAGTAGTAGTAGTAGTAGTAGTAGTAGCAGCAGAAGTAATGGTAGTATCGTTTCTTTTTCTGATATGAGAGTACGTTTTGCTCAGATACATGGCGGTAAGTATTAATGCTCAAGGTAGAACCATGGAAATCTCTGAAAAGAACCATATACACAACAGAAGATATTGACAAGCTGTCTCTCATACCAAAACTAGCTACACAGGAGAATCGAAACCACGCATAAAGAGGTGAGATAGGTATGATCCGTAACGGTAAGCGCTTTTGAATACTTTGCAACTAGGCCAATCGGGACCACTCACACAAACATACACAGACACAAACACACACACTGACACATACACAAAGTGTGGAGACCTGTTTCATGTTTTACTCAGATATTATTCGAGTGGAGAAAACCTTTCTTTTGACTCTCAATTGCTAGTATATGTTGTTCGTTATCTGACATATACTATTGTGTTACGACCCTATATTATAATTACATATGTGATATATTTTAATTATCTCTAATTCGTTTTAATTTATATTTAATTTATCATTATAATTTTTTATTTTAATGATGCATTTTTGTAATGACAAACAAACAGTCAAAAATAGCAGTGTAAATGATTGGCTGTGACCACTTTCATTTGTTTATGATACTTATTGACGTTGACTACATTGTTGTGATTTCAAAATCGCCATGATTTCTTCATGCTTGCCTATGAAATAACGTTTTAGTTTGCTATAAATACTCTGGTACATGCGAAATAATTTACAGGAATATTTTAACATCTTACAGTGACTGACATTTTAACTTCTTATAGAGTTTCTAGCACCGTATGAAGAATGATTTTTTTGTGCTGGAAAGAGTTGTTCGTTTGTATGTTTGTAGACCAAAATATTTTTGTTATTGATATAGTTGTACTTCGTCGACCTTTAAATATTATTTAATTTCCCTGCAGATCTACAGAACTGGTTTTAGACAAAGACATTTGTTGAAATTAATTATAAATTGGAACAGGACAGTACAAATTGTGATTCACAGTGAAAATTCTGTACACTTGTTTAAAGCCAATGTCTGACGTCATTATCTGCCATCTTGGAACGGGATTGAGATTCTAACTACTTTAGTTAGAAATGTTTATTCACAGCACTTATGTGGGGTTTTCACAATTTTAATATTCTTTATCTTTTTCAATCGTAAGTCTGTTTCAAATTTTAACTTTTCGTTGCATTCTCTATGGAAACAAATTTTTCTTGTTAAAACTTAAAAGTTTGTTGTGTTCACTCTTTTAGTCATGGTACATTAAATGAGCCGATGCGCACCAACTGTTTTAGAACTGTTGTCCATTGCTTAAAGAAGTTTTATGCAAAGTCATCTTGAGAAATTCTCGATCCTTAGAGGACTAGTCCATTACCGGTTTTGAAATGTATACAAAAATTTTCATTTACTTTAGATTTTTGATAGAGCTGTATAAGAAATTTTGGATTTACTTCATAATGATGTTAGTGCCGACTTTTATTTATGGTTTTAATGATTAAATTACCTGTTAACTTTTCCAAGACGTTTTTCGTCAAATAAGTTCTTGACAAAATCATCCTGATAACTTCACAATCCTTGGCGGACCAGTACATTTCCAGTTCATAAAATCATACAGAACTGGGAGACAAGTTCTTAAAATAATATGGAACTTGGAGACAACATTGAGTCGTGAAACAAAATAAAACAATGGTGTGAGTTGTAAAATGAGGAACATTGGTCTCAGGAAATGACTCGGGGGTCTAACAGAAAAATAACATGTGAAAGGCATTTGGGGCGAAACGTGAAATTATCATTTGAGAGAAGCTATAGGTCGAAAGTGTTACAAGGGTCACAAAGAGACTTGTAAGACAAAAAGTATTTATGTAATCACATCTGTTTTATGGGGTCAAAATCAGGTAACAATTCAAACGTTTTCATAGAATCAAAAGCGAAGAGTAATGTATAAGTGTTTTCAAAGTTTGAATTGTCAAAATACGCATAGACAAAAATAAACAAACAGGCACAAATACAGCACAAAGATACAATTAGTTGTTGGCAATAGTGAAATATTATATCTAACGTAGACAAGAGAGTGACCAAAAAAGGGGCTCTAAAAGTTATATGTTGGGTTAAAACAAAACATTTTTACGGTTTTTTACAAAAAGACACAGGTTTTAAATATATTAATAAACCTCTTTTTATAATTTGAGGCGGCACGCATGCAATTCAATAAGAAGGTTAGTAAGAAATGCACATTGCTACTGTTGTAAGAAACAAGTGCAAACTGGTGACAAGAAAATAAATTTATAATAATGCAATGACGGAACATAAATATTTTCTTTTCTTTGTATACAGTAAGAAGCTGTAAATACATTCAAGTGGGACAATATTTAATCAATTCCTATATCCTTGTCACAATTTTGTATCCAAAATGTGCTCTTTATTAACTGCATGTTCAATGAGTCTGTTATACATATATATATATATATATATATATATATATATATATATATATATATATGTATATATATGACCTCACAGAGTGAGATAGTATCGAGATGGAATTATTACCGCACATAGATGAAAATTCATTCTGCACTAGACCTAAGCCGTATTTACATGGACATCTCTGTTCATCTTGATCAAAGGTAAATAAAATAGCGCGTGTCCAGATACAAAAGAAATCAGATAAGCAAACAATGTAAAAGATAATTGCTACTAATTATCATTTACAAGTTGATGTATCTGAACAGGCGACTAGTCTTAACGTAGAGGTTAAAGGTTTAGCAATAAGCCGCATACTGTAATGAAACGCATTATAGAAAATATGAACCTAAGCTAGATCTTCATTGGTCTCATAAAATACTACTGGATACTATTGTGAAATCCTGAACAAAAAAGTAACCCCTGACTTTCAATGTACCTCCTTATCAACAATATTTCGATATCGTTTGGATGAGGTTGCAAATTTTTTAGTCAGCTTCCTTAGTAGCATGCATTTAAATATTATTTTTATAGTTATTATTATTATTATTATTATTATTATTATTATTATTATTATTATTATTATTATTATTATTATTATTATTATTATTATTATTATTATTATTATTATTATAACTAGTAGTAGCAGTAGTAGTATCAGTATTATTATTAGTAGTAGTGGTAGTAATACTAGTAGTAGTAGTAGTAGTAGTAGTAGAAGCAGCAGTAGTAGTAGAAGTAGAAGTAGTAATAGTATTAATAGTATTAGAATAACTATCCTTATTGTTTATATTTTTATTATTATTACCTTTCTTATTATTATTGATATTTTTATTATTATATATTATTATATATTATTATTATTATTATTATTATTATTATTATTATTATTATTATTATTATTATTATGAAAACTCTAAATAATTTTAAATAGGTAAGGTAATATAAGGCCATTTTTGTGGCTCTGTATTTGAAACAGGAGCATTGAGATCCACATATTAAGGCAATTATGACACACCAGTCTATTTAATGCATCAATAAAACTGGCACAGAGTAAAAAGAAAAGGATATTATCAAGCAATAATTATCCATATATGGAACATGTGTGGCGTTATATATATATATATATATATATATATATATATATATATATATATATATATATATACATATATATATATATATATATATATATATATATATATATATATACATATATATATATGTATATATACATCGTTTGGAGGGTTTAATAACATCATATGTTAAGCCAGAGATCGTGGTACTGTTTCTTTGTAAACACTTTGAAAATGCTCATGGATATAACCGGACACATTGTCATGCACTTAAATGTGGGATATATATATATATATATATATATATATATATATATATATATATATATATATATATATATATATATATATATATATATATATATATATATATATATCACTGCTACATTTGTATCATATACAATAAGAAATGGACATATAGAACTTACTATTGACCTTTGCTTCCAAATATCCACTAATTATTTCTAGACCTTTGCCTTCAAACACTGCGAGATCAGCATTGTCGTTCTTGCATGCCGCTCTTGCGTCATTCCACGATAGGCATTCGGTTACAACACGCAAGCAAAAGTTTGTTTTCTCTGTTTCAATATGCAAAGTATATCCCCTCTTGCATTCTAGCGGTTCTATCGGTGAAGTGGTGGTTGTACTAGTTGTACTGGTTGCTCTAGTTGTACTTGTTGGACTAGTTGTACTAGTGCTGGTTGTACTAGTTGTACTGGTACTGGTTGTACTAGTTGTATTGATGGTTCTGGCTGCGCTAGTTGTTCTTGTTAAGCTAGTTGTACTGGTTGCCCTAGTAGTACTTCTTAAGCTAGCTGTACTGGTTACATCTAGAAAAAAATATTAGCAATATTTAGGTGATATTTTGTATTCAAAATTAAGAAGAATTGAAAACAGATATGTTTGTTAATATTTTGAAAGACATTAAAATTGACTATTTCCTAAAGCACGTGTATGAATTATGTGATAGGCGACAAACAGTACAACCGCGGCAAAAATAAGTTTTTAAGTCAGTATTCATGCCTTTAATCGGCTCTGAATCAATAGAAGATAATAAAGAATATAACCTTCTAGGATAATTTAATGAGCTTTGTTTATTTCGAATTCAATAGCCAAAAATGTCACTTAGAAATTTTCAATACCCAGTCCCTGATTAATATATTTACTACATGTATACCTGAATAATAATCCTGATAATAATCTAATATAAAAAGAAAATAGCAAAATAATAAGGAAAAATGTTAAAGTCAATCTGGTGTAAAAGAACGTTATAATTACTTTTGTAGAATACTTCGAGTATTATGATATTTGTAATTATTAATGACTAGCTCTGGTATAATCGCAATTAAATCCGTTGTTGTTAATATCTGGTGTGGCTGTTTCTCTTTCAACATCTTGTAAAAATTGAACCCAAACTTGAAACAAAACATATTTATTGTACAACAGCAAGATACACTTACAAAATATTTCTTGATCAGATACGATCTTACTTGCAATGTGTAAAATGTGATATGAATGATTTAATACACGAGTTTCGTGTTTATGACAGTATGTTAATATATCCTAGCATCGAGAGACAGCAGGAAGGAAAAAGGTCATCATTAAATATGATTACAACAGTACATGTGTAGGAATAAATCTTGGTGTCCAGGATCATCTTTCCAATTTTGGTAATGGGGGTCTCTAATCTGGAAACCACATATAGTTTAGGATCAGTCTATTACTATGCTATACAAGTATTTGATCAACAAAGCACTTTCTCCAGTAGGTCCTAATATTTGTTTTGGAGCGCTGGTCTTAAATCCATTGCAGTTAAGGATAAAAAATAGTAAGTTACATACTAGCCACCCCAATAACATGTAACTCTCATTTTGAGCTGAAAATAACTCCTTACGAAGACTATAAAATATAACCTTTATAGGAGACTTCTCGGTTGGTACAGAATTCACCTATTAGTTTGCTACACATTTACCTTAATCGATCCCTGACACATATGATGCCTTGCTGGATCAAGTGAATTTGAAAGAACTGTAATTCGCCATAATAATAATAATAATAATAATAATAATAATAATAATAATAATAATAATAATAATAATAATAATAATAATAATAATAATAATAATAATAAAATAATAATAATAATAAATAATAACAATAATAATGATAATAATAATTATAATAATAATAATAATTAAAATTGCACTTATGTTGTTTCTAAGATTAAAGGGTATTCCTCGATGCTTGGCAACTACAGGAAGTAAATCGCACACAATACTTGTGATTTGTTTGCTATAAACTGTGAAAAATGATGTATATTTTATATGCATGCTAATTATCAATAATTACGTCTTAAATTCTAATTTCTGCAATTCACGCTATATATATATATATATATATATATATATATATATATATATATATATATATATATATATATATATATATATATTCTCGCTGCGTAGAAAGAAACTATTATTTAAAATCCATTGATAATTGCTCTTTTTGGCACGCGAATAAACTCATTATAAGATGAAAGTACCAACCACACATTAAATTATAAATTTCGGTAATACTGATTACAATAAGTTTGATTACTTTTTATCGATATCCATAAAAAGTAATTTGTGCGCATAACAATTCTTCAAAACAAATTTTGTATTCTCTAAGCTGAACTGAATAAATTTACATTACATGCAGCAGTACTGTAATTGGCTTGTCCCATTGTTGCCTGATTGTTTGGCTCGTCTGTGGAAAAAGACTCATTGCACACTCGTAGGTCAGTCTTTAATCCCGCATTCACTGATCTAAGTGGGATTTGAAACAATCACTCAGGTTAGGCGATATGTGCTTCACGCGTGAACTGCACGCTGTTAGGTATATCTCTGATCCGAGACAAAGGCGGAAATGGCTCACATGAAGATGGCAAACGTCACGGGAAGGTGCCTGAGACTTCGAAATTAGTTTTGCATAAACTTTGAATGTTAATAGCAAATTAAGCCGTAAGAGATAAAATTTGGAATAAATATTATGTGTTGTTTTGAGTGAACGGTACTTCAGACGAGAGCCTAACGTACGATAGATTATGTATTGTGTAGCTTTGAGTAACTGACAATCATGGTCCTGTGCTTAGACTAGCTTATGTTATGTTAGTTTGGGGGCAGGCCCTGATGGTCCAGAAGTTCGGACCACAACCTAACGTCTAGATTATAATGAACACACCTAATTTACTGCGACCGTCATCATTGGTTTTGAGGATTGTTAGACTGTATTATTAAAGTGGTTAAGCATGAGGTAATAGGAAGAAACAAGGTAGTGGGTAGTAAAGAAAATTAGATTCTTTTTTGGTGATTTTGGAATTTGGATGTGTACGCGGGTTATTTAACTTAAAATGGTATCTCCTCTGAGTCTATTTTCGGAGGCACCCGCAAATGTATTATGTCATAATATATATATATATATATATATATATATATATATATATATATATATATATATATATATATATATATATATATATATATATTTCGTGTAACTTAGCTTACCTTGATGTATTTTCGAAACTCTAGGGAAGACTCAGCATATTAATTGTTTGCTCTCTGACTTTTCTGTTCTAATTTACATACAAAAGCTAAAAGAAACTGGCAGTTTTTACACAAGTATAGTGACAATATATTATTATTATTATTATTATTATTATATTATTATTATTATTATTATTATTATTATTATTATTATTATTATTATTATTATTATTATTATTATTATTACCTGGTAAGGAAATTCCCCTCCTCCTAGATAATAGGAATATTGTCAGAAGACCTGCAAGAAAACGTGTATAAAACAACGTGTATTAACGCACTGTACATTTGCCCTATTCTGCTGAATGTTTACAAGGTAAGCAATAATATGTATAATTGTATTTTGTGCTAGACTTTGTCGAAATCTAATTAATTTTCTACCTTACCCGGATCATTGATTTTGGTCTTGTAAACAATATGTTATCTCTATTTGATTCCCCTACATTGGTAATTCCCCATGAATAGCTAGGTTAAATATATTTTATATATAGTAAAATGGTAGTAATAGACGCATAACTGTTAAAAAGTTGTGTCCAGAAGTTCATTTGAGCTGTTAAAGACGCATAACTGTTGCTAAGTTGTGTCCTTAAGTTCATTGCAGCTTTTATATACGCCTTCCCCATTTATAACTAGCTGAATATGTCGTTGTAAAAGGAATGTCCACATTAGCATGCTAATGTATTCTGCTATGACAATTTTTTGCTTTTCTATTGACACAAGAAGGATCTAGAAATGGAGACATTTAATTTGATTCTGTTGAGAAACTATTTCTTGTATGATGTTTATTTTATTTTCCTGCGCGTTCAATAAATAAAAACTGAACACTAAATATCACTATGTAAGATACTATCAAATCTGCCACCGATGCATACTGTTTCTCAGAAAAGTGTGAAAAAAATGATTGACCACGGTGATATGTTGTTTCCTAAATAAATCTGCAATTACCTTTACCGAAACAAATGAAAAAGACGCATAAATGTTGCTATGTTGTGTCCTTACGTTCATTGGAGCTGTTATTTGTTTGTTTAGTTCATGTCATTATTATCTAAAAATACAAAGTAATCAAAAATTGCACCTATGCGAATATCATTTTCAGATAATGATAATTATATATCTTGGATTGTATTATTATGATCAAACAAAAGACTATTGCCACATCGCCACTACACGGTCCACCACAGGTATGTCAGCATTTTTATTATTAGATTTAATTTTTATTTCCAGAAAAAAGTTATTCAGCACTTTAATCAATGGGACTTGTGTCTGAAATTCTAGGATTATTTGGGATTTAATTCACAAAACGTAGGTATTTTATTATATTGTCTACCTTTTTATAAAGCCCTCCAGTATTCTCAAGGAATAAAAGTATATGTTCAATGTACAGTGCTTGTTGCATCTCGCTTACTTCTATCTTAAAAATATCTTTACCTTTCATTTCTTTCGTTAAAATTTAACGGGATACTACGATTAGATGCCATAAAATTCCTTGTTAGGTAGAACGAAACTGAAAGTATTGGTATACATTATAGTATATTGAAGAAAGATACACAAATTAAAATTGTTAAGAGAAACGCATGATCACATAACATCATACTGGCACAAATGCTATACACAAAACGTAATAAATCACAAATTTTAATGTTCTCGTATAAGACTGAAAACTTTTGTTTTCATGCTCAGACGATAAGGAAACTAAACAAATAATAATTAAAAGCAGAGTATTAACACAAATTATCAGCCTAATAAATTTGGATTGACTGGACAATTTGATTAATTTAAAATTAATTATTTTATTGCCAATTTCTTCCTGTCTTGCTAAGCAAATGGTGTTATTTTGTCTGTTTCTAGCGTGACATTCAACCACATATTAATCACAAATACTTGCTCTTGTAATTCGAATCATCTCTTTAACATTTCTTATCATGTACCAATCTCCATTTCTTAGCGTTTGTAAATATCAATACTCTCGTAGAGATAGTGCACAGAAACCTCAGAACAATAATAGTTATAGAATATATAAAAACAAATACCTGTTACGAGACACAGCTGTGACAAATCGCCATTATATAAGAACATGTAAGGAACATAACGAGCATAATCTGCAGTCGCTGTCAGCATGATGTTTGTCAAGCAGAGGAGTAACATACACAAGAGTTTCAAGAGTTTCATCTGTAAAATAGAACGTCCACAGTTTAGCAATCACAAAGAGCGAAGATAATATGACAATTAATATATATATATATATATATATATATATATATATATATATATATATATATATATATATATATATATATATATATATATATATTTAATTTCGTGAAGAGCAAATATAGTCTAAATGAAATATTTCTTAATTTTAATCAAATTTACATGATTAAATTATAACTGATCACACTATCTCACCTACCTTGCAGTTGTTGTGTTCCAATGGTAACAATATTCGATCAACGCGTTTACGTTGAGGAAGGAAGAGTGAATTTATACGAAAGGTTCAGAATATTTTGATTGATCAAAAATTTGTAACAGGTCCGTTATGCTTTGACCTTCACTGCGACACGGTACGCTAAGTAGAACATGCCTCAGGCTTATAAGTTCATATTTAATAGTACCAGGATGTCTGACTCTTCCTTTCATTGTGATCTGTTCCGGAAATAATTATAATACAGAGAAGAACATTCTAGGACACAATAAAGTTTTGAATTTGATATAGAGCTGACAGTTTTGTGTTTTTGGTGACATTCAGTTACAATTGTACTGTATTCTCCCCGCAACCTTTTGGTCCCAAAATATGTTTGACTTATTACACTGGTACTTCAGCTAATGTAATGCAGAATATTTTAAAATTGATGATGGTAAGACTTTTGTCTTACTGTTCCTTGAATTATCATTCTACAACAGCCAATCTTGGTTTAAAGAAATCTTTCAGATATTGACACACAAAATATTTATTAGAAGTGGATGATAATAATTATAAAGTTACGAATCTCTGTATTTGTATTTGTTTCGTACAGTAAGTCATAAAAGGAGATGATGGTACATCGAATATCATGCGGACATGTTTTTATATAACTATGTAACAATATCAACGACAACATAACCCAGTGATCGTTTTTTACTTGCAAATTTTTAACAATCATCAGATATGATGGCATAGTCTATTTTTTCCATTTCTTCTGTCTTAAAGTGTCGTGAAGCCATCTTTCCATTTTAACTAACTGGTGTAATTTGAAGATTACCTGACACATCGTGGAACTTATTTGTTTAACAAATATGGTGCACATCAATCTCAATACTTCTCTTCTGATATCTTGATAATTGTGTACAAATATAAACCTTATATTGATATCCATCCACTGGAAAGTGAAATTATTTCATTTCTTTAAGTGAGCTTCACATTTACATGTCTTTAGTATCTGTCTGCGACATATATATATATATATATATATATATATATATATATATATATATATATATATATATATATATATATATATATATATGTATGTATATGATTGTTAGGAAAGGGAGACAACATGGATAACTATGAAATATATGACTTAACAAAATAATTTTAATTAAAACAAGACTGCTAAATGAACATAACATTTTGGTGACACTAGGAAGTGAAATATATGTTGCAAATTATATCAACTAGTATGGGTTTTATTATATATTCATTTGGGTGGATTTATAAGGACATTAAAGCAATTATCTTCTTTGCCAATAAATCACTAACCATACCTTATTTAAAGGACATAAAGTCAGTTTTTATGTGTTTAAAATCCTACTTCAGATGTTTTTTTTATTACTGAATGTACGTTGTACACATTCAGATGAACATAATGATATATTTATCAGACTAAAAGACAAAATGAAGCATAAACATCGTTTGGTGCATACTCCAATGCTATCTTATTTGTCAGAAAGCAGCATGGCAGTGAACATAATATATTGTTGATAAATGTTAAATTATGTATAAGCGAAAAGGTGCAATTTTAAATTGCCATATTGCTCGCAATGCTCCTGGCTCCTTTCCCTTGACATAGATGGCTCATAACATTGACACTTCTGCTGAATATTGGATGTCAATATGAGTATACCAGTCGATGTTTCTTGCTTTATGGCAGAATTTATCGACGGATTATCCAGAATTAAATAGCCATCGGCTTCTTTAACTACGGCTGGCTAGGTTGTATTGACTTTATGTCTCTAAACCAGGTAACTTTGAGTAAGAAGGTTTCGTAATTACATGCTCTATGCATGATATTATGGAACATAGAACTGCATTTTCCGTATAAACAGTTACCTTACACATATAAGTGCAAATCTCTTATAAGTGCAAATCTCTCTCACCATTCCTCTCTCACTCTCTCTCTCTCTCTCTCTCTCTCTCTCTCTCTCTCTCTCTCTCTCTCTCTCTCTCTCTCTCTCTCTCTCTCTCTCTCTCTCTCTCTCTCTCTCTCTCTCTCTCTCTCTCTCTCTCTCTCTCTCTCTCTCTAACTTTCTCTTAAAATCTTAAGAGTGATATTAATAATTCCCGAGCTACTGATCCATGATCATACGTGCTAGTATCTATTTAACAAAAAATATGTGATGTCTGCACCATTATTGTTGAATAATATTTGAAAAATAAATCCTTATTTACGGGGCCTTAATTAACTACCTTACGGAATCTTTAGTCAATATATATATATATATATATATATATATATATATATATATATATATATATATATATATATATATATATATATATATATATATATATATATATATATATATATACATATTTATTGGTTTACCTTAAATGACTATAATACTTCGTCCAAGAAACCAAGTTTATGTGACCCCATTTACACCGTAAGAATGTCAATTCGTTTGTTCATATCGGCGACATTTATGGACAAACCTTTCTAGCGGAAAACAAGGTCTCTGCTGATAATTATAAATAACGTTACGGCTTTGTATGAAATGGAACGAACGGCGCAATAAACAATAAGAAAATAAGGAAAATCATGCAAACAATACACCTGAGGTGGTTCACTTACTATTATGTAGTAAATCAGCCAATAAAAAGACGATGAAGTAAATCACACTGACCAAAACAGGCAAAATGTCTTTCACAAGGTGTTAGTTATAGAAGTAGTATAGGGAAATGAGAGTCTTATCCCACTTTATATTTTTACCATCCAAACAATTGTAATTTAAATGAGGGTTTCAGCTCACTTTTTTTTACCCTCCAAACAAGTATAAATTATAGTCCTAAATTATCCCCCACCTCATAGGAAAATGAGGGTTTTGGCCCACCACCACCCTCCACACCTCCTCCCCACCCCGCCAAACCCTCATTTTCCTATACTACTATGTAGACAGGTATTTTGTAACCAGACAAAACAACAGGTGTTTGAATGCGATAAGCTCTGTCAACAGAAGTGACGAATTTGTTAGAACAGCGTATGTGTGGAATATGATTATTCTAAAGACGGCAAATAGGTTTTACCACAAATTGTTTATCAGATAACAGGATGAAAATTAAACTGTGCATTAGAACGTTTCAGTTAACAAGGCGGAAATTAAAATTAAACTAGCATTAGAAAGAAAATGTTATTATTTTAGTTATATTATATCTTAAGTTTAGATAAAATTTTATGTTACTCATATTTTTTGTGATATTTTTTTTCATACTTGCTAACCCTCATTGGTAGAGTATCTGTTAACATATTGTCAATAATATGAAATTCACGTAATAAATCATCCATATTATATTTAACTCCTCGTAGGTAAGACCGGATCTGATCAAGTAGTTTCTTGTAAGTTTTAATTGATGTTAAACAACTGTGCTTCTTCATCAAAAGTCTTGGTTCTACTTTTTTACACGCCGCTGTAAGTGAAACACCAATAGCGGATATGATTAACAACAACGGATTTAATGATACCCCACTTGAAATTATACCAGAACTGGTCATTAACAAGGGTAGATAAGATATTACAAGAAGGATCTTGTTGTAGTATTTGTAACATTTTTTCACGCACCAAAGTTTTTTATGATAATATTTGTATTGTATTAATGCGTCTACATCTTGTTTTGGAATATCTTTTGAAATATGATTGAAATCAACTATACTTCTTTTCATTACAATATTAGTTCACATAGTCCTATGTTTGGGTAATCCATAATAAGAGCTGGTTGTTCAGCTATAAATTCCAAACACCAGAGAAAAATGGCTAATTTTAAAGTTTTATCAACTGGTTCAAGTACAAATTCTTCTTTAGAATTTTTGTCTATTATTACAGATAATACTCCAGATGAGTCATCATTTGGATGACGAAATAGATATTTGGTAGATATTCTAAATTTTGCACAGCTAAGCGCTGACAATCTATACACACCGGTAACTTCTGCAATATATTTGATAGAATTATTTTTTGGTGTCCACCCAGTATAACCAGTATCAACAGTATACAAAATATATTTAATCTGTTTGTGAGGAATTTTAACCATACTCGTTTTCTCAACAATATTAGGAATTCCACTAATAATATCATTGAGTTTTGTGTTAATATCATTGAGTTTTGTGTTAATATTAGCGAGTGTAATATTAACAATTGATGGACTTCCAAAAAAATCATCTATAAGCGTGTTTATGTTTCTACGAAAATTTAAAAACGTTTTTACGTGACCGGTAAATTCATTTTTGAGCGGTGTTATTTCATTACTGATTGGAACGTCCTGATCATCGATATATTTCTTAGTTGGATATCCAAGATCTGTAATCTTGTTCTGGTTCATAACAATATTCCCATTAAATAAATCACCAGCTTTTTTAACAAAATCATATACTGACCTACCAGAATATTGTATCTTACCTTGATTGTTAAAAGTCATGATATTATCAGCAACCGCATTAGGAATTCGTGCAAGTACATCTGGCAGTTTTACATCACTCGTTTTTAATCGTCCTTCTTTATCCTGGAAAATGACGACTTCATTTGGTTATACACTGGTAAGATTTAGTAAATTATTGATTTCAGTTTAGAGCTGATCAAGAGTTGCATATTTGGATAAGTCACCTTGGTAACCTTTTGTGGATAAATCTCCTGATAGTGTTCCAAATTTAGTATAGTAACTCATTATTTACTGTCTTAGATAAAATTATCAACACTAGTTTAATATTATACAAAATGGCAAAATCGTCGATATTAAACTTTGATACAGAGAAGCTGGTGAAACACAAGCATAACAAAGAAATTCCTGATTGTCATTATCTTATTGTTGGGCGAACTGGATCAGGAAAAACAAATTTGCTTATGATCTTGCTTCTTGGTGAGAATTTTAACTACGATAGAGTCTATGTTTACAGAATCAATCCACAGCAAGATAAGTATGAGTTATTAAGCGATTTTAATGATAAACTTTGTGATGAACTTAAGGCTGGTGAAGATTGTTTTATAATTAGGCAGCCAGAAGATCTTATTCCAGTTAATCAACTTGATGCAGATGAACATAACATAGTAGTTTTGACGATATTCCGCTAAATAACATGGGGATGAACAAAATAAGATCGAATTTCTCACTGTCACGTAACAAACAATGTAATTCTGTTTAACTCGCTCAAGGATTTTATAATGTTGACAGATTTATTCGGCGAAATACGGGTTGTTTTATATTATTTCCAGTACTGGACAATGTTGACGTTAGAAATATTGCAAGCGAACAATGCGGTGACGTGACAAAAGATAAGTTTATTGAACTTTACCGTCATGCTACAAAATATAAATACAACTTTTTCTTATTTGATAAACTTACAAATGATCCAACTAAAATGTTTCGCTGTTGTATTGACACTTACTTACAGTAAGGGTTTCAATTTTATAAAATTTATAATAATAATAATGGACAAACGAGCAAGATACAGACAACACATAAAAGATCTAAAAAAAACTTGCTCAATCTCAGACATCGCTTAAGCAAAAAGTACAAGCTCGACGTGGGCAAGTAACCGCTACAGAAGCAACAGCTACAATTTTCAAGCCATTTACTGAAGCACTATTAGGTAAACAACCTGAAACTAAACCACTGTCAGAATAAGAACTTAAACAACTGCAGGAAAAAGGCTTGTTTGGAATTGTTAGAGAACAACAAGAAGCAGCTGCTGCAAAACTTGTTACTAGATCTGATGAAGAAAAAAGAAAACTAATTGAGGCACTTACAGCAAATATAGCTGATCCTGCGGCTAGACAAGCTGAAACAGATCGATTGATAAACAATCCGCTGGAACTTGAGCGAAGATTAGCAGAGTTAACAACGCAAGGAATAACAAATATTATAAAAAATTTATCAGGAGATATAAAAGATATCAAAGAGGAGCAACAAAGAGTTGGAGAGCTTACTGTAAAGTTTTTGGAAGTTGGAGATCAAAGATTTTATTTTACAAAAAGAGCAAATGATGAGATAAAAGGTATTGAATATGATGATTTTTTAAAGAATGAAAATATAAGGGGTATTGATGATATAAGCAAGTGGACTGATGTAGAATATCAAACATTACTCTATAGATTAGATGTAATATTTAAAGACGGAGCTGCTGCTAAAGATGAATTAAACACGGTTACAGAGATTGATAATATGATTCCACTTTATGAAAGAATGAGAAACGGTGTTATTGCTCTCACGTTTAAAAAAACAGCAGAAAATAGTAGATTAAAACCTTTTGGTAAAGGGTGGAGTTTTAAAAGGAAATTTTTTACTTTTGATAAAACTTGTGTAGAGAAAAGTAGAGAAGTAAGAACAGGAATTGGTGTAAAAATAATTACATTAGCTACTGAAATGATAGGTAGGTTAATGTTATTAATATCATCAAAGGAAGCTGGGAATGTTAGTGTTGAACTTGATAATGAAATCATTGACATACTTGATCATCTAAGATCAAGTGAATTATTAACATCTGACGAATATGAATCTTTACACCGCGACTTAATCGCGGCGACTTAATTTTGTAAAATGATATAATATTAAAGGAATGCAAACAACATTATTACTAAACTCTAGTGAGTCTGCGATAGATAGCGCAAATTTTTCAGTAAATTATATTCCACCTATCCACCTAGATCCTACAAAACAATATGAAAATGGATTAATTTCTTGTACTTGCTGGAATGCTATACCTAACGTGAAAAATGATGTTAACAATGAAATGTATTTTACTATGATTACCACATCTCCAATATCTACAACAAAAAAAATAAAAATTCCGCAAGGAGCTTATAATATTACTGATATAAACAAGACAATCAAAGAGCTCATCACAAAAGCTGACGGTGTGGCTGATAATTTTGAATTGGCAGCAAATTATAACACATTGCGCGCTAGGATAACTTTGAAAAATATAGTAATCAGTCTTGAACCAAGAGAAAAAAGTATTGCACAACTGTAAGGATTTACTGAAAAAACTTCCACTGCACTTGATCAGCCTATTACATATGACAGTGAACTGTCGGTAAATATAACAGAGGTAAATACATTATTAGTAAATTGCTCTATTGCTTCTGGCTCTTATACATCAAAGGCAGCAAAGGTCAAACGATTTACAGTTTCTCACCAGAAGTTCCGCCAGGTTCTCTCATGCAAATATCTCCACGAGATATTATCTATTATCCTTTAAATGTTGAAATTCAAATATCAAGTATAATAATGCAGTTGACAGATCAGTCAGGAAAACAGTTGGAATTGAATAATGAAGTTGTAACTTATTATTTACATCTACGTGAGCAAAAGTAAAAATTATGCAACATCAAATATAATGAAACAAAGAAAAAATTTTATCGAAGAAAAATAGTAGGAGGATTTTTTGGAAATATTTTTACTAAAGTTATTGAAAATATTCCGGGTATAGCACGTAAAGTTGCACCAATTGCTATTGACGCTGGTAAAGCTTTTGCAACTGGGACTGCATCTGCTGCTGGGACTGCGGTGGGACAAAAATAGCTGATAAAATAAAAGGTGATACACCGACTGCATCTGAAATAAAACAAGCTATCTCAGAAATCGCTCTAACAAAAGAAATTCAAAAAGCTATGATAATAACAACAAAATAATTATTATCACCAAAGGGCGAGCAGATCATACAAAAATTAATATCTATAGTAACAGTGCCGCAATAAAATTTTATATAAACTATTAAAATAAAATGTCTGTTAAACAATATCTCGAGTTAACAGAAACTTATGACATCGACAATGATGTGACAGAATTTGAGTTTGTTGAGTATCTTGATGAGAATTCTAACGAACCAAATAAAGCTGGTATCAGAACCTTTAACACTATAGACGAAGATTTATTTCTACTGCCACATAAGGCTATGTTAGAAGTTCGTGGTCAGATTATGACAGTAGCCAATCCACCTGCTGCAATTGCGTTTGGAGCAGAAGTAGCTCTTATAAATAACGGCTGGAGTTTATTTAAAAGTGCTAGATATCAACTGGCCAATCAAACTATAGAAGATATTTCAAGTCATCTACAAGTTGTAAGTACAATTTTAAATATTATTTCGTTTTCCGACGATTACTCAAGATCAACTGCAACTAATATTATGTGGTTTAAAGATACTGGACGGGGTATAGCTGAATCAACCGAATTTCTAAAGAGAGGCGCCATAGTAATGGTGCTGATGCTGATGCAAATGCTGTAATTGTGAGAAATTTTCTCATTGCTAATGCAGACGCACTAGGTATTGCTGCACCAGGTGCATCTGCTAATGCAGACGCTTCAAGAGTTTCTCTTACATCAGCTTTTAATAATCTAAATGTAACGCCACCAGCTGCAGATGCAAATGGTACTGCGATGTTAAATTTACTTCTTAACACACTTGACGTGAGAAAACCCTGCTATAACGAAGGTTTTGCTAGGCGAAGAAAACTTGCAGCAGTATCACGTCAAATTACAATGATGCTTCCACTAAGTATGATTTTCGGCTTTTGTCGCGATTATGATAAAGTATTTCGCGGAGTAAAACATACTCTTATTTTAGATCGAGCAGACCAAAACGATTGCTTGTTTAGATCTGGAGGGGTTGATGTACAGTTTATCATAAACAAACTCGCTTTGTGGATGCCACGTATCACACCGTCGATCACTAAAATGTCAGAACTAAATAGTACGCTTGATAAGCATACAAACAGAACTTATTTTAAGCAGCATAAGATATATCAGACAGCGGTTCCAAATACTACTGGCTACACGTGGAGGGTCACAACAACATCAAGCGAACAACTGCCGAGAAATATCTTTATCGTATTTCAACAGCAAGCCCGACGAGGTAACCAACAACAAAATAATGCAATATTTGATCACTCTGATGTTAGACGAATATACGCTAGATTAAATTCAAAGCAATATCCAGAACGAGCTATCGAGTGCAATTTTGCTGATGACGTTAATAAAAATATTTCTCGACCGTACATGTACCTGCTTGACGCAATTCAAAAATATCAGGATGTTGAAGATGGAACTCAAATATCAGCAGAGGAATTTCGTACCCATTATCCTATATTTCATTTTGATGTTAGTAAACATAACGAGGGAATTGTAGACAGCACAGCGGATATTGAAATCACCTGGACACTTGGGGCGGTTCCAGTAGCACCGTTGTACGTATACGCATTAGTGATTAGTGATAGATTTATCACGGCAGATACTATTGGAGGTAAAATGACAGTTTAAGTTTAATCTACAGTTGTTATATAAAATGGCAAAATATATTGTAAAAGAAGTATATTTAACCGATGGCCAAGTTAAAAAATTAGTAGCTGCTATTGCAAAGCGAGAACAGGTATCATTAAAAATCAATCCTAATATTTCTGATGGTGTTTTAACAAAATTAATGCTAACAAAAAAATCAAGTAAAAAAGTATGATCGTAAAAAAAATTTTGTTTTAAATTTGAGTGCTACACAAATGACAGCGATGGCAAACGACATTGTCGTTAAAGGTGGTTTTCTTGGTCCAGCATTATCAGTATTAACTAGTACAATAATACCTAAAATTTTACCAGTCTTTGGCACATTAGGACTAGAAGCAGCGTCTGGAGCAATATCTGGCGCAACGAAGAAAGCAGTGGAAGGTAATGGTATCATTCGTGGAAGTGGAATAAAAAAAATTGTAAATTTTATGTAAATAATATATTATAATGCAACAAAAGAAAAAGAAATCGCCAACAACAAAAAGAAAACAACAAAAACAAAATCGCCAACACTAAAATGCAAATGCATATGCAATCAACCAAAACAATGAGGAATTATTCCGTTCGCTCCACTTTTGGCGGGACTAGCGGGAAGTCTGCTGCCAAATCTTTTAGGAATCGGGCGTGGTCTAACATTACCGGGAACTCGACCACCCCGTTGAGTAATTTTGATATCATTGATAAGTTAAAAGCAGTTCCTGGATTTCACGGAGTTTATTCTAAAGATGAACTCTCAGCAATAAAATCACCATCAGCTGTAAGTTCCAGTGTTATTAATATACAAGATTCTAATGACGGATCCGGTACGCATTGGGTAGCAGTTTATAATAATAATTATTTCGACTCGTTTGGACTTCCTCCAAGCTATGTAATAAAAAAGTATATGAATAAAAAATTTAAAACGATATATTATTCATCAAATCAACTCCGACCTGTTGGAACGTCTGCTTGCGGATATTATTGTATTATGTTTATTCAACAGATGAGCAGAAATCTTAATTTTTTAAATTTATTTTACAGTTTGACAAGCATCCTTCTCACGCTAATGATGAGATCGCAATAAATTTTATCTAAACTTAAAAATATAATAATGTCAACATACTGTCTCAAGTGTAGAACTAAAACAGGAAATATTAATGAAACAACAGAATAAAAAAAAACAACAGGATAATATTAAAACGTTTTTGTGCAGTCTGCGGAAAAAGAAAAAATATTTTTTAAAGAATGTGTCCCCCGCGACAGTATCCTCGGAGATGTCGCTAGGATCTGGTTATCCTGATATTATTTTAGTCGACGACTAAAAATATAGAATGATATGCAACTGTGATTCTGACAGAGATTTGTGTCTTGAGCAAAATAAAATTGTCGCATACTGTCAATGTTGTAACAACAGAGAAATAATAGGGTCAGGTATAGATATACATGAAATTATTGGAAAATTACCAAAACCAAAAGGTGGTTGGACATTGCCAGGTCATCGGTATACTGGTCCGTGGAATCCGCTAGATCAACAACTAGATGAAAACAACAATCCATTGCCAGGTCAATTGCCTTATAATCAAGTGGATGCAATAGCGATGCTTCATGATATCTGTTATCGTGATCATGAAAACTCGAAAGCAGATTGTGATAAAGTAATGTTAGACGAATTACGTGATATGGAGCCAAGAAATCTACGAGAACGTTTTGATAGAAAATTTGTTCAGGGAATGATAGGAGCAAAGTATAAACTCGGACTCGGAAAAAAAGTATACGATGATCTTGCAGTCGAGCTGCACAGACCTAAATAAAAAGGTCCCACGACGTAAAGTTGTCGCTAATGGTGTAGATGATATCTGGGCAATAGATTTGGTGGATGTATCCAATCTAGCTCAGTTTAACGTTGGTGCTGATGGTGCTCCAAAAAGGTGTTTGTTTAATGTTATAGATGTTTTTAGCAAATACGCTTTCAGTGTACCTGTTTCGGATAAGACAGGGACTTCAATGACTGATGCGCTAAAACAAATAATAACGAGTACAGAAAGAAAACCGAATAAAATCTGGACTGATCACGGATCCGAGTTCTTTAACAAAAAGTTTGAACAGTTTCTAGAACAAAATAATATAAAAATGTATTTTACAGGAAACGAAAGTAAAAGCGTTGTTGTTGAGAGATTTAATCACACGATAAACGAGAAATTACACAAACATATGACAGCTAACAACACCAACAGGTACATCGATGACCTTTCTCAAATCGTAGGTGAATATAATAACACAAAACATCGAACTATCAAAATGACACCTAAAAAAGCTATTAAAAATCCAATATTAGCAAATGAAAACATATACCGCAGACATAAATTTAAGGTTGGTGATAAAGTTAGAATTTCTTTGACAAAAAAGGTATTTGCAAAAGGATTTACTCCAAACTGGAGCGAAGAATTATTTGTAGTTGATAAGGTACTTTTCACAATACCTGTAACGTACGTTTTAAAAGATCTGGCAGGGGAACCGATCGTAGGTAGATTTTATGAACAAGAACTACAGAAAACTGAGCAGGATGTCTTTGTTTTCGAGAAAGTGATTAGAAAAATGGAAATAAAAGTTTAGTCAAATGGCGTGGGTATAGTGATAAATTTAACAGTTGGATCCCAGTTGGATAATGATATAATGTTATTATAAATTTTCTCATACTTTTGTTTGACAGATTTACATTTTACTGGTTTACATAACGATATTAGATACTGCTTACGATCGTCAGAGATCGTCATTAGATTAAAATCTTGACAAATATGAAATCGAATTTGATATTTTTTTTATCGGCCTGGAATTCTGATGTTTAAGAAAGGTTTGATTAGCTGCCAAAACAGTTGTTGTTCGGCAACGGTAAAATTAAATTTCATTTTTTTTTTGCAATGTGATACTTGACATTATATCGTTTAGTTGTTGGTCTGCTGTAATTTGATCTGTCAGCATCAGTGACTATTTCACCATCATCATCAGATTCGCTGTTATATAAAATATCATCTTCATTATAAGCAATAGATTTGTCTATGAAATCTTTGGAAAATGTGACCTCATCACTGACGACCTTATCGCTGGCGACTTTGTCGCTAGTATCTTGTTTGTAGAGTTCAGCGAGTCGTTTCATCAAGTCCATTATTATAATATAATTTTTATCTAAATTATTTTTATAAGATGACTGATGAGATAAAATATCACCAAAAAGTTAATATATTAAATTACAACGAACTAATCGAAGCGGTAAGAAAATGTTTGTTGGGTTATAGTGTTGACGTCATTGTTATGCAAGGTGATTCTCATAAAACATTGCTAACAGAAGCAGAAAAAAATAAAATTAATGAAAGTGCAGTAACGACGCTAAAATTTAATCACGATGATATCATAGCATTTGCTCATCATTGCTTGACTAAAACCGAGCTATCAAATATCATATCTAAAACCAATCCTAGCATCGTATTCTCTTGAAAAAGCTGATTTCATTACTCCATCAGCTACAAATTTTACTGCTCTGGAATTTATCTTATAATGCTTTGCCGCAGCTGTAATGGATTTAAATTCATCTCCTCATCCGTTTCAAGGTTTTTTGAAATAACAGGTTTTGCTGGACATATAAAATTAATACCACCACCTCGTCCTTTTCTTATCTTTTCTTGCTGGGTTACTAGCTCCAGATTTCTCAATCGGTTATCAGTTTTTACGTTATTAATATGATTAATAACCAGATCATTGGGTATAGATCCATTGAACACCTCGTAAATAAACCTATGACCAAGATAACGAACTTGATTTGTCGATGTTCCTCTAACAGTTACCCTGATATATCCCATACTGCTAATAGTACTAAGAACTTTTATAGTTTTTCTGTTTCTAATAATACCGCGATCGTTAGCCTCGTATAAATCAAAGAACGGATGCGGCTGAAACTCATCTTCTAAGGATAAGTTTTCAATGTTGTCATCAGTGACTTTATCGTTCATATGATAAACACGCTGTCCCTCTGGAATATCATCGCAAAACAACGTGTAAATAAAATCTTTTCTAAACATTGCAATCCTCTCGGCATTATCTCCCTTTACACTAATCCTATAACCCCCTGACGTTAATTTGCCAATAGATATTCTAGTTTTGATGTTAATAACTGATCCTTATGTATTTCCAGCGTATAAGTTGTATTTTGGGTGAACATGATAAATCTCTAGACTAGATGAAAACGAGGATATATACCCGAGATATATTTCAGAAAAAGCTTCACAATCGACTATAAATATACTGTTTTACAAAAATCATTACGTTTGGATTAAAAACGTTAACGGACTAGTTGGTAAACAGTACAATAAAAATAGGAACAAAAAGTTCTTTTGTTACCGCTGCTTACATGGTTGTGCTAACAAGGAAACATTACAAAAGCATTTGCAGTACTGTATTGATGTGCAAAAAATAACAATGCCATCTAAAAAAGATAGTGTGTTACAGTTTGTCCATCATAATCACAAACTAAAAGTTCCTTTCGTTATATACGCTGATTTTGAGTGTTTACTTCAACCTGTACTTGGCGTAGAAAAAAATCCTAATCAATAGAGTACACGAAAAGTTCAAAATCATGTTCCGTGTGGAGTAGCGTATAAGGTAGTTTGTTGTACTGATTCTAGATTATCTAAACCAATCAAATTATATCGTGGTAAAAATCCAGCTATCTACCTTCTCAAGCAGTTGATTAATGAAGTTGATAATATTACTTATCGTTTGAAAAAAGTAACGCCAATGTTAAAATTAACACCTCAACAAGAATCCGATCACGAGCAAGCAGAAATTTGTCATATTTGTGGAAAAGCTTTTGATACTGACAACAAAAAAGTACATGACCATTGTCATTTGACTGGACAGTATCGTGGAGCGGCTCATAATCAGTGTAATTTAAAATTTCATGCTCCAGATTTTATTCCGGTTATTCTTCACAATTTTCGAGGATATGATAGCCATATTATAGTAGAAGCTTTTGGTGATCCTGATATAAAATCTCGTCTAAAACTCGATAACGTCATCAAATGCATCCCAAATAATTTTGAAAAGTACATGTCAGTTACGCTAGGTAAATTGCGTTTTATTGACAGCCTGCAGTTTATGGCAGCCTCGTTAGATGAGCTAGTAAAAGGTTGTAGTAAATTTGATAACCTAAGAGACTGTTTTGGAGATAAATTTAATCTACTAGCTAAAAAAGGATTTTTTCCATACAAATACCTCGACGACTGGAGTAAATTTGATGAAACATCTTTACCTGGCAAAGATAAATTTTACGCACAACTTAAAAATGAAAATATAACTGATGATGAGTACAGGTATGCACAAGATATCTGGAAAGAGTTTGATTGTGAGACTTTTGGTGATTATCATGATTTGTATTTGAAAACTGACGTGTTATTATTAGCAGATGTTTTTGAAAGTTTTCGAGAAGTGAGTTATAATAATTACGGACTAGATCCTTGCTGGTATTATTCTGCCCCTGGACTGTCATGGGATGCTCTGCTAAAGTTTAGTAAGGTAAGGTTGGAATTACTGACTGATGTTGATATGTTCAATTTTATTGAAAAAGGTATCCGAGGCTCTATTAGCGTGATAACAAAAAAGTATGCTGAAGCAAAAAACAAATATTTGAAACAGTATAACGCTGACCTTCCTTCGAAGTATATAGTTTATCTAGATTGTAATAACTTGTACGGGTATTCGATGGCAGAACCAATGCCTCTTGGTGGATTTCATTAGATCACGGCTGATCGATTTCTAGCGGACACAGAAAAAAAGATACCCGAAGATGTTTCCTATTTCGTTGACGTTGATCTTGATTATCCAAATTCGCTTCACAAATTACATAACGATTACCCTTTCTGTGCGGAATCGATGGTCATAGATTATAGTTTGTTATCAAAAGAACAACAAGCGTTAGCATCACCAAGGCAACATTCCATAGTCAAGAAACTAGTACCAAATTTACTTGATAAGAAAAATTACGTTTTGCATTACAAAGTTTTAAAACAAGCAGTCGATGCTGGTCTTGTGTTGAGAAAAGTTCATCGTGTACTAAAATTTAATCAGTCGACGTGGATGAGAGGTTATATTAACTCAAACACTTCAAGAAGGGCTGAAGCGAAAAGAGTTTGAAAAAAACTTCATTAAACTGATGAAGAATTCCGTTTTTGGTAAGACGATGGAGAATATTAGGAAACGTGTAAATATTGAAATAGTTAATGTTGTCAATCGCAGAAACAAACTTGTGTCAGACGATTATTTTGTGAGCATGAAAATATTTAATGAAAATCTTGTTGCGATACAAAGAAGAAAAGTAAATCTAAAACTAAACAAGCCGATCTATGTTGGAGCTGCAGTGTTAAATTTATCAAAGTGGCTGATGTACGATTTTCATTACACTTTTGTTAAAAATCAGTGGCCGGCTAGTAGATTATTGTTTACTGATACTGATTCGCTCGTATATGAAATCGAATGTGAGGACATCTATCAGGACATGTACAATAATCGACATGTTTGATCATTCCGATTATCCACGTGACAGTAAATTTCTTGACGACACAAATAAAAAGGTTATTGGTAAGTTTGAAGATGAAATGAACTCAAGCGCTATCAAATACTATATCGGATTACGTAGTAAAATGTATGCCGTATTATTGGACAATAATAAAATAACGAAAAAAGCAAAAGGTCTGCCTCGTGATTTTGTTAAAAGGTTTATGAAATTTGATTGACTACAGGTATGCGCTTGATGGCGGTGTTAGTTTTATGAGAGCTATGGCAATTCGAACTAATCATCATAAACTATAAACAGATGTCATTATCAAACGTGGATTGTATAATTCTGATGACAAACGCTATTGTAAAAATGGGGTAGAT
>JAEAOA010001614.1:67500-114852 GCA_016746295.1 Potamilus streckersoni
GAGAGAGAGAGAGAGAGAGAGAGAGAGAGAGAGAGAGAGAGAGAGATATACATAAGTATTTTTATTTGTGTGGGGCCCTCTCAGAATTTTCATCATCTGAGGGACCCCCGAAAGTTTAAAGCTTTTTATGTCATTTTTGTTTTTTCCGGCGTGTGTGCTATTTGTAATAATTTTTTAAAATTTCATTTATAATTGTATTAATTTTGAGTTAGGGTTTCTACACCATTCCTATTCTAGCATAAAAAGACTCCTTATCCCAGGATGGATCCAAAGTTAACGTAAATTATGTGATGCATGCAACGGATCTATGTTGCCCAATGTTTTCTGTATGTTTCTGCTATTTGTTTTGTTCGCCGTTGTGAGTTTTTTGTACAGCTTGCTGCATTGATCAAGTGATTTCAAGTTGTTCATTAATTTTATTAGGGTTTTTTGATTCGGGAAACCAGTTGTGATATAAGATCGATTCCGGTTTCCCTTTCGTTGGAACTTCTTTGTATTTAGTGTGTGTTAGGAGAAGATATATAGATAGTAGAGAAGATTGTGTGTGTATTAAAGACAATGTGAATGTTTAGTGCTACTTTGAGATGGGGAAAACTGCTACCGTCCGTGCTACCACAGGTAAGTCACGTATCTTTGGCTCCCCACCTTGTTCTTCCCCTTGTAAATTCTAGTTCTTTTTATATGTTGGTGTGGTCTATAAATTATTAAAACAGATCCCACAGGCATATTGTATCTATGAACGAATAGTATAGAAAAATTATTATTTTCTGTAAATTTGATAAAATATATATTTCTATTCTCGTAGTGTTTTCATAATTGTATTAATAAGACCTATTAATTAGTATATATTTTGCAATCCATTATATCATTCATATATAAAAATTGTGAAGTTTCATCATTATCCTATTTTGCATGAAATTGAGTTTCAATACTTGATCTTTCTAATTCATTTTTAGGGCATTTTAAAACTAAGTGGTTTTTTTTTATTCTACGCATTTTCCACGAAGTCTACATTTTGAAAATTTTAAAGTTAAATATCTGTTAAAAGCTGTTTCACCTGTAAGTAATTTGTTGTTGAGATAAACATATAACCCACTTTGTATGGCAGGCGACCTTATGTCTGCCCATTTCTTCCATATTATATCCCAGTTAAATCCCGGATTTTTAAACTATATTTCCTGTTTATCTTGAGTGATTGGTTCATTTAGAACGTTATAAATATCATTATTTTTATTCTATAAATTAATGTTATTTCTATATCTATATATTAATTTCTTTACTCTTCTATACGCACCAGGTGGTTGGTTCTAGAAGTTTAACTAGTATATTATTCATATAGATTTCTTTATTAAAGGTACATAAATAACCATATATATATATATATATATATATATATATATATATATATATATATATATATATATATATATATATATATATATATATAAAGAATACAAATCATATGGCGAATAACAACCCTCTCAAGCGTACTGGATC
Source organism: Potamilus streckersoni (assembly GCA_016746295.1). NCBI lineage: Eukaryota > Metazoa > Mollusca > Bivalvia > Unionida > Unionidae > Potamilus > Potamilus streckersoni. The sequence continues at coordinate 68,998 of JAEAOA010001614.1, forward strand.
CACCAAGGGATCACGTTTGTCAGGGATTAATTAAAATAGATGCAATAAACTGACGACGAACAGTACGAAACTAGTAACTTACTAGCCTAAACGCTTTCGACTCTTAATGAGTCTTTTTCAAAGGCAAATACAAAACATAGTTACGACAAACAAATAAACACAAAAACGTTGTGTTTGTAAACCTCTACATTTCTGTCTTCACATGTGCTAAAACTATAAATACAACCAGCTTGTATAGACTAGTTGCGGAAACTGAAAACGTTGTATAATTCCCTAAAAGTCTACAAGCCAAAGCGACATCTATTTTTACTTTGTGTACATATGTAACGCAGTTTATATCCCGGATATTTGATTCTATACCGGTTATTCTTATAGTAAAAATTGAAGGATAATAAGAAGATTTAAAAAATGTTAAATTCTACTAGTGCATAGTTTTCATTTTCTAGTCTTCTTGGTTTAGACCGCTTGGTTTCAATGTTCTACGGCGGCGTATCCAGTATGATTCCTTTTCCTTCCTGGTTTCGGAACTCCAGCTGTGGTTGTTGGCAATAGCGATAAGTATTATATCACTGAAAGTGTGGCCAGGGGAGGAGAAGTGTTCTGCGACCGGGCTTCTGTACAGCTTTTTTGTCATCCAATCAGATCTATCAAGGTTTATCCTTATGTGTAGCTTTTCAGTTTCTCCCACGTACTGAAGGCCACAGATCTTACATGTGATGAGATAAATCACATTCTCTGTTTTGCACGTTTTGTTTGGACCATGTATGTTTAGTTTTTCTTTAGTCACTGTGCTAGTGAATGTCTTGGTCTCTATCATATGTTGACAGGTTTTGCATCTTTTATCGCCACAGGGTCCAGATTGACTAGGTTGGTTTTGACTAGCGATTGTTGTTAGCTTGGCCCTGACTAGGATGTCCTTTAGGTTTTTTGGTCTCCGGTAAGCTACTACAGGTTTGTTCGGAAGTATTAGGTTTAGTATGTCTGACGATTGCACGGTTGGCCAGTGGTTTGCGATGATTGTACCTACTTTGGGATTGTCTGGGTGATAGGTCAGAATAAATGGTATACCAAACGAAATACTCCAAAGCAAAATATATAATCCACAGTGAATACAACTCATAAAAATCCTCCACACGGTATATCTTTAGTAAAAGCGATAAATTAATACGTCGTGATAGAAAACATTTGATAATTAAATTTCAACAGTTTACCACAAAGTAAACAATATAATAAATAAATATCAAAACATTATGGTCTGCAAAAGTATTAGTAAATAATGATCATAATATATGATAGCTTTAATTTGACGTAATCTACCAGTTTTATAGTTATTGGATATATTTTTATGACATCAATAATACAAAAATTAATCAAATGTTCAATTAAGATAATATTAAACAATATACAAATTATTATCAAATAATAGTAAACAGGGGATATAATTCATATAAAAAAAAATATTTCATTAATGAATGCAGTACAAGAATAGACATTTTGTTAATACCGTATTAAGACGGTGATTGCAATTGGTTTGTCTTAAAAGACGTTCCATCTCAGAATCAGCTATATCAATAGGTTGAAAGGAGAAATCTTGCAAAGTATGGGATCTTTTGTTTGCAATTTAGATCTTTTGGATATACCGTATTAAGATGGTGAATCCAATACGTTTTTTTTTAAACAAGTTCCATCTCAAAATCAACTATATCAATTGGCTGAAATGTATGTAGGTACGTAAATACATACATACATACATACATACATACATACATACATACATACATACATACATACATACATACATGCATGCATGCATGCATGCATGCATGCATGCATGCATGCATGCATGCATGCATGCATGCATGCATACATACATACATACATACATACATACATACATACATACATACATACATACATACATACATACATACATACATACATACATACATACATACATACATACATACATACATACATACATACATACATACATACAAACATCACCCCTACGATACATGTTTGCATAGATTCATCAACATAATTTCCAAAGTCAACGATCTTACATAGAAAGTGTTTGTTGATTTGTTGTTTTTGACCTCAAAATATTTATAAAGGAAATCCGCTAGAAATTTCATTCGTAAGGACCCTTGCACATTATACATCTTGTTCTGTATTTGTCAATTTAACATGTCTAAAATTGCGTCATGCTAAACCAGGAAACTATATATTCACGGAAGCAAATTAATTAGTTTTCATTTTCTGCTATACTATTTACCTGAGGCAATTATTTACTGTGACTTGTATGACCTAACAGGAACACTTGAGTTGGCATTAACTGAATTTATAAGAACTATGTTCCCTTCTTAATTTTATTTATTTAAACAACTTACAAAATGATGACTCTTTACACCTGGACATTTAATTACTTTTATGTAATTATGTACTATACTAAAACAATAAAATAAAGATATGTTTGTTTCACTTTCTTCATGAAAAAGTGTCTCGTCAGTGACTGGCATTATGGCCTTGTATATATTTTACATCGGGCCGTAACATGTTCATTCTATGTAACTTTGCCAATGGAAAATTTTGCTGTTTGTCTACAGACTACAAGGAAACAATTAACGTATGAATTTTCTAAACCAGTAGAACAATGTATATATGTCTTGGAACATAATGTTTTATTGGCACATAATCTTTAAACAGTTGCTATGGAAACCAGTGGAAAGTGGTCGCCACTCGTATTTTTGGCAACTACAGCATCATAATCAGAAACAGCACATATCCAACGTTTGGTAATAGATAATTTACTAACAATCTAAGGAAGCAAATTTGATAAAAAAGACAGATACCCTGTATAAATAAAAGGAAAGGGCTGTAAAATTGTTTAAAATCTGTTATTTGTATATTTTCACAAGCCAACAACAAAATGGTTTACAGAATACGACAACTACAATGAGAGTAAATGAAACTATTTTCTCTTACCTCATAAGATATGACAAGAAATAATATGATGTTAAAAATAATTTGTACTACAGTTTAACTTACATATGTATACATATTGATTTGATAATTTAAGGGAAAAAATTATTCAGTTTTAAAAAAAATAACTGAAACTGCCTTGTCTGACAGAAAAATATTCTGCATACACAAAACTGTATTTTAGAGAATTTTGACACAAATGGCAACTTGAATAAAGTTTTAATCTGAATGCAATGTGTTGACCAGTTAGTGATCGGCTTGTCATTAACCAGGTAAAAATTCAGCAGCCATCAATGTTCAAATCGATTGTTCAGGTGGCAGTCATACATTTTACGAAACATATACCTTCTGTAGCCTTTTAACAATGCTGACAGATACAGTAATATACGTTTTTAAATTATTGTATTCATATAAATTACAGTCTTAATACTTAATGTTGTCTTGTTTTCTTGTTTTCTTATTCAATCATAAAGTGTACGAAACATACATCATACGTTGCCTTTTTACAATGCAAACAGATACAATAATAATCCTTATTAAATTAGTATATTCATATAAATTTCAGTCTTAATATTTAATGTTGTTTTGTTTAAGTATTAACTTGCGTCTGTACTCCATGCTTTTGTGTGCAATCAAAAATCAACAGACTATTTGATCAAGTGCAATTATATTTGAGTAGTATTAGGAAATGAGGGTTTTGGCTCACATCATTTTTTTACCCTCCAAACAAGTATAAATTAAATGAGGGTTTCCAAAACAGGGAAATGAGGGTTTTGGCCCACCACCCCCTTCCACCCCTATTAGAACGTTTAAGTTAACAAGGTGGAAATTAAATTAGCATTAGAATGAAAATGATGAAGGTAAGTGATATTATTTTAGTTATATTATATCTTAAGTTTAGATAAATTTTTACGTTACTCATATTTTTTTAGATATTTTTTTCATACTTGCTAACCCTCATTGGTAGAATATCTGTTAACATATTGTCAATAATACGAACTTCACGTAATAAATCATCCATATTATATTTAACTCCTCGTACGTAAGACCTGATCTGATCAAGTAGTTTCTTGTAAGTTTTAATTGATGTTAAACAACCGTGCTTCTTTATCAAAAGTCTTGGTTCTACTTTTTTACACGCCGCTGTAAGTGAAACACCAATAGCGGATATGATTAACAAAAAAGGATTTAATGATACCCCACTTGAAATTATACCAGAACTGGTCATTAACAAGGGTAGATATGATATTACTCGAAGAATCTTGTTGTAGTATTTGTAACATTTTTAACACAACAAAGTTTTTTATGATAATATTTATAGTATTGTATTAGTGCGTCCACTTCCTGTTCTGGAATATCTTATGAAATGTGATTAAAATCAACTATACTTCTTTTCATTATAATATTTGTTTACATAGTTATGATAAATCAGCTACAATTTCCAAACACCACCGATAAGGACCTACACAATTTTTATCAGTTGGTTCAAGTGTAAATTCCTCCTTAGCATTTTTGTTTAATATTACAGATAATATTCCAAATATGTCATCATCTAAATAACGCCATGAATATGTGGTAAATATTTTAAACTTTACACTGCTAAACACTGACAATATATACACACCGGTAACTTCTGCAATATATTTGATAGATTTGTTTTGTAATGTCCATCCACTATAACCAGATGCAACAGTATACACAATATTTTTAATCTGTTTGTGAGGAATTTTAACCATACTCGTTTTCTCAACAATATTAGGAATTCCACTAATAATATCATTGAGTTTTGTGTTAATATCATTGAGTTTTGTGTTAATATTAGCGAGTGTAATGTTAACATTTGATGGATTTCCCAGAAATTCATCTTTAATTTTGTTTATGTTTCTGCGAAAACTTAAAAATGTGTTCACGTGACTGGCAAAATCAGTTTTGAGCGCTGTGATTTCATTAGTAATTGAAGCGTCCTAATCCTTGACGTATTTTTTAGTGACAGCATCCCCATCCTCAGTTGGGTTTCCAAGATCTGTAATCTTGTTTTGTGTCATAACAATATTACCACTTGGATTTCGTACAACTACATCTGACAGTTTTACGTTACTCGTCTTTAATCGTCCTTCTTTGTCCTGGAAAATGACGACTTCACCTGGATCTACGCTGGTAAGATTTAGTAAATTATTGATTTCATTTTTGAGCCGATCAAGAGTTGCATATTTGGATAAGTCACATTGGTAACCTTTTGTTCATAAATCTGATAGTGTTCCAAATTTTGTATAGTAGCTCATTATTTACTGTCCTAGATAAAATTATCAACACTAGTTTAATATTATATAAAATGGCAAAATCGTCGATACTAAACTTTGATACAGAAAGACTAGTGAAGTACAAACATAACAATGAACTTCCTGATTGTCATTATCTTATTGTTGGGCGAACCGGATTGGGGAAAAAATTTGCTTATGAATTTGCTTCTTGGTGATAATTTTAACTACGACAGAGTTTATATTTACACAATCAATCCACAGCAAGATAAGTATGAGTTATTAGGCGAATATAATAAAAAGCTTCGTGATGATCTTAAAGCTGGTGAAGATTTTTTTATAATTAGGCAGCCAGAAGATCTTATTCCAGTTAATCAACTTGATGCAGATGAACATAAGATAGTAGTTTTTGACGATATTCCTCTAAATAACATGGAGATGAATAAAATAAGATCATATTTCTCACTGTCACGTAACAAACAGTGTAATTCTGTTTATCTCGCTCAAGGATTTTATAATGTTGATAGATTTATTAGACGAAATACGGGTTGTTTTATTTTATTTCCTGGACTGGATAATGTTGACGTTAGAAATATTGCAAGCGAGCAATGCGGTGGCGTGACAAAAGATAAGTTTATTGAATTTTACCGTAATGCTACAAAAGATAAATTTAACTTTTTCTTGTTTGATAAACTTACAAATGATCCAACTAAAATGTTTCGCTGTTGTATTAATAGTTACGTACAGTAAAGCGCTTCAATTTTATAAAATTTATAATTATAATAATGGACAAACGAGCAAGATACAGACAACACATAGAAGATCTAAAAAAACTTGCTCAATCTCAGGCATCACTTAAGCAAAAAGTACAAGAAGCACGACGTGGGCATGTAACCGCTACAGAAGCAACAGCTACAATTTTCAAGCCGGTTACTGAAGCACTATTAGGTAAACAACCTGAAACTAAACCACTGTCAGAAGAAGAACTTAAACAACTGCAGGAAAAAGGTTTGGTTGGAATTGTTAGAGAACAACAAGAAGCAGCTGCTGCAAAACTTGTTACTAGATCTGATGAAGAAAAAAGAAAACTAATTGAGGCCCTTACAGCAAATATAGCTGATCTTGCGGCTAGAAAAGCTGAAACAGATCGATTGATAAACAATCCGCTGAAACTTGAGCAAAGATTAGCAGAGTTAACAACGCAAGGAATAACAAATATTATAACAAATTTATCAGGAGATATAAAAGATATCAAAGAGGAGCAACAAAGAGTTGGTGAGCTTACTGTATTATTTATGAAAGTTGGAGATCAAAGATTTTATTTTATAAAAAGAGCAAATGATGAGATAAAAGATAGTGAATATGATGATTTTTTAAACAAAGAAAATATAATAGATATTAATAATATAAACAAGTGGACTGATGTAGAATATCAAGAATTACTCGATAGATTAGATGTAATATTTAATGACGGAGTTAATGTTAAAGATGAAATAAACACGGTTACAGAAATTGATGATATGCTTCCACTTTATGATAGAATGAGAAAGTGTCATTGCTCTCACGTTTAAAAAAAACAGCAGAAAATAGTAGAGCAAAACCTTTTGGTAGTGGGTGGAGTTTTAGAAGGAAATTTTTTACTTTTGATAAATCTCGTATACAAAAAAGTAGAGTAAGAACAGGAAATGGTGTAAAAGTATTTATTTCAAATACTGAAATGATAGGTAGATTAATGTTATTAATATCATCAAAGGAAGCTGGGAATGTTAGTGTTGAACTTGATAACGAAATCATTGACATACTTGATCATCTAAGATCGAGTGAATTATTAACATCTGACGAATATGAAACTTAACACCGCGACTTAATTTTGTAAAATGATATAATATTAAAGGAATGCAAACAACATTATTACTAAACTCTAGTGAGTCTGCGATAGATAGCGCAAATTTTTCAGTAAATTATATTCCACCTCTCCAACTAGATCCTACAAAGCAATATGAAATTGGATTAATTTCTTGTACTTGCTGGAATGCTATACCTAACGTGAAAAATGATGTTAACAATGAAATGTATTTTACTATGATTACACCATCTCCAATATCTACAACAAAAAAAATAAAAATTCCGCAAGGAGCTTATAATATTACTGATCTAAACAAGACAATCAAAGAGCTCATCACAAAAGCTGACGGTGTGGCTGATAATTTTGAATTAGCAGCAAATTATAACACATTGCGAACTAGGATAACTTTGAAAAATATAATAATCAGTCTTGAACAAAGAGAAAGAAGTATTGCACAACTGTTAGGATTTACTGAAAAAACTTACACTGCACTTGATCAGCCTATTACATATGACAGTGAACTGCCAGCAAATATAACAGAAGTAAATATAATATTAGTAAATTGCTCTATTGCTTCTGGCTCTTATACATCAAAAGGTAGCAAAGGTCAAACGATTTACAGTTTCTCACCAGAAGTTCCGCCAGGTTCTCTCATACAAATAACTCCACGACATATTATATATTATCCGTTAAACGTTGAAAATCAAATATCAAATATAATAATGCAGTTGACAGATCAATCAGGAAAACAGTTATATGTTAATAATGAAGTTGTAACTTATTATTTACATCTACGCGAGCAAAAGTAAAAATTATGCAACATCAAATATAATGAAACAAAGAAAAAAAGTTTATCGAAGAAAAATAATAGGAGGATTTTTTGGAAATATGTTTACTAAAGTTATTGAAAATATTCCGGGTATAGCACGTAAAGTTGCACCAATTGCTATTGACGCTGGTAAAGCTTTTGCAACTGGAGCTGCATCTGCCGCTGGGACTGCGGTGGGACAAAAAATAGCTGATAAAATAAAAGGTGATCCCCGACTGCATCTGAAATAAAACAAGCTATCTCAGAAATCGCTCCAACAAAAGAAACCCAGCGAGCTATGATAACAACAACAAAAAATTATTATCACCAAAGGGCGAGCAGATCATACAAGAATTAATATCTAAAGTAACAGTGCCGCAATAAAATTTTATATAATCTAATAAAATAAAATGTCTGTTAAAAATTATCTCGAGTTAACAGAAACTTATGACATCGACAATGATGTGACAGAATTCGAGTTTGTTGAGTACCTTGATGAAAATTCTAACGAACCAAATAAAGCTGGTATCAGAACCTTTAACACCTGAGACGAAGATGTATTTCTACTGCCACATAAGGCTATGTTAGAAGTTCGTGGTCAGATTATGACATTAGCCAATCCACCTGCTGTAATTGCATTTGGAGCAGAAGTAGCTCTTATAAACTACGCTTGGGATTTATTTAAAAGTGCTAGATATCAACTAGCCAATCAAACTGTAGAAGATATTTCAGGTCATCTACAAGTTGCAAGTACAATTTTAAATATGAGTTCGTTTACAGATGATTACTCAAGATCAACTGCAACTAACATGATGTGGTTTAAAGATACTGGACGTGGTATAGCTGAGTCAACTGAATTTTTAAAGAGAGGCGCTATAGTACATGGAGCTAATGCTGATGAAAATACTGTAATTGTGAGAGATTTTCTCATTGCTAATACTGCTGCACTAGATATTGTCGCACCAGGTGCAGCTGCTAATGCAGACGGCACAAGAGTTTCTCTTACAGCAGCTTTAAATAATCTAAATATAACACCGCCAGCTGCAGATGCAAACGGTACTGTGATGTTAAATTTACTTCTTAACATACTTGACGTGAGAAATCCACGTTACAACGAAGGCTTTGCTAGGTGAAGAAAACTTGCAGCAGGATCACGTCAAATTACAATGATGCTTCCGCTAAGCATGATTTTCGGCTTTTATCGCGATTATGATAAAGTATTTTGCGGAGTAAAACATACTCTTATTTTAGATCGAGCAGACCAAAACGATTGCTTGTTTAGATCTGGAGGGGCTGATGTACAGTTTATCATAAACAAACTCGCTTTGTGGATGCCACGTATAACACCATCAATCACTAAAATGTCAGAACTAAATAGTACGCTTGATAAGCATACAAACAGAATTTACTTTAAGCAGCATAAAATATATCAGACAGCGGTTCCAAATACTACTGGCTACACGTGGAGGGTCACAACAACATCAAGCGAACAACTGCCGAGAAATATCTTTGTCGTATTTCAACAGCAAGCCCGACGAGATAACCAACAACAAAATAATGCAATATATGACCACGCTGATGTCAGACGAATATACGCTAGATTAAATTCAAAGCAATATCCAGAACGAGCTATCGAGTGTAATTTTGCTGATGACGTAAATAAAAGTATTTCTCGACCGTACATGTACCTGCTTGACGCAATACAAAAATATCAAGATGTTGAAGATGGAACTCAAATATCAGCAGAGGAATTTCGTACCCTTTATCCTATATTTCATTTTGATGTTAGTAAACATAACGAGGGAATTGTAGACAGCACAGCGGATATTGAAATCACCTGGACACTTGGGGTAGTTCCAGTAGCACCGTTGTACGTACATGCATTAGTGATTAGTGATAGATTTATCACGGTAGATTCTATTGGAGGTAAAATGACAGTTCAAGTTTAATCTACAGTTGTTATATAAAATGGCAAAATATATTATAAAGGAAGTATACTTAACCGATGGCCAAGTTAAAAAATTAGTAGTTGCTATTACGAAGCGAGAACAGGTATCATTAAAAATCAATCCTAATATTTCTGATGGTGTTTTAACAAAATCAATGCTAACAAAAAATCAAGTAAAAAAGTATGATCGTAAAAAAAATTTGTTTTAAATTTGAGTGCTGCACAAATGACAGCGATGGCAAATGATATTGTTGTCAAAGGTGGTTTTCTTGGTCCAGCATTATCAGTATTAACTAGTACAATAATACCTAAAATTTTAATAGTCTTAGGCTCACTATGAATAGCAGCAGCGTCTGGAGCAATATCTGGCGCAACGAAGAAAGCAGTCGAAGGTAATGGTATTATTCGTGGAAGTGGAATAAAAAAATTGTAAATTGTACGTAAATAATATATTATAATGTCACAAAAGAAAAAGAAATCGCCAACAAAAAAAAAGAAAAAAATAAAAACAAAATCACCAACACCAAAATGCAAATGCATATGCAATCAAACAAAACAAGGAGGAATTATTCCGATCGCTACACTTTTGGCGGGACTAGCGGGAAGTCTGCTGCCAAATCTTTTAGGAATCGGACGTGGTCTAACATTACCGGGAACTCGACCACCCCGTTGAGTAATTTTGATATCATTGATAAGTTAAGAGCAGTTCCTGGATTTCACGGAGTTTATTCTAAAGATGAACTCGCAGCAATAAAATCGCCGTCAGCTGTAAGTTCGTGTGTTATTAATATACAAGATTTTAATGACGGATCCGGCATGCATTGGATAGCAGTTTATAATAATAATTATTTTGACTCGTTTGGACTTCCTCCAAGCGATGTAATAAAAAGTATATGAAGAAATAATTTAAAAAGATATATTATTCATCAAATCAACTCCAACCTGTTGGAACGTCTGCTTGTGGATATTATTGTATAATGTTTATCCAACAGATGAGCAGAAATCTTAACTTTTTAAAATTTATTTTACAGTTTGACAAGAATCCTTCTCACGCTAATGATGAGATCGCAATTAATTTTATCTAAACTTACAAGTATAATAATATCAACATACTGTCTCAAGTGTATAACTAAAACAGAAAATATTAATGAAACAACAGAAAAAACAAAAAACAACAGGATAATATTAAAAAGTATTTGCGCAATCTGTGGAAAAAGAAAAAAATTCATTTTTAAAGAAAACGTCCCAGCGATAGTATCTCCAGCGACGTCGCCAGCGAAAAATTCGCTAGGATCTGGTTATCCTAATATTGTTTTAGTCGACGATTAAAAATATAGAATGATATGCAACTGTGATTCTGACAGATTTGTGTATTGAGCAAAATAAAATTGTCGCATACTGTCAATGTTGTAACAACAGAGAAATAATAGGGTCAGGTTTAGATATACATAAACTAATTGGAAAATTGCCAAAACCAAAAGGCGGTTGGACATTGCCAGGTCATAATTATACTGGTCCGTGGAATCCACTAGATCAACAACTAGATGAAAACGACAATCCGTTGCCAGGCCAAGAACCTTATAATCAAGTGGATGCAATAGCAATGCGTCATGATATCTGTTATCGTGATCATGAAAACTCAAAATCAGATTGTGATAAAGTAATGTTAGACGAATTACGTGATATGAAGCCAATAAATCTACGAGAACGTTTTGATAGAAAATTTGTTCAGGGAATGATAGGAGCAAAATATAAACTCGGACTCGGATAGTCTCGACTCGGGAAAAAGTATACGATGATCTTGCAGTCGAGCTGCACAGACCTAAAAAAAAGGTCTCACGACGTAAAGTTGTCGCTAATGGTGTAGATGATATCTGGGCAATAGATTTGGTGGATGTATCCAATCTAGCTCAGTTTAACGTTGGCGCTTATGGTGCTCCAAAAAGTTATTTGTTTAATGTTATAGATGATTTTAGCAAATACGCTTTCAGTGTACCGGTTTCGGATAAGACAGGGACTTCAATGACTGATGTGCTAAAGCAAATAATAATGAGTACAGAAAGAAAACCGAATAAAATATGGACTGATCATGGAGCCGAGTTTTTTAACAAAAAGTGTGAGCAGCTTTTAGAACAAAATAATATAAAAAATACGTTACAGGAAACGAAGGTGAAAGCGTTGTTGTCGAGAAATTTAATCGCACACTAAACGAAAATACACAAGCATTTGACAGCTAAAAGCACCAACAGGTACATCGATGACCATTCTCAAACCGTAGGCGAATATAATAACACGAAACATCGAACCATCAAAATGACACCTAAAAAAGCTGTTAAAAATCCGATATTAGCAAATGAAAACATGTACCGCAGACATAAATTTAAGATTGGTGATAAAGTTAGAATTTCTTTGATGAAAAAGGTATTTGCAAAAGGATTTACTCCGAACTGGAGCGAAGAAGTATTTGTGATTGGTAAGGTACTTTTGACAGTACCTGTAACGTACGTTTTAAAAGATCTGGCAGGGGAACCGATCGTAGGTAGTTTTTATGAACAAGAACTACAGAATACTGAGCAGGATGTTTTTGTTATCGAGAAAGTGATTAGAAAAAAAGGAAATAAAAGTTTAGTCAAATGGCGTGGGTATAGCGATAAATTTAACAGTTGGATCCCAACTAAGCAGACTATAATATAATGCTATTATAAATTAACTCATACTTTTGTTTGATAGATTTACATATTACTGGTTTACATAACGATATTAGATACTGCTTACGATCGTTAGAGAACGTCAATAAATTAAAAATTTTAACGAATATGAAATCGAATTTGATATTTTTCTGTCGGCCTTGAATCTTGATATTTAAGAAAGGTTTGATTAGCTGCCAAAACAGTTGTTGTTCGGCAACGGTAAAATTAAATTTTATTATTTGTTTAGCAATGTGATAATTGACATTATACCGTTTAGTTGTTGATCTGCTGTAATTTGATCTGTCAGCAACAGTGACTATTTCACCATCATCATCAGATTCATTGTTATACAAAATATCATCTTCATTATAACCAATAGACTTGTCTATAAAATCTTTGGAAAATGTGACCTTATCGCTGGTGACTTTGTCGCTAGTATCTTCTTCGTAGAGTTCAGCAAGTCGTTTCATCAAGTCCATTATTATAATATATTTTTTTCTAATTTATTCTTATAAGATGACTGATGAGATAAAATATCACCAAAAAGTTAATATAGTAAATTACAACGAACTAGCAGAAGCGGTAAGAAAATGTTTGTTGGGTTATAGTGTTGATGTTATTGTAATGCAAGGTGATTCTCATAAAATATTACTAACAGAAGCAGAAAAAATAAAATTAATGAAAGTGCAGTAACGACGCTAAAATTTAATCACGATGATATCATAGCATTTGCTCATCATTGCTTGACTAAAACCGAATTACAAAATATTATTGATCATCATATCTAAAACCAAACCTAGCATCGTATTCTCTTGAAAAAGCTGATTTTGTTACTCCATCGGCTATAGATTTTATTTTTCTGGAATTTATCTTATAATATTTCGACGCAGCTGTAATCGATTTAAATTCAATCTCCTCATCCGTTTCTAGGTTTTTTGAAATAACAGGTTTTATTGGGCATCTAAAATTAATACCATTACTATTTTTTCCTTTTCTCACATTTTCCTGTTGCGTCACTATCTCCAGATTTTCCAATCGATTATCAGTTTGTATATTATTGATGTGATTGATAACCAGACAATTGGGTATAGATCCGTTGAACACCTCGTAAACAAACCTATGACCATTATAACTAACAAAATCTGTTAGTGTTCCTTTAACAGTTACCTTGATATATCCCATATTGTTCATAGTACAAAGAACTTTTTTTAGTTTTTCTGTTTCATATAATACCACGATCGTTAGCCTCGTATAAATCAAAGACTGGATGCGGCTGAAACTCATCTTGTAAGGATAAATTTTCAATGTTGTCATCAGTGATTTTACCGTTATAATGATATACAAGCTGTCCCTCTGGAATATCATCGCAGAACAACGTGTAAATAAAATCTTTTCTAAACATTGCAATCCTCTCAGCATTATCTCCCTTTACACTAATATTATAACCCGTTGACGTTAATTTGCCAACAGGTATTCTAGTTTTAATGTTAATAACCGAACCTAATACATTTCAGCGTATAAGTTATACTTTGGGTGAATTTGATATGCTTCGTGCTCACGTGCACTTGTCAGATTTACTGTCATTATATTATAGGTAATATTTTTTATCTTCAATTGATTTTTAACGCATGCGCAGTGTGAGATAAAGTTATACTTTGGGTGAATTTGATAAATCTCTAGCAGCAGGGGGGGTGAACCCACAAATTTTTGCGACAAAATCGATTAAAGCCTCAGAATGCCAAATGGAGCCTTCCTACGAAATCTCATATTTTAACCAAAAAAAAATTAAAGACCCCATTTTACAAATGGAGCCTTTGCGATTTTGTCGCAAATACATTGTCATAACCACCCTCAAAATTGCTGCCATCTACGTCGCAAATATGTTGTCATCTCACCCACCTGCTGCTGATTAATACAAATTATTTAACCAAATATTTGATCAAGTCCAATACGATATCGTGACCGAGGGTCGTGTAAATTTATTGTTATAAATCCATATGGGACACACTGAGCATGACTAAAGTAATTTTTAAATCCATTGAAGTCTATATCGGAACACCATGTTTGCCAAATATTTCGTAGCGTATGTGTATCAACGCCATTGAATACAGCAAGAATATTGCAGTTATCGCGAATCACTTTTGGAACTTGAGTATATCGTTGAGTGACATATATCACGTCAGTGTTTTTATACCTACCTCGGTAAAATATTCTAGCAGGGTTCTTTTGATTATCTAACATTACATCACCGTACACTACAAGATTGTTTATGTCTCCATCGAGATCTTCTACTGATGGTGCATCATTAATATCAGTACTAAAGTCAATTACACTTTCACCTTTAATTTCTGATGCATTTTCATTATAATCTTTTAGCACTTCATAGCACCGTTGATCATCTACAGATGGGGAAACTAAATATAATTTATCCCACTTCATAAATCGCATTATCAAATTAAGCAGCAATTGTGTTTTACCCGATGCAGATGGTCCGATTATAATCGCGCGGACAGAATTCGGAAGCGCTGCGTGGTGTTTTACCGGTTTTCTTCTTTTAGTCGCTGAAAAATCAATTATATTCATATCGCTATATATAAATTATGGATCTATATTGTGCTAGAAGTAAACAGCGTACTAATACAACCGATCAGACAACCATTACAACTAAAAACAATAGACTAGCGCTTACTGGTAAGTGTGTAACATGTGGTACAAAAAAATTTCGATTTTTAAAAAAAAAAGCAACTCGGAGGTGATATTGCCGCAAAACTTGGAAAACTCTCCGAAACCTCTTGGGCAAAATACCCCGGAGAAAAACACCTTCCAGGTTATAGCTACTGTGGTCCCGGAACGAGATTAGATATCAGACTTGATGATCAAAATCAGCCCCGGCCTGGTGAGTATCCAATAAATGCTATTGATAAGGCATGTCATGCTCATGATGTTGCATATAAAAGCAATAATTTGCAACAAAGACATCTCGCGGATGTAAAATTAATTCATGCGTTAAATGCTATTCCCGATAAATCCTTCAAAGAAAAATTGGCTTCATGGTTGGTCAAATCATCTATGAAAGGCAAATTAGTGTTCGGAGCTGGTAATTAAAAACACCAGTGTTTTTATAGTATGGAATCTATTTATTATTCTCCGAAAGGATACTGGAAGGGTAAAGCAGCAATCAGTAAACTCGCTAACGTTGAAAAAGTTAAAAAAATCCACTGCAAAAGATTGGTTATCCAAACAAGCTATATGGCAAATTTATCTACCACCGCCTAAACAAATTAATTATTCTCATTTTGATGTTACCGTACCCAATGAAGTTCATCAGGCTGATTTATTGTTTTTACCACATGACCATGGTTACAAATACGCGCTAACTGTAGTTGATATTGCGAGTCGATTTAAACAAGCAGAACCATTAAAAACAAAGTCAGCTTCTGAAGTCGCTTCTGCATTTGAAAGGATTTATAGACGAGGTCCTCTAAGATGGCCGAATCTATTACAAGTTAATCCTGGCAAAAAGTTTCAAGGTGCTGTTCTATCAACAATGAAAACTCATAATGTTACAATACGACGGGGACATACTGCGTTACATCGTGATCAGGCAATTGTAGAACGATTTAATCGAACCCTTGCAGAACGGTTATTTGGATATCAATATGCAAAAGAATTCATCCAAGAAAAACGATCTCGTGAATGGGTCCAAAGGTTACCGAGGGTAGTTGCAGCGTTAAATAACGAGATTACTCGAACTATTAATATGAAACCAAATATTGCAATAAAATAACATATTCCCGAACAACCACAGCGGGTTAGTACTCAGCCACTTCTCGGTGATGTTACTGTGAGATATTTATACGAACCAGGAGAGCTTGAAGGTGGTAAAAGAAGAGCTACTGATCCTACATGGAGTGTTACTACGCATAAAATTTCAACCATAACGCGATCAACTGGTAGACCTCCAATCTACAGATTGGATTCAACTGCACCTCAGCGTGGTTTTACACGCGAACAACTACAAGTCATTTCGGACGATACTCAATTACCGCCACATGGTCTTAACTAGCTCGGTTATGTCTATTACACTCAAGACAGGTCAACATCACATTGTTTCTGACATGACCAAGATTGTTATTTTTTCTGTCTACGGTGAATTGTCGAGGGTCTTTATCCGAATATTGCCAGTGCATTATACAATTGCAACTGCCGCAGTGATTATTCTGTTGTTCTTTTAATGCGATTATTACTTCAGCATCAATATCAATTTCTCGTTGTTTTTTTTTGTCCTGTTGTTTGTAACCAGAGAGTTTTTTATTAATGATGCTAATATCACTGTTATCATCGTTTGCATTAAAATCATCATCGAAAACAATCCTTCGTAGTTGATTTATTCGTCGTACTCTGGACACTGCGAGATAGACTAAATTTGACCATTCAATGCGATTATCAACTATCCAAACAATTGTATCCGTGATGGTCAATCCTTGTGACGAGTGTATTGTTGTTACATAACCAAGTGTCCATGGTGATTTATCAGCGCATAATGCATCTTCTACAGTATTGATATCAACTAGCACAATATCATTTAACCCTAGAATCTGTTTCTACGTCTGGCCTGGAATTTCAACTTCAATATTCTGCTGTCGTGTATCCAATGGTCTATAACACAACGGTACTGGAAACGTTGGGAATGTTTTCTTGTGTAGCTCAAACAACTTTTTCTGAAGTGCGTCTCTGACTATCTTTCTACTTGCTACTACAAAATCATTTGGTCTTCATGTTTCCCAAGAATCATTCATAGGCGTTTCAGAAATTATTTCACGCGCTACTTCACATTGAATTCTATCGGGTTGTAATCTAATTAGTTTTTTAAACTCACGTAACTGCCCATCGAGTGCTCTATAGTCAGTATCAATTTCTTCGTAATAATCAACAAATCCATTTAACCAATTATGTGGACTTCTACCAACAAATGGTGGTGGTTGACAATGATCGCCGCACAATATAACTTTTGTATTATTTTGCAATAACCAATCAAGAAACATTTTTAATACATCTTCTGAAACAGTACATGCTTCATCCCAAATAATAACCGCTGGAATAAATTTCTCACCCATTCGCTCAGGAGTCCAAGCATCACCCTTGTATCGAAAATAACTATGATACGTGCAAGCTTCAACATTTCGTTGCTTGATCTCCCTCGATAGTCTATGGGTTGGTGTGAGTACAATCATGGACGTTCTCTCTCGATATAATTCTATCGCACGTGTTGTCTTTCCAGATCCACCACAACCGTTTAAATAAACTGTTTTATATCTACAAATTGGATCTGATATCGGCGGTGCTTTAGATATAAAAAATCCTTCGGATTTTTCACTGATAGAATTACCGTTCTTCAGGTAACTGCTTTTAATCTCAAGGTCTGCTGATTCAGAATAATTGCATTGTATTTCATGTTTAATTCGCCATGTTCCCCAAGTCTCTTCGCTATTAGTAAATTTAGTTACCTCTTTGATATATTTTTTATCGACATACATTGAATCAATTGCAACTCTAACTGCTATACTAGGAAATCTATTTATCGTTGCAAATAAATTGATAGATGCATAACCCAGCATAGAAGCTCTCAAATGTAGATATGCAGAGCTTTCTCCATCACTGTAAGTAACAATTCTACCTAACTTTGTTTTATTGGACAAGAAGGCTGTTTTACAATTTGCGTATCTATTTTTCTCTACTGCATCTTTAATAACGAAGTCGTATTCGGCATCATCTATAATCAATCGTGAGGATTGTCTTTTAAAGTTGAATTTTTTTCCACCTTGTGTAAATTTACCGATTATTCTTCGGCCGAGATCCTTTGCTTCACTATTTCGTTGATTAAATATCTTTTTTGACCATTCAATGATGTACTCCTCGTCAGCATCGATATGTTTTCTAGACTTATCGATTATACTATCAAGACATTCTGGTTCTGGTAACCAGACATTGGTTTGTTTTTGACATGAGATAATCGCTTCGCTGACAATCAACGAAACTAACATTTTACAATCAATCATATATCGCAATAACACTATTGGTAACCACATCCTTTCAGCCATGTGTCTACCAATCCAAACATAACAACACGGATTAAGTCCTTCAGCGAATTCAAATGATACTACGCAAGCAAAACAGGTCAAATCAAAATCAGGCAGTGGTCCATTAATAGCAACGCGAGTCATTTCATGTGTGGGATGTCCAAACCGTTTAAAATACTCACCAGCGAATCCATATCCTAGAAAACTTCCTGGATAACAAGCAACGATATCAACTGATATCATACTTTCACGATTGTACTTAACGTTCCATAGACCGCCATGATAATATTCCAGACAGCTGGATTGAACATCCTGTAAAAACTCTTTTCGTGTTGGTTTCCAATTATTTTTCTTTCTTGCAAAATGAGCTGCAACTGATGGAATTGTAAAACAATTTGTAAGTAACTGTTCGTAATCGTCGGATTTTCCATTAAAAACGCTAGCGTTTTCACTGAGACTTATTGCTAGATTTTTTCATCCTATTATGTAGACTTTCAGTACGATATAATTCACCGTTAGGTTTCACAAATTGATTGAATTGACATTCTTCATCTTCAAAACAATGAAGTAGCCATACTGATACAGGGTCGTTTTTACACAAACTAGCAATAGCATCGAATAATCTTTCTTCAGTGAGAATGCCATCCTTGGTGAATTCTTCTGGGATATACTTCACTGTTCTGTCTCTCGTGAATATTGTAACCGCGGATGTCCATGCGTGTTTGTTATGATCAATAATTTTGATTAAAGCTCCGTTTTTATTGTATTTCGATTCGTATAATACTTCGCCAGTTATCGTTGAAACGGTTATCGGAAATCGCAACGACTTTTCCAATCTAGCTATATCGGAAATAGTTGCTCCGTTCTCTTTCACTGTTAGCTCCCATTGATCAATTTTTTTACGTCTTAGATCGGTTAATTTATTCCCACGGAGTGTATTTGCAAAGTGTTCTATGACTCGCCGTACCACACAATTGAGTGGTTTTTCCACTGACGTTGACTGTTTCATTGGTGCTAGTTTTCCAATGTCAGGTTTCTTATTTAACGGATACATCCCATAAACGATTGCTGTTTCTGGATACGCTTTTTCATAGTATGGTTTATCAATTCCAGTTAACAACCCTGGTCTGGAATCACGGCTAACAATGACTGTTGTCCTATCTTTGAGAATTGGCTCAAATTTGTCTCTTATAACCCATTCGCCCGATTCTAAATTGATAACGAATTTCACTCTGAGAAAATACCGTTTATTGTCAAGTTGTGATAGTATCATAGCTGCTGTTTCATCATTCATTCTAGCATAAACAACACCATCAATTCTAAATGTTGACCAGGTGTGTGATGCACCGTCCTGTTTAAACTCATGAACACAATCACGTATTTTTCTAATCAGACTTCTATTATTTATTCTCTCTTTTGGTACATCTTCGAGAGTTCTATCAAGATTGAATTTAATATTTTTCCAAGGCTTGATTGTCGATAAATTCTTGAATTCTTCATTCATATAAATAAGACAAGTATTTAAATAGAAAATTTTGTATATATGTAATGAATCACAGCAAATGGCTTATGATTGGATCAGTAACTCCATGCAATAAATCGTGTAGAGGTGAATTCTGTGGACATTACTTACAGAGTGTCAGAAATAATTCGACAGGCCCGGCACCATGCATAAATTGTGGGGTGGTTGTGAGAGGAAAATCACAATTATATATCAATTGTGGGGGTAAGCGGTTTAGAGAATTGAAACGTTATTATGATAAACGAATAAAAAACGCTATCATTGACCCTAACCATGACTCTGTCAAAGACAAAATCATAGAAACTCCTCAAGACTACATTAATAGATTTATAATTAAAGCAAATGATGAATTAGACAAATAGTATTATTATATAAATGGAGCAAGAATTCATACCACATCCAATACTCGTTAATTATGAAATATCTCGTAATGGTGTTGTTAGACACTCTAGACTGAAAAAGCCAATTGGTTGTGTTAATAATCATGGATATTTGTGTTTTACTGCTGGAAGAAAGAACTATTACGTTCACATGATTGTCTATGAAGCATTTTATGGATTGAATAAAGATGGTAATGTTATTGATCATATTGACTTCAGTCCCTTAAATAACGCGATCTCCAATTTACAATGCATTTCTCAAAGAGAGAATATAAAAAAAGGAAAGACAGGGACTTGTAAATCAGTTGGAAAGAGACCAGTACAGTCATTTAATACAGCGACGAATGAAAAAAGAATTTTTCAATCAATGAATGCTGCAGGGAAATATTTTGGAATATGTATGCCTTAAGTACGAAGAGTTGCTGAAGGGATTTATCAAACAGCTATCTCAAAGAAAAATGGACATAGAATAAAGTTTTCCTATTTAGAAGATAACTCTCAATAGGGAGTTATGCTATTTTAGTCATTTTTGCATGATTTTACAATTCAGATCAATTACCATAGGGCAAAGTAGTCGATTTTCCATAGGGCAAAACACTAAAAACGTTTCGCGCGTTAATATCATTGTGTACATATTTTTTTTCCAATATTTATTCGCAATATCCACGTATATATGTATTAAAAAAAGTAAATGACAATAACTGGAACAGCCGGAACAGGCACATAGTAAATATGGTTATTGTACCGAAACGCGCGCGTGTAACACAAGACACTGGGTCCAAGTTCTATTAATAGATTTTTTAAAAATCCCAATTACAAAGACAGCGTTAACAGCGCTGTTTAGATTTTGTATGAAAATGAAATTACTTTGTAATTACAAATAAAATAGATTGTATGTGAAGTCAAAATAGTAAAGCGCATTACATGTAATTTAGTTTTTTAGTGTGGTAGCGCTACATGTAATAAAATTATCAATGACACAGAAAAATATCATTCTCGAACCATTCAAGAAATAGCAGGTCCTGAATTGACAGGGATCCCCCATGACAGAGTTATCTCGTCATGTAAATCCATTATTATTACGATTATTTAATCGTAATAATATAGAAATTAATAAAAAAATTGCTATTATTTAACAGTTGTATTTCTTGTTTTAATGTTTTATTTAAATATTTAGCTTCCATTGAACTTACTACACAATTTTCACTATGAAATGCTAGGGAAATAAATATACACTCGCTTATCGATACCGGTCTTATTATCACCTTATATATAATAAGAGCCGTAATAAGTTTGGGGCTTTAAACGAAGCCTAATTTGCCAATTAAAACTCCCGCGCCATTGACATGGTGTGGTTGAATTTTTTCAACTGCAACCATGGATAATTTCTTGGGTTGCTTTTGATTGGTAGATTGGGTGTAGGTCCGCCCCGTCGTTTCATGTTTGTATCGTCTGTATTGTCCCTATCATCTCATTGTATATATAACCATCCTATATAATCGCATTGTATATATATATCATCCTATATGTAATGTACTGTCCTTAGTAAAATATCATCCTATATAATCGCATTGTATACCATCCTATCATCTCATTGTATATATATCATCCTATATAATCGCATTGTATATATACCATCCTATTATCTCATTGTATATATACCATCCTATCATCTCATTGTATATATATATATATATATATATATATATATATATATATATATATATATATATATATATATATATATATATATATATATATATATATCATCCTATCATCTCATTGTATATATAATCATCCTATATAATCGCATTGTATATATAATCATCCTATATGTAATGAACTGTCCCCCCCACAACATATCTTCCGGAAGACCTAATATAGCATTTGTTACGTTAGAGCTTCCAATTGGGAGATCTATGTTTGTGGCCCTTGGGCTTATATAATGCGAAGGTACTAAATGAGTTCCAAGAATGTGCTGTGCCCCCTCTGGGCCTCTTTGACGTCGTTTGGCGCAAAAGAGGTTTCCAAAAGATGCTTTATGTTATATGTTCAATGCTTGTAAAGAAATCACTTGGATTTCACGTCTAATACCCATATAACCCGCCCTTGAACTCGATTGGGGAGTTAGGGTATTGTATAAGTCTTTAATGTATGCCTTTCTTGCCTCGGAACTCGAATGAGGAAGGGACAGGCATTGTATATGTTTTTGGTTTTTTTTGTATATGAATATCTTCGATAAAAATATTTTAAAGATAAGAAAATACATTAGTAATAATATTCAATAAATGGAATTTCAAGATATTACATCTATCATCACAGAAATATCAAATTTAAGAAATCAAGGAATCGAACTTTCTGAATTTTTAAATGAAGACAGACTTTTGAATGAATTTGAACAAATTAATATACAATTGAAACATGGAAGATATGTTCTACCTAAAATGTATTCACTGATAAAACGAATCCAAAAAGCGGTTAATGCTTCTTTGTATAACAATGATATTAATTTATTCATTCGGCTATTTAGTATAGTTGAAGCAATTAGAAAGAAACTCGGGGAACAGTACCAAGTTCGGTCAGAGATTGCTTTGAAAGTGAAATCTATAAGACGTTTGATTGATGCAAGCATTGAAACCCACAATTGAAAAAACGTTAGCATTTCCAATAATGACATCAGAAGCATTAACTACTAGACTAGCCCGCGCGAGGTTAGCATTACTGAAAAAGTTTATACCAATTCGAGATAACGTGCGATATAAACTACAACTTAGACAGCAAGCGCAGACTGACTTTTCTATTGGGAGTGAACAACTTTTTGTCCCTGTAACTAAAGCCACTAAAGATATGAAACTTGCAACAGAACGTGCTATATACGGCGACATCCCTAAAGAGGGATCAGTACCTATTATTGGTGTATTAGGAAAGATTGCTACAGAAACTAAAAAAACAGGAGGGGATAAAACAGCTTTCAGGTGAGTTACAAACTCAGCGAGAAATACAACAAATGGGTAATATTGATACTGATGATAACCCCGTTGAAGATGCTAGTGATTCTATTGAAAAAGGTTCCACTAGAAAAAGTGTTGCTTTTAACGAGAAATTCACCAATGAAGCTATAGCAGAAATCAAACGAATTCAATTGCTGAAAAATGAAGACTATGTGTCATTTGGTGAATTCGCTGTAAAAAGTTATTATAACAGAAGGGAATTTTTAAAAGACGAGAATAAAAAAAAAACACAATAAAACGAGATCAATGGGTGGATTGGATATATAAAATTAATAAAAATGAACCAGGCAATTTAAATAAGGATACATTGGATTACAGAGCTTTTCAAATGGGAGTTAATAAGTATGGTCTAGAACAACAACTAAAAGAACAACTAAACAAACAACGAAAAGAACAACAACAAGTTCGAGGTCAAGATCGACAATCTTCAGAATTTCAAAAAGTTTCCGAAACAGAAAGTACTTCAGGAAAGGGTTATGGAAGTTCTCATCATGATTCTCATATGTGTCCTAGTAATATCATTAATGATATATCACGACTTGAGGTTCTTATGGGAGGTAAGCGAGCTGGGAATAACTCAGTCGAAATAACTAATGAAGCATTTGATATTTGCAGACGATTATTCCAAGGTGGGATAATTGATATTCATACTTATCAAGAACTCTTGGATGAGATAATGGAAGGAATTCCAGGGGAATTTAGTGGTTATTATAGCAATTGAAATTTCTAAATGCTTGCATTTAGAAATTTTGCATTTAGAAATTACAAAGTCATTTCAAATAAGATGATAGTACACTATAATCACAATAAACCAACAAACGCATATGTAGTAAACTCAAGATTGCCCGTTTATAAGGCATACTATGGAGACGGCCTTGGAAATATCATAGCGGGTTTATTCACAAGAATAGCCCCAAAAGTAGCACCAATTGCTAAACAATTAGCGATGAAAGCCATTGATGTTATTCGTAATAAGGGAATTAACGCTGTTGGAGATCTTGCAGGAACGGCCTTTTCTACCGCAAAGAAAAGAATAACGTCATTGGTGAAATCTAGATTCGGACGAAAACCACCACAAATAGTTTCAACACCGCTACCTTCAACAATAATGATGCCTGCAAATGTCAGTAAAGTGATAAATAACGCAGTGGAACAAAAACTAGCATCATTAGCAATGACATCACCAGATAGTAGTAATATTGCAGGTATGATAGCGGGAAGCGGTCTTGGAGGAAATCGTAAAAATGTCAAACGAAAAAGAAAATGATAGCATTATTACATTTAGAAAAACGATAACGTTTTAGTATAAATGGCGTTTAAAAAATTGCTGATCCATCGTTTGATATGGCAGCACCGGTGAATAAAGATGATTCTAAAATTAACTATCAGTATTATGCCTATCCTGCAAGAGAGCCTAATCAACGGGGGAGAGTTGAACTTCAAGTTCAAGATACAAGTAGATACTTTTTGCCGTGTGAGGCGTTTATTGAAGTAGAAGGAGAGCTTGTAACAGAAGTTGCAGCTGATACGCCATATGAGGATGACCCAAATATCCGAGTTGGTTTCGTAAATAATGGCATTATGGCGCTATTTAACAGTGCAAGATATATCATTGATGGAAAAGAAATTGAATCAATAGAAAAAGATGTTGATATTGCAACAACAATAATCGGATGATTATACAAGGTCGGCTGGTCCGTCTATGATGTTTGCTAAGGATACTTCTGATCATGCTAATCATATCCAGTTTATTAAAGTACGAACTGCGCAAGCTACTGCAGTAGCTGATCAACAACTCTCAGCTAATCTAGACCGTGAAGATAGACCAGGCGCTGAATTCGACATTTTAAAAAGGGTCAATGGTAATTTCAATCTAGGATTTGCAACACGAAATGGAACATTGAAAGGACAGCATCGACGGTTTTCATGTGCAATTCCGTTACATCACATATTCGGATTTTGTAGAAATGTCAGAAAAGTCAACTATGGAGCAAAGCATACAGTCGTGTTAGTGCGAAAGGAGAATGACAATGATGCAATCAGGCGTGCTATTTGTGTTGATGATGGTAAAGTCATTTTAAATAAATTGGTTCTATGGATACCCGTTTTGACACCAGCAGTTACAATAGAGCAACAATTACTATCGTTTATGGACACAGGTGGAAAATCATTGCTAAGTTGGCTAACAACAACGACTGATACGAAGCAGGATAATGTAAATGGCACATTTACATGGCACTTAGCATCAAAACAAGGTGTTTCAGCTCCACGTCATATCTTTATAGCCTTACAGTATGCAAATCGAGTGAGTCGTCAATTATCTAGTCATATGATATTTGATAAATTAGGGGTAAGTGAAGTTTCGTTGAGAATAAACGGACAACAAGAGCCAGCAGAGATTGTACAGCTTAATTATGAAAACAACGACGTAGCACGTGTATATCATAGAATATTGTCGTATATGGGTCGTGATCAAAATGTTGATACTGGTTTGCAAATATCGCAAATTGATTTTGAAAAACACTATCCGATTTATTACTTTTCATTGGAACATCTTGACATGATGAGACAATCTGTTGTTGATATATACTTTCAAGCTCGGGTACAACGCCCTGCTGGTATAGCTGATTATAGAGCAGTTGCTGTCATTCTCAGTGATAAATCAATGTTGTTAGAAGGAATTGGCGGACGAATGAGACTTATTGATGCACCAGTGGAAAACATGTAGCTAGGATTTTCACAATAAGATCAATTGAAAGTGTAAATTACATTTTAGAATAGAATGACATATAGTATTGTTAATGTCCAGTTGACTGATGGTCAGGTCAAGAAATTGAAATCAAAGTCGGCTAAAGAATGTGGAACCACAATAACGTTGAAACCCACTCAAATGTCCGGTGGTGCACATAAATTATCATTGACAGATCGTCAAATAAAACATTTCAATGATGCGCTAAAGAACAAACGAGGAGTTCAAATTGATTTTTCGAAAGCAGCAATCGCCAGTATGATAAAATCAGGTGGTATATTTCCGCTGTTAGCTGCTATTCCAGCATTGATTGAAGCGGCTGCCCCAGCGGTTGCGAAGGCGGCAGCGTTAGGAGCCGTTGGTACTGCTGCAGGAATGGCCCTGAAAAAAGCTACTGGGAATGGCTATATAAAAAAGGAAAGGGTCTAAGACTACCAGGAACTCCACACAATTGGTACAAGGGCACGGGCCTAAGAATACCAGGAACGGTTTATTAGTGGAAATATCCCTAGGATTTTCACCAATGTCCAATTTTGATTTAATTGATGCTGTAAAATCATTATCAATAACAAACTTTAGAGGAGTTTTCATGAGAGATCAATTACCGTCAAAACCAATGAAAAATGAAACGGGTATTATCAATCTTGATAACAGCAGCGGAAAAGGAACTCATTGGGTCGCATATGCAATTGATCCACGTGGAATTGTATATTTTGATTCATATGGATTAGCTCCACCAAAAGAATTCATGCGATATGTATCCACAATAACAAAGTCATCTCCAATTTTTTATTCCACGCTACCAACACAACAGTTAAATGATCCACCGATATGCGGTCGTGAAGTATTAAACGTCCTTGCAGAGATATCTAAATTTCCAAGGAAACCACCACAAGTTGTTGTTAATGAATATACTAGCAGGCAATGGCAAAATCGATAGCGTTATGATTTAGAAAAACGTAGCGTTTTCGTATAATGATTGATATTTGATGACGACCTTTATCAGAATAAAAAAAACAGAAACCGATAGTAAATTAGCTGTCTAAAATGTAAAAAAATAATCGAAGATGAAATCGCCGAGACATTAAATTTGTCAAGTGTAGATCCTGGGGAAAGAGTTGTGTTTCAAGATCGACAGGGCAAATTGAAATCTAGTAATGTTTCATTGGATGATGTCTTAATACGAAGACGTGACGTCGTTGAAGATACAATAGTGTTATATTCAAATGATGGAAAACTCAAACCAGGTGTATTTGTTTCCACAATCACAGATGCATTAAATATTTAAATGAAGAACTTGAAAAACATATAACAACGTATACTTCCCTTCGTAGAAATATTATCAATAAATTTTTTGGAACACCAGCGGTAACCTCTCCATCTCTCGCTGAAATTAAATCCAATTTTGATGAAATTAAATCCAATATTAGAAATATTAATGATGCTGGATTTAATATTATTAGAGATAACATTAGTAATATTAAAAAAACTATCGAGGATATTACAAAATTTAAAACAATCTTCCGCTACTTCAAAAAATACAGTTTCCTCATGAGAGGAATATCATATATATGGTATACACAGTTCTCTCTGGATGATTAGATTGGGAACCTAAAAAGAATACAATAACTCTCATTGTGTCAAACAAGGGTATTTATCGATTAACAATAGTGTCACTGAATCAGTTTAATATATCATCATCGACTTCATATGGATACAACAACGTGATTTCAACGACTATTGACGTGGGTGAATACAAACGGTTTACAATAACAAGCACTGATCCTAATTTAAATAAGACATCATTTGTATGGTACATGGAGTTTGTAGCTGATCTGAATTAGAATTTTTAACAATTAGAAACCACTTGAGGTTTTAAAATAATATGATTCCGTCATCGCAATATCGCTATGATACCGTCAAAGAGTTCTTAACAAAACTCAAAACACTCTTTGATGAGTATGAAATAAAAATTAAAAAGTATCGCAGGAGAATTACCGCAATTGATGTTACAGTATACTCGGTATCTGGTATAATGGCCGGTGCTGGTATTATACTATCTTCAGTAACAATGGTAGCTCCGATTGCTGTCCCATTTGCTATTTCCGCTGTGACAACATTTGCTGGAATTGCAAATGCTATTACTAAAAAAATATCATCGTGTTCTCAAGAAAAACTTAACGACTATATAGTAAAACATCAAGCAGTATCTAACGGTTACTCACAATTATCCTCGTTGATATCATCATCGATTGATGATACGATAATTACCGAAGACGAATTCTCCGCGATGATACGTATTTATGATACTACGATTAAAAACGCTAGCGTTTTTTCATCTATTGCAAAATTAGACATTGTAAATAATAATAATAATGTCGCAAGAGATTCAACTACTTCAGCGGATATCAGAAAATACCACTCCGCGGAAAACAAGCATGATATCAATATCGTCAACAAACCCTAAATTCAGTGTGAATTTTCCTTCACCTGTTTCAGTAAAGGAAATTGCGTTGGCAAAATTACGAGTGTATCTTAGTTGGCCTAATATTAGATCGGTTCCATTTGGCAGTCAGAGATCTAATAATTCTCTGGTGTTTGCATATAGGAATAAAAAAGATGACACTCCAGATTGGACCGTTGTTTCAATACCAACTGGATCCTATCAAATTGAGCAAATTAATAATGAATTACAACGTATAATAAAATCCATTACTAGAAAAGAATCAAAAATTGCGATAACAGTTCATGAACCAACACTATCATCTACAATTGAAATAGGCTCTCCTGGGTATGTTGTAGATATTTATAACAGTTCAATAAGAACAGTATTAGGATGGCCCGAAGATCCACCTAGAAGTGCTGAAAATTCCACGCCCGAACCTGTAAAATCTGATTACGTCACTGATGAAATAGGACCTGAAAATCCATCAAAAACTTATAAAAAATTAGAGGATATAAACTTCACAAAAAGATATCGATATAAGGATCAATATGGTAAAGATGCGTGGACAAGTCCATTTTTTAATGATTGTATCCCACACGAAGGTGAAATTCTGGAAATACATGAAAAATCTCCAGTGATCGTATATATTGAATCCCATATCTTCAAGATAATGAATTAGGATTTTTCGTTGCTATTACCGTCGTTAAGATCCGGTCTTCTCACACAAGCTGAGTTCATTAGTGTAGTCGCCGCGGGTAATAAAATCATCGATGACATGGAAATATTTAATTCGAGGATTACTAATTTCTTCACTGATGAAAATAACCCAATTTCAAGAACTAGTTCAGCCCAAGATTATAAAAAAAATATAAATGAAAATCCAAACTATAAACTTCCAGGATATAACGCACCTGAACTAAAAAATCAACTCAGAACTGCCATCGACGAAGGATTTAATAAAATTCATCAATCATGGAAAGATAGCCAGCCGAAGCCTATTATCCTCACTCATAATAATTCTCCCGACGGCGACGGTAGACATATCGCACCGAACAATGTGGACATTTCATCAGTGATCGCACTTAATTTAACGTGTGATGTAATCGAAGGAAGTTATCAAATTATTATGGAACAATCAAATCAAGCCCGACAAGGTTACATTCTTTATTCATTTGCACCAACAGGCCCCCCCCGGATTTTTAATTGTTGAGAATCCGACTAATCCAGTCTATATGCAATGTCAAAATGATTCGCTAACTAGAATTAATTTTACACTCACCGATCAGTCAAATAATTTAATTGATCTACGTGGTGAAGTATTATCGATTAGTCTGTTTGTGAAAAGCTAACAAATAATGTGTATTAATCAGCAGCGGGGGGGTGAGATGACAACATATTTGCGACGTAGATGGCAGCAATTTTGAGGGTGGTTATGACAATGTATTTGCGACAAAATCGCTAAGGCTCCATTTGTAAAATGGGGTCTTTATTTTTTTTTGGTTAAAATATGAGATTTCGTAGGAAGGCTCCATTTGGCATTCTGAGGCTTTAATCGATTTTGTCGCAAAAATTTGTAGGGTTCAACCCCCTGCTGCTTCTCTTGCTCACGTGCGCTTGTCAGATTTACTGTCATTATATTATAGGCGATTTTTTTTATCTCTAATTGATTTTTAGCGCATGCGCAGTGTGAGGTAAAGTTATACTTTGGGTGAACTTGATATGTTTCTTGCTCATATGTGTTTGTTAGATTTGCTGTCATTATATTATAGGAGATTTTTTTTTATCTTCAATTGATTTTTAGCGCATGCGCAGTGTGAAAAATTATCAATTAGATATTACATTATAATAAAAAAATGTTAAAATTACGTGACGTAGCTAAGAAAAGCCTTATGGGAGAACCTAATAAAATAGCGACTGCTTTTGCAGGTTTTGATAATAGTTATCAGTTTGATAATCAAAATATTTTAGTAAATTTTAATGCAACGAATCTTTACCACCTGCTACAGACAACTGTAAAACGTGAGCTCGAAAAACACAAAAGTATTAGATTAATTGTGCAATATCATGTTATATTTTCAAAGTTAGTTATAACGGAAGAATTAACTAACAAGGAAATTGCAGAACCTTATGTTAACGCAAAATCAAGACGTGCTTTGCTTGGGACTGATCTGTTATCACTATCTGATGAAATACACCGATAAATTTGGAAAAAATAGAGGAATTTAGTCAATTAGGTTCGGGTTGGAAGTTTGAAATGATCAAAGGAATATTGTATCACAGGATGAAATATAATGCATTACGAGGTAGTTCATACATCGACCTGCCACCAAAAATAAAAAGTAAAAGATGTTGTATAAACATCAAAAACGTAGATAATAAATGTTTCCAATGGGCAGTTCTTTCCGCACTATTTCCAGCAGAAAAAAAAAACGCTTCCCGTGTTGAAAAATATATCAGTCACGTGTCTAGATTAAATTTTAAAAATATTAACTTTCCTGTGGCAGAAAATCAAATACCAAAATTTGAAAAGCAAAATAATGTTTCAATGAACGTTTTCGGACTAGATGAAAAAGAGGATGTATACCCGAGATATATTTCAGAAAAAGCTTCACAATCGACTATAAATTTACTGTACTACAAAAATCATTACGTTTGGATTAAAAACTTTAACGGATTAGTTGGTAAATAGTACAGTAAAAATAGGAAAAAAAAAATTTATTTTGTTACCGCTGCTTGCATGGTTGTACTAACAATGAAACATTACAAAATCATTTACAGTACTGTAGTGATGTGCAAAGAATAACAATGCCATCTAAGGGAGATAGTGTGTTACAGTTTGTCCATCATAATCACAAACTAAAAATTCCTTTCGTCATATACGCTGATTTTGAGTGTTTACTTCAACCTGTACTTGGCGTAGAAAATAATCCTAATCAATCGAGTACAAGAAAAGTTCAAATTCATGTTCCCTATGGAGTAGCGTACAAGGTAGTTTGATGTACTGATTCGAGATTATCTAAACCAATCAAATTATATAGTGGTAAAAATCCAGCTATCTGGCTTCTCAAGCAGTTGATTAATGAAGTTGATAATATTACTTATCGTTTGAAAAAAGTAACGCCAATGTTAAAATTAACACCTCAACAAGAATCCGATCACGAGCAAGCAGAAATTTGTCATATTTGTGAAAAAGTTTTTGACGATGACAAAAAAGTACATGACCATTGCCATTTGACTGGACAGTACCGTGGAGTGGCTCATAATCAGTGTAATTTAAAATTTCATGCTCCAGATTTTATTCCGGTTATTCTTCATAATTTTCGAGGATATGATAGCCATATTATAGTAGAAGCTTTTTGTGATCCTCATATAAAATCTCGTCTAAAACTCGATAACATCATCAAATGCATCCCAAATAATTTTGAAAAGTACATGTCAGTTACGCTAGGTAAATTGCGTTTTATTGACAGCCTGCAGTTTATGGCAGCCTCGTTAGATGAGCTAGTAAAAGGTTGTAGTAAATTTGATAACCTAAGAGACTGTTTTGAAGATAAATTTAATCTACTAGCTAAAAAAGGAGTCTTTCCATACGAATACCTCTACGACTGGAGTAAATTTGATGAAATATCTTTACCTGACAAAGACAAATTTTACTCACAACTTAAAAATGAAAATATAACTGATGATGAGTACATGTATGCACAAGATATCTGGAAAGAGTCTGATTGTGAGACTTTTGGTGATTATCATGATTTATACCTGAAAACTGATGTGTTATTACTAGCAGATGTTTTTGAAAGTTTTCGTGAAGTGAGTTATAATAATTATGGACTAGATCCTTGCTGGTATTATTCTGCCCCTGGGTTGTCATGGGATGCTTTGCTAAAGTTTAGTAAGGTAAGGTTAGAATTACTGACAGATGTGGATATGTTCAATTTTATTGAAAAAGGTATCCGAGGTGGTATTAGCGTGATAACAAAAAAATATGCTGAAGCAAACAACAAATACCTGAAACAGTATAACCCTGACCTTTCTTCGAAGTATATAATTTATCTAGATTGTAATAATCTTTACGGTGGTTCGATGGCAGAACCAATGCCTTTTAGCGTATTTCATTGGATCACGGTTGATCGATTTCTATCAGAGACAGAAAAAAGATACCCGATGATGTTTCCTATTTCGTTGAAGTTGATCTTGTTTATCCAAATTCGCTACACAAATTACATAATGATTACCCTTTCTGTGCGGAATCGATGGTAATAGATTATAGTTTGTTATCAAAAGAACAACAAGTGTTAGCATCACCAAAGCAAGATTCCATGGTCAAGAAGCTAGTACCAAATTTACTTGATAAGAAAAATTACGTTTTGCATTACAAAGTTTTAAAACAAGCAGTCGATGCTGGTCTTGTGTTGAAAAAAGTTCATCGTGTACTAAAATTTAATCAGTCGCCGTGGATGAGAGGTTATATTAACTCAAACTTTTCAAGAAGAGCAGCAGCGAAAACAGAGTTTGAGAAAAACTTTTTTAAACTGATGAACAATTCCGTTTTTGGTAAGACGATGGAGAATATTAGGAAACGTGTAAATATTGAAATAGTTAATGATGTCAATCGCAGAAACAAACTTGTGTCAGATGATGATTTTGTGAGCATGAAAATATTTAATGAAAATCTTGTTGCGATACAAAGAAGATAAACAAATCTAAAACTAAACAAGCCAATCTATGTTGGAGCTGCCGTGTTAGATTTATCAAATTGGCTGATGTACGATATTCATTATAATTGTGTTAAAAATCAGTGGTCGGCTAGTAGATTATTGTATACTGATACTGATTCGCTCGTATATGAAATCGAATGTGAGGACATCTATCAGGACATGTACAATAATCGACATCTGTTTGATCTTTCCGATTATCCACGTGACAGTAAATTTCATGACGACATAAATAAAAAGGTTATTGGTAAGTTTAAAGATGAAATGAACTCGAGCGCTATCAAATATTTTATCGGATTACGCAGCAAAATGTATGCCGTATTATTGGACAATAATAAAATAACGAAAAAAGCAAAAGGTTTGCCTCGTAATTTTGTTAAAAAGTTTATGAAATTTGATGACTACAGGTATGAGCTTTATGGTGGTGTTAGTTTTATGAGAGCTATGGCAATTCGAACTATTCATCATAAACTCGAAACAGATGTTATTATCAAACGTGGATTTTATAATTTTGATGACAAACGCTATTGTGAAAATGGGGTAGATACATTTGCCTTCGGGTATTGTCATGATGATAGATCTATACTCGACATTATCTTTTCCAACTGAAATTTTATCTAAACTTATAAAATAATGATTGAAAATTTGATAATGACAAATAGCCACAATAGTAACATCAAATATCTAATGATGGATGGTAAACAATTGACAGTTGAATTTAATAATGAAACATCAGGTATATGTTTTAATGGAACACATGACAAGTTAAAACTTTCGCTCATCAGATCTGATAACAGCGTGTATTTCAATTATCTCGAACAATTGTATCAAAAGTTGCTAGCAGAATTTAAAAACTTTCACAGCCCCATTAGCCAACAAAAATATACTAAACTCACAATTGATCTCGATCGGTCAAAGGTATATTTTATCGACAAAAAAATATCCTCTGAACAAACCAGAAATAAAAGATTTGTTTGATTCCCGTCGCTGCGTGAGCGGTAAAGTAAAATGTAGTATCTATAATCGTGATAATGAAATATTTTTAATATCAACAGTTGAAACATTAATCATTGGTAATGAGATATAAAATAATATCATTTTCATTCTAATGCTAGTTTAATTTCCACCTTGTTAACTGAAACGTTCTAATAGGTGTAGGAGGGGGGTGGGCCAAAACCCTCATTTCCCTGTTTTGGAAACCCTCATTTAATTTATGCTTGTTTGGAGGGTAAAAAAATGAAGTGAGCCAAAACTCTCATTTCCTAATACTACTATGTCATGTGTAATATAATTACATGATGAGACTAAACTAGCAAGAACATTGCTTACATAGTCACGCACGAAATAGTTTGTTTTATAAGATTGTACGGAGATTATTTTTTTATCCAGTAACTCTGTTAACAGCGCAAATAAAGACGTTCTCATATATGGTGAAAGGTGTGGTACTAAATACATAGCTGATTATATATTTTTTTTACTGTGTATAAAACAGTATGATATGTATTATTTTTAGCAACATATTTTGACTTATCAGTCAAAGTATTGTATTGATATCAAACTAGCGCACGTCTACAACATTTTGTAAAACAACGGATGCCTGATTTCTCTTTTTTTAATTTCAGCAATTGTTTAAAGTTAATTTGAAATTTCTAACATTATTATTTTGTACGCAAATAAAACCATTGTGATATGACATCCGTAATATCCTGGCCTATACATTGGTTTAACTTAGTTTAAACTTAAATATGACACGGTTGTTTGTTGGTTAATTTTGTATACACTGATACCATGTCTGCCCTCTTCCTCCCCCTACTCTTTGGACTCAAGTAAGATTAATGTTTTACGCTCGAACTTGTTTGGATTATCTTACGTCTCACATATTTAAATGAAGAATTTTGAATTACAAGAAAAGTTAAAATGATATTACGCATTTCCACCACGACTATTGTTAATTACTATTCTAATTTTAATTAATCTAGAAAGGAAAATACAACGTACAAACTACAACAATGAATATGAGTTTCATTCAATATTTTTTTGTTTATTGTTTCGTTTTTTCTATAAAGCAAGTTATTAATTGATTCTTGACCTGAAATTGATTTGTATAATACTGAGTGTACTTTGTGGATATTGACATATGCAATTGAACATAGAATATAAGACGAAAAGTAACATAAAAATCGCTTTGTACATACTACAATGTTTTCTTAAAACAGCATGGCAGTGTGAATATTTTTGTGTAAATAACAGATTATATTTATAGTAACAAGGTGAATTCCAAAATTGCTCTATTGTTCGCAATGCTCATGACGCCTAACCAATAACATGGTCAACAAATTTACACTTCTCTAATCACGCTGAGCAATGGCTGTGAAGTCGATAATGAATTCTTTAGACATTGTCTAATATAGTTATTTTTTTCTGTAAATAAACTAAACAAATCTGTTTCAAATACAATTATTTTGTATCAATTCAAAGTCACGAATGTGGCCAGCATATAACACAACGTTCGCCTTTGTTTTAATCATGATTTTGAGCGTTTGCGCGACTGACCTAGAGATTTCGTAATGTTCGCACAGTCTTCCGTTTGATTCTATCGACGTCGTAAAGAGTAGGATGTTGGATGCACATTTACTTCTACAATCACATGAAGCACTTTAGTAATACAACATCATGTGTTTTCATTCACTTTATTTCTGACAATAATTTGCATTCCCTTATATGCGTAAAAAAAACATTACATAAATACATAGTTTATGTATAATATTGCTATCATGCAACTTAAAATTATATTCTTTCTGTTAATCTCAAACCTGCGCTTAACATTCAGTAGGCAAGTACATGAAATGTTGGTGGCTAATTTAAATGCTATTCGGTATAGTAGTTATGGTATGAAACTCCTCAACAAGCCAAGCAGACACAAACAGTATGAACGGTTTATGGCTCGATATGTTGAAATTAAAGGTTGTCAAGCTAATGATGAATGATCAAACAGTTTAGCTCAATAAATTGAAACAAAACTATCTCACCTCCCTATCATAAGTCATGCTATGCAAAGGAAAATATAGGTGCTATGTTGATAAACGTCTGACATGATTATGTATCATTGATGTGTGTATGAAACGTATCATGATGAAAACTGCGAATTTTATTCTCCCATACATTGATGGATAATGAGGGCAGCGTTGAAAAATAGCTAATGATTTACGATGCCTACATATCTTACGCAAGCCAACGAAGTCTATGAGACGGAGATATGATGGAAGAAATGTTTGTTGCAGCTTTAGTTTGTGTATTATCGCAATTATGATATTCTAAATAATAAAGTACATGTGACAATTTGAGTAGAGCTGAGAGAATTATACATGCAACACGTTTATTGTTATTAAGAGAACACATGCATCAGTATCATCACTATATAATATTTCAAGTAAAACATTACAATATTATACTGGTCAAATCCATATAACACGATGTTTTAGGTACAAATAATAACATTGCGAAATAAATGCGATTGCGTTAAAGAATCTTTCGAAAAGTGTCTCATAATAAAATGTGTATTACAATTTCAATATCATCAGTTTCAAATATCATCTTCATTATATATCGTTCATTTTGTTTCATCATACATCAAAAATAATTCTGTTTCGAATTGCATGCATGCCAATATGGCTGACATGTTGTGTGGTGATGAAGTAAATATATCCAATGATAATAACTTAACTAAATATAAGCAAATTCACGCAAAAAAATAATAATGACATAGCCGTTTTTATTATTTCATGCCGCTGTTTTAAACAGTGTTAGCCATCCAATACTATCACTCAATTTTGTTAAATTCATTATATGAAGACTATTTTGGGATTTGTTTGCTTGGGTTTGCAGATGAGGTCTTGATAGAGATGTTCTTTCAGATCGTTCCTAAACAAAAAAAAACATTGAAGCGACGCTTAATCTTCATTTTGAGCTTTCATTGCAGTCACTGGTCTACACAGAATTGGCTGCATCATTAAGTTTCTCCTCTTCTTTATTTCATCCACGCACCAAAGACTCGTTCACTCCAAGGAACAGAAGAACTTGAGTTTGCTGGAATGCGAACTTGATTCTATCAAAAGTATCAATTTTTTCTACTACAATAAATTTACTTCGTTTTCTTTTTTCACTTTTAGACAGTTTTAAGTATCAATTTTAATATTCACAATTAAACATTTTAAAAAGATTAAGAGAAACTGGCAGTCAGAAACGTCAGTCTTTGGCGAATCACACGTAGCAGAATGTAAAACAAATACGGTATACTTAGTAATTTGTGATGCACCGGAAACATGTTTCACTCCAATACGTTTGTTTGAGCTTACTAAGGTCTTTACAATCCTTATTATCAATGACATTCATTGAAGGAATATCAAGCAGAATTAGGTTCATTGTTGGATTTGAAGACATTCTCAGTCTGCCGACAACGAGATCAAATTCACAAGTTTGAACGGTTTGATACTTTTTGGAGAATGTCGAACTAGCTACTTCCTCAAAAAAAATACACACTGCCTTGTCTAAAGTTAATAGTTTTTCTTTACTTTTGTTAACAAATATAACACTGCAACTTGTTTTGAAAGTAATTGAAAAGCTAAGGCAATATCAAACTCATTATTTGGATTAAGAATCACGTTTGGAGGGAATAATCGGCTTTTCTGACAGCAATGGTATTCTTTTTTGTTGCAGGGTCACCGATCAATTTCCTCCTTATGGACCTAAACAAATCGATGACTTTTGCGACAAATGTGGTCACTCAAGTGTGGCATTTTGTGATTTATCCATTCATTTTGACTGACTTATTATACTCATAAGCCATTGAAGCAGCAAATGCGTAAACAGAATGAATAATGATTTTGTACGGTATTTAATTAACGCTATATAGGTGAGGAATTCCCAAATGTACAGTATTTTTTTGAAAGATTATGGTGCTAGTTTCGATAATGTATTGTTAATTAGAAAAGATCATGAAGAAGAACCCTACATTTGGTACAATTTTTTATTCCCTAAATTAGATATTATAATTTCAACATTTTTGGATCTATCCAATAACATTTAAGTATTAACTGCGTCTGTACTCAATGCGTTTGTATGCAATCAAAAATCAACTGTCTAATTCATCAGGTGCAATTAGATTTGTTTTTAAATTACATGAGATATGTGTAGCATCAATACACTCAAAATATCACATTATTGCACATTTACAGCTCCGTCTGACGCTAATCTATTCCGCATTAGTTGGGCTCAAACAAAACGTGATCTTATGTGTGTGACCTGTGTTCCTTTATCAGTCTATGATAACTACTGTTGTAACTTCTCCGTGATCAATAACAAGAATATGTTCACATTGTGAAAAGATGTTTTTTTTTTCTCTTCTAATAAACCAACTTGATATAATTACTGCAAAATGTATTTACTATAAACCATTATTATATTCATATGTAATATATTTATTATTATCAGAATTAGACATGATTAGGGCAAACGTTCTGAGACATCTTCAGGACACAAAATCATTTCAAATTGTAAAATAAATGCATATTTTTATATGGAATATTTTATGTAAATCCAGTAATTATTGTAAGGTCAGTGTAGACGTTTTTTTAATACATTCGTATTGGGTATAATATATATTTTAATATAATAATCTCGGATAGGTTAATCTTTGTCAAAACAGAATTATATTAACAAAATTTCTGAGTTTGGGAAAAACTATTACTCTTGATGTTAACATAAATTAGCATTTAGTAGGAAATGTCCACATACATACATACATACATACATACATACATACATACATACATACATACAAACATACATACATACATACATACATACATACATACATACATACATACATACATACATACATACATACATACATACATACATACATACATACATACATACATACATACATACATACATACATACATACATACATACTTGACATACAAGAACATAATTTGATAATATAAAGAGCTTATATGGAATGTTCTTGTTGACTGTTTTTAATGATCTCACAAAATTGATCAAGGAAATCCCCGTAAAATATCTTTGTACGAACCCTTGTCCGTTATATATCATGATGTCGTATTTGTCAATTTAACGTCACATTGATATATGGTGGTCAAGCTAAACTAGGAAGCTAACTATTCTCGGAAGCAAACCAAAAGACTATAAAATTATGTAATAACATCATCCTAGTATATATGCTACTGTATAACCAATGTGGTGACCTACCAGTTTCAACTAACAATGCATTAAATTAATTTATAACAACCAAGTACCTTACATATATTGTCTGTTCTGTCTGGTATATATGTATAATTCTTCGTAATACAAGAATCCTATATACTTTGATTTCTCTCAGGGGAATCAGGAACGACTGTATATATATATATATATATATATATATATATATATATATATATATATATATATATATATATATATATATATATATATGAGAATTGTTTACTAGGGCGTCATGCCAGTGTGTCTGCAACGCGCTAGCTTATATAACACCGATTAAATCCCAACATAGTTTGATGATGCTTACTTAGTCGTGATGGTGTATACATACACCTTGATTTATTTCATAGGAAGGGATAGCACTGTCTATTCTGTTTGGTATATTTATAATTCTTTGTAAAAAAAATAAAAATTCTATTATATACCTTATACCTTGATTTCATTGGAATCACGAACGACTTTATATATATATATATATATATATATATATATATATATATATATATATATATATATATATATATATATATATATATATATATATATATATATATATATATATATATTTATATATATATATATATATATATATATATATATATATATATATATATATATATATATATATATATATATATATTTATATATATATATATATATATATATATATATATATATATATATATATATATATATATATATATATATATATATATATATATATATATATATATAATAACGTGATTATATGACATTTATATTAGTCATGATTGATCTAATTACGTGTTACATATTTTCTCCTGGAGCATCAATAACTCTCATTCGTCCACCAGCACCTTCAAGGACCATTTATTTATCGCTAAGTATAACAGCAACTGCTCTGTAATTAATAATAGCTCCTCTTGTTACACTAGCTCGAAAATGTATATCGACTACCGATTGTCTGGTCAAATCAAAATGTACGAGCGAAAAGTAATAAATTGGATATAAAGGTTGTAGAATCTAATTGTGATATTTGTAATCCAGTATCAACATTTTCTTCAAGGCCCATAACGTCATAAGA
Source organism: Potamilus streckersoni (assembly GCA_016746295.1). Lineage (NCBI taxonomy): Eukaryota > Metazoa > Mollusca > Bivalvia > Unionida > Unionidae > Potamilus > Potamilus streckersoni. The sequence continues at coordinate 109,778 of JAEAOA010001614.1, forward strand.
CGATGATATGCACGTACTACATGATTTTGATCGAAATTCAGTAATATATCCTCGGATGGTTCTTGATGTCCATTTTTATCCTTAATGAAATTTCATAAACACCAAGACTGTCAAATATCATAATACTACGGGCTTGGTCATTTACTCGTGCAGCATCTTGCAATGCAATAAATATATGTCTGGGCGCAGAAACCCCTGCTGCGAGGCTATTTGCCATGTAAATAAACCGTTAATATTACTATGGATAGCATCTGTGGTCATTGTCAGCCATGATAGTATTGATTTACTCCCTTGTTTCATGATTGTAATCCTTGCTCTTCAGATATTTAGGGAGCTAAAATTGGCATCCATTTGTAGGAATTATTATACCAGCATCACCGGCGGGTCTCCATTTAGCATCATACTAGTAAAACTGTATGTCTAGCTCCAACAATGACTTTTCTCACATTTCTACAGAATCCAAAGATATGTGATAGTGGAATTGCACATGAAAATATTCTTCTATTTCCTTTTAACATCGCTCGACGAGATGTGAATCCCAAGTTGAAACTTTGGTTAATACTTTGCAATAACGAAAATGCAGCAGCAGGCCGGGCTACATATCAATCTGTTTGTGGATCGGGTGCAGTATTCTGTGGTGTTTGTATTAAATTATATTGTCTTCTTTCTGGAGAATCAGTTGTATCCTTTGCGAATATCATTGATGGACCAGCTGATCTTGAATAATCGTCACTATATCTTGCAAGACCAATTATTGTTGTAGCAACATCAACATCGTTCTGAATTGATTCAATATTTTTTTCGTCAATCATGTACGTAGCGCTATCAAACAACGCCAATATACCATTATTAACAAAACCAACACTCACATTAGCGGCGTATTGAGTATTATATGCTTTTAATATTTCACTTTCGACTTCAATAAATGCTTTGGAGGTTAGGAAATAACTACTTGTATCATGAACCTGAAGTTCAATCCTTCCACGCTGATTTGGAATTCGTGTGTCATAAGAATAATACTAATAATCGCGCACATACTCATCTTGAGGACTGGTGCGTCCATGTCAAATGCAGGATCACTTATACGTTTGAACATATTTATTATAATTGTTATCGTCTAAAACGAAGACCGCTTCTTGCTATGAGACTCGAGGTTATATTTTTCTCTTTTTCTGATAGAGGTATATCAGCCAACTCTGCTAGTTTTTTATTAGCGACTTGATTTATTATTTTACTAATATTTGCAGGCATTAATTCAGTGTTAGGTAAATTTACCGTCTGAGGTCGGACCGCATGAGGTCTACCTATTAATTGTGCTAGTCTATTTTTGATGGCTGATAATGCTTTACTGGCAACATTACCAACATCACCAATACCTTTTTCACGAACTATATCAATAGCTCTCATTCCTATCTGCTTTAAAATTGGTATTGCTTTTGAGGCTATTCTTCTGACTAGACCCTGTTCAATGTCACCTAACCCATCTCCGTAAGTTGTCCTGTAAATCGGTATTCGAGAAATAATTACCCTGACCATGATAGGTCCACGCTGAGTACTAGGTAATATCATTTTATTTTATAGTCATTATATTTAATTACATACTTAATTCAGTGACTTAGTCTCTATAATAATCATCGGCAATTTCATTAATGAGGGACTGATAAACATTAATATACATCATCAATTCCAGTAAGTAATGCCTCTGTGTATTAATATATTTTACTTTCGAAACTGGCTGGTTACAAGGGGATAGTGTCTGTAATTGGCTACTGTGGTATGTTTACGTTACGCATATATTAACATTTTGAACAGAAGTATTTAAGATAAGACCATAGTGTAGTGGATTAATCGTGTGGCTGCGGGATACTTAAGCGAAGCAATGCGTAGGTTCAAAAACTCTTGACAGCCCTGGATGGCGGCGGCGATTGGCGATTTGATGCCAATTTTTTTTAAAGTGGGGGACGAAGTTCACAAAGACATAATACACTCAACCGCCATACATCAAGTGGCGTGGTACATTTTTGTATCACTCACAAAGTTTATGTCAAGGTGAGCGCATTTAAATTTACTTGATGTTGGTATTCCCCGTTAGGATAAGTTAGGAGAAGTTTATGTTTGCGACGTCCACAAAAATCAAAAATTATATTCATCTGTATATATATATATATATATATATATCTCTATATATATATATATATATATATATATATATATATATATATATATATATATATATATATATTCATGCTCTGACAATCGATATCATATTCATCTGTGTGTATATATATATATATATATATATATATATATATATATATATATATAGATATATATATATATATATATATATATATATATATATATATTTATACATTCATACTCATACAATCCTTAGCAGCAGGGGGAGTGAACCCTACAATTTTCTGCGACGAAATCGATTAAAGCCTCAGAATGCCAAATGGAGCCTTCCTACGAAATCTCATATTTTAACCAAAAAAAAATAAAGAACCCATTTTACAAATGGAGCCTTAGCGATTTTGTCGTAAATACATTGTCATAACCACCCTCAAAATTGCTGCCATCTACGTCGCAAATATGTTGTCATCTCACCCCCCCTGCTGCTGATTATTATAAATTATTTAACCGAATATTTGTTAGCTTTTCACAAGCAGACTAATCGATAATACTTCACCACGTAGATCAATTAAATTATTTGACTGATCGGTGAGTGTAAAATTAATTCTAGTTAGCGAATCATTTTGACATTGCATATAGACTGGATTAGTCGGATTCTCAACAATTAAAAATCCGGGGGGGGCTGTTTGTGTAAATGAATAAAGAATGTAACCTTGTCGGGCTTGATTTGATTGTTCCATATTAATTTGATAACTTCCTTCGATTACATCACACGTTAAATTAAGTGCGATCACTGATGAAATATCCACATTGTTCGGTGCGATATGTCTACCGTCGCCGTCGGGAGAATTATTATGAGTGAGGATAATAGGCTTTGGCTGGCTATCTTTCCATGATTGATAAATTTTATTAAATCCTTCGTCGATGGAAGTTCTGAGTTTTTTCTTTAACTCGGGAACGTTATATCCTGGTAATTTATAATTTGGATTTTCATTTATATTTTTTTTATAATCTTGGGCTGAACTAGTTCTTGAAATCGGGGAATTTTCATCAGTAAAAAGATTAGTAATCCTCGAATTAAATATTTCCATGTCATCGATGATTTTATTACCCGCAGCGACTACACTAGTAAACTCAGCTTGTGTAAGAAAGCCAGATCTTAACGAGGGTAATAACAACAAAAAGTCAGTATTCATTCTATCAAGGATGTGATTTTTAATATCTACAAATGTTGGACTTGATCATCATGCATTTCAAAAATTTCGTCCTCTCGTATAATATAATCATTAAAAAGTGGAATTATCCTTGCATCCTCACCATATTGATCCTTATATCGATATCTTTTTGTGAAGTTTATATCCTCGAATTTTTGTATAAGTTTTTCATGGATTTTCAGGTCTTATTTCATCAGTGACGTAATCAGATTTTACAGGCTCGGGCGTGGAATTACCAGCATTTCTAGGTTGATCTTCGGGCCATCCTAATACTGTTCTTATTGAACTGTTATAAATATCTACAACATACCCAGGGGAGCCTATTTCAATTGTAGATGATAGTGTTGGTTCATGAACTGTTATCGCAATTTTTGATTCTTTTCTAGTAATGGATTTTATTCTACGTTGTAATTCATTATTAATTTGCTCAATTTGATAGGATCCAGTTGGTATTGAAACAACGTTCCAATCTGGAGTGTCATCTTTTTTATTCTTATATGCAAACACCAAAGAATTATTAGGTCTCTGACCACCAAATGAAACCGATCTGATATTAGGCCAACTATGATACACTCGTAATTTTGCCAACGCGATTTCCTTTACTGAAACAGGAGAAGGAAAATTCATACTGAATTTAGGGTTTGTTGACGATATTGATATCATGCTTGTTTTCCGCGGAGTGGTATTTTCTGCTATCCGCTGAAGTAGTTGAATCTCTTGCGACATTACTATTATTATTTACAATGTCTAATTTTGTTATAGATGAAAAAACGCTAGCGTTTTTAATCGTAGTATCATAAAAACGTATCATCGCGGAGAATTCTTCTTCGGTAATTATCGTATCATCAATCGATGATGACATCAACGAGGATAATTGTGAGTAACCGTTAGATACTGCTTGATGTTTTACTATATAGTCGTTAAGTTTTTCTTGAGAACACGATGATATTTTTTTAGTAATAGCATTTGCAATTCCAGCAAATGTTGTCACCGCGGAAATAACAATTGGGACAGCAATCAGAGCTACCATTGTTACTGAAGATAGTATAACACCAGCACCGGCCATTATACCAGATACTGAGTATACTGTAACATCAATTGCGGTAATTCTCCTGCGATACTTTTTAATTTTTATTTCATACTCATCAATGAGTGTTTTGAGTTTCGTTTAAAACTCTTTGACGGTATCATAGCGATATTGCGATGACGGAATCATATTATTTTAAAATCTCAAGTGGTTTCTAATTGTTAAAAATTCTAATTCAGATCAGCTACAAACTCCATGTACCATACAAATAATGTCTTATTTAAATTAGGATCAGTGCTTGTTATTGTAAACCGTTTGTATTCACCCACGTCAATAGTCGTTGAAATCACGTTGTTGTATCCATATGAAGTCGATGATGATATATTAAACTGATTCAGTGACACTATTGTTAATCGATAAATACCCTTGTTTGACACAGTGAGGGTTATTGTATTCTTTATAGGTTCCCAATCTAATGATCCAGAGAGAACTGTGTATACCATATTTATGATATTCCTCTCCTGAGGAATCTTTATTTTTTCAAGTAGCGGAAGATTGTCTGTTTTAAATTTTCTAATATCCTCGATAGTTTTTTTAATATTACTAATGCTATCATTAATAATACTAAATCCAGCATCATTAATATTTTTAATATTGGATTTAATTTCATCAAAATTGGATTTAATTTCAGCGAGAGA